>CM075850.1:20260879-20645879 GCA_037975125.1 Latrodectus hesperus | reverse complement strand
TCTGCAAAGACAAATAATATAAAGGCAGATAAGAATTATCTCCAATTTAGTGATGTTAATGCTTATAAGCAAATGATGCGCATTCCGTTAACCTCAAGATTTCAAGCTAACTGACGGAAAGGAACTGGTTTTCATCAAGATAAACCACTTATTCATAAAAATAAAATTTGGCGTTTACTCAAGTGTCTCGATAGAAGTTCTTGCTAACGACAGGAGGTATTTTATCAAGGTATAAATGGTATACTCGATATTTTACCTTATTTATTCAGAATTATCATGAGAATTTATATCATACGAACTGATGGCATGACCTAAAATCATCATAGATCAGTAAACAAACCTACATAAAATCCGGAAGGAAATATAAAGATTTAATTGTATGTAAATGGAATTATACGGCATATTGATTTATTTTATGCAAAAGCCATTGATCGTTATTTTTGTTTAATGCATGAAATTGATAGACTTTATAAAATTTGTTTTATGTTAAAAAAGACTTGAAGCAGATACAGTAAAGTATCAGGAATGATGAACATGCTCTATTAATGTAAAACTGATCTGTCAATTTTGGGAAACAATCGAAAGATGTGTTGTTTTGAAACATGCACTTCTGTTAAATGTTTGAGCAATCAGTGAATACAGAGAGAAAATGAATGCAGATTTATCATCTTCATTAGCAGAAAGTATTCCTCAGCGTCTAATTAATAACCTCATCATACTCTTCTTAATTTTTCAGAAATCTAAGCATTTGAAAGAGTTTACGAACAAAATTAAACACCTTAAGCTGCCTCCAAGCTATCAGTTGGACCATTTACATTTACTGCAATGTAATTCAAAAAATGTAAATTGCAAATATTATTCCCAATTTAATGCATTGATAGCATTTTTACATTCTTTCTGTAGCTCCAAGGTATTGAAATTCCGTGTAGTACATTTCATAGCTTTTCGTTACATATCGATTCTTCATTTTATGCATATGATTACATGTTGGCCTCAGTTTACCTCACATCATTAAATGATTATTTAATTTTTGAAAAATATTTTTTTCTTAAATTATTTAGTGTTACATAAAGTTAATTGTTTCAACCTTAGCCACTTATTACAAAGGATTTCCAAGCTTCGTAAATATCTTCAATTAATCTTGCAATTGCTGAATTGTTAGAAACTTTAAATATTTTTCCTTAAACATACAAAATTTCCAAATTTTAATTATTAAAAAAATAATTAAATTATTTATCCCACTTGTTTTAAACGACTCTATTGAAAAAAAATATTTTAACTGCAATAGCTTATGAAATAATTGCTTACATGATTGACATTTACATTGTATTTCCATACCATTTTGGAAGATAAAATCCTATATATTTTCAGATTTATTGCTGCAAATTTTTATTGCTTGACATTCTTAACTTTTCACTTAAAACATAAATAATATTTTATTTTGAGTTAACTTAAATATAAATTTTTAAACTATTTATGTACTTAAAGTAACGTTAACATTTATCCTGCCATTTATTAAAACAAATTAAATAAAAATAGATAATTAATAGAAACCCATAAAATAAGAGTTTTATATCAGTTATCTGATGTTTCGTTGAATTATTATCTACTTTTAATTGTGTGTGTGCCTTTTTTATGTTTTCAAAATCCCTAAATTCGTTACCAAGAATAATACTTAAATGAATGTAATTTTTAATATACTCCACAGGCACTTGCAGTTTTTCTATTTGTACATTGATGTACAAACGCTACAAGTTCAGTAAGTAAATATTCTGGCAAATCTTTATACATTAAATGTGGATAATGTCAGTCATTTATTAATTTTAAATGATACATTCCTTTATTTTTGAAATTTTATGCTAAAACTACAGAAGTTAATCATTTTCTTGTGTAACACAACTTCTATCTATTAGAAATAATTGATTAATGCATTATTGTGCATAAATACATAAGGAAGAGCATAATAATTTTTTCCGTTAAACTGTAATTATCAATTTAATAGTTACGCTTCTCATTAAATTACTAGCTAGTAATGCTCTGTTGAATGACTTTATTTATGAATGAGAGTCTGTGAAACAAAGTACAATGAATTTAATTTTATAAGCAAAACTTCTTTAATTCTATATTCAATTTCAATATTTAATTTTCCTGAAAAATCTTTCGTTATTTTCTCTGTATTGTAATTTTTTAATCTATTTGATATTATATTAAATAGGAAATATTGTCTCACAGGCTCAGTGGTCTAGGGGTATGATTCTCGCTTCGGGTGCGAGAGGTCCCGGGTTCAAATCCCGGCTGAGCCCTACGAAAGAAGAAGTTTTTTACGTTGTACCATTTTATTTTCCTCAATACAAAATACGCAAAAAAGTATTTATACAGATTTAGATATAAAATATTTAATAAATTCAGTTGGTTAGTAAAACATGTTATTTATTCCGTTAAAATTAAATACTGTACTATTTTTGTTTATTTGGTTACGAAATTATAATCTAAATGCAGAAATTTAAATTTTGAACCATAACAATAAGTAATTTTAGTCGATCACGATGCAAATGAAACACTTCTACTTATATTGCACATGTCTCATGTTTTGAATTAAACAAAGAGAAATTATATTGAAATTGATGCCGAATGGGGCACTATAATTTTTTCCTAGACAGCAGCCAGCATCTTGATTGTTAAAATAAGCATTTAAATTTAAAAACAAATATTTCTATTTTATTTTTGCAAATCACAAAAGTTTTGTGAAATAAATATCGCAAATTATATTCTAAGCAATTTCCTGATAATATGTTGTAATCCCTTAAAAAAGACCAAAATTTTAAGTTGTAAAAATTTACATATAAGTTAAGATATTAAAATTATATTTATGAGAGAGAGAGAAGAGTAATGTTTTGATTTCACATGAAAAAAAAACATTTTAAAATGCAACACAATGGACGTATATTGTATTTGTAAATATTGTCTTATTTAATAAGTTAATATATTTGTGCTTGTAATTAGAAAATAAATTTAACAAAATAACAAAATTACATTTTATAAATTAGTGATACATTTTCAATTGAATAATTTGCCTTTAAAATTATCGTTAAATTTTAAAAAAATTGTTCTGAAATAAATCGATATTCTGAAATAATTTAATTGGTTTTAATTTTTTTATATCAGGGGGATGACCTAATTTGTGTTTACTATTGTAATTTGAAAACTTTATTTTATAATGTATATGAGTGTTTGGTAATATATATAACGAAAGAGAGAAATAAAATCATTACGTAATCGTAAATTCAAAAATAAACTCACTAGTTTAAAAATTATGCTAATTTCAAAACGCATATAAGAATGTCACACGAAAATGTTTTTTGAGCATTTCTTTGTAATAAAGAAATGTGTACAGTGATATTTATATGCTATTAAATGTGTGAAAGAATAAAATCATAATGCTTGTAGTTTCAAAATATTTGTATGTGGAATATGTACAGTAAAAATATTATTGAAACTAACAAAAGTTGAAAGATAATTATAAAAAAAATGGAAGAAAACATCTCAAGACTTGTGTTTCAATTTTGTAATGAGGCAAGAAAAATCTTAAAAGAAATAGCAAACATATATCGTTGCTAAATCAAGGCCAATAATTTACTTTTCTTATAAAGAAATAATTGAATGAAAAATATGCTTTCACAGTTGTGATGCTGTAGTTTATTAACCATAAAGGGATTGTTTCTTCAGTTACAGTTGAGATGCTGAGTACGTCACTTTATTACAAATCTCATTGGTTGAAAATATCCATGACGTCAGATAACGTTTCAACCTCGTCACATCATATTGAGATAGCATTGTAATTATGATCAAAAAGGACTTGCCGACGAGTTTGATACCTGCCTTCAAATTGCATTTTTCGAGCGGTAGCAAACAAAGTGAAGTTCAGCATCGAATGTCTGAGAATGTTGTTGAAATACATTTTTCTAATAAAACGATTTCTTATATAAGGTCTTGATCATTGATTTGAGAAGCCATTTTCCATTGATTCAAGCCATAAACACATGTATAGTAGAACATCAGAAAAAGCAAAAGGAAAAACACATGTCAAGACGTCTACTTTATGGATAGCTTAAATCACAAAATGTCATCTTGGCATTCTTTCTTAATCGCCAAAAAAATTCAGAATTTGGAACACTGGATTATACGGGACGTGTGCGCAATCTCTTTTGAATCTTTAGACTATTGCCTTGCTGAAGCCAACATTAGTTTTATTCATTAATTTTGTTAAAATAATAAAAACCAGGTTATAAGCTTATGTAAAGAAAAAATAGGCTCAAAAAGTCCGTTAAACTTCTTTAAATTGTTTTTTAAGTGAGTCCTTATCTGTAATTAATAATTAATAATCATTCTAATTTTAGACATAATAAAGAAAGGATTTCAATTTGGGGAAATGATCATACAATATGTTAACTAATTGTGAAAGTAATGTAATTAAAGTACGAAAAAAAGTGAAATAAACAGTTGTTAACATTACAAAAACAATTCATTAATTGTAAATAATAACTTTGGATCAGTTAAGAAATAGTTATATTGAGGTGTATAATAATAAAAACAATAGTATATTTCTTTCTTGTAATGGGGATAAATTATTCAGAAATGCAATTACTTTCATTATTTATGCTACCTATAGTAAATGTGCAAACCTTTTATTGGAATAATTATATTTCTTAAGAAGTAAACTGTTTACAGAATGTTGTGAGGTAATATTTTGTATTCTTATAAAATCTGAACTTGTAAATAGAAGAATACCAATTAAGAACAAACACCTGTTACTTAATGTGTAATTAGTTTCCTTGTTATGACTTCTATTATTGTTTTAATTCAGCTGCAAAAACAGTTAATTCGCTGTATGTTCATAATTCAAGTTCATGTGTTTTTTCAGTTTTTATTTTAACACACTGAGATGAAAAGTTTAAATATATTGAGGTGATGGATGAATCTTGAAGTTGGGAATTTTTTTTACATAATTGATACATAATCAAAAGACATAATAGGCATTATACATGGCTGTTAAAAATAATTTTATTAAATATTTGAGTATAAGAAAATAAAAACAGAACTTTTGTACATAAAAAATAAGATACAATTTTTTTAAGAAAAAATTTCTTATTATGAGGAAAGATTTCCTTGTGGTTAATGAGGTATTTATTAGATGGTGAGTTTTGCAGTTGTCTTCCGTTAACACGAAGTTATGTCCAACTGCTGCAAAGTAAACAGTACAATAGCTTTGAATACTTCATTTTCATACCCTTGACTGGTCAGAGCTAAATTTGGATCGATGGTAGTATTAATGAAGATATACAAGTATTCAGATAAATGCATTTAAACAAGAAATTAATAATAAAATTTCAGATAGAAGTAAAATTGTGGATTAAAAATTCAACTGAGGAAATTCTATCAAATTTAGTACATGATATTATGTTATTCAAGTGTGGCTTGGTTTGTCAGGGCGTCATTCTTTTTATCTGAAAGCCGTGAATTTAAACCCCGATCTAAACAAGTACATATCGCATTCATTAATGACACCTAGAAGTAATAATATTTCTGAGCATAACATGCCAAATATGGAGTACTTCTGTTTCGTCCCTGCTTTAGAATTAGTAAGGGCCACCCACTATCAGGATCTCAATAAGTGTCCCACGGGTTGTCTCAATACATAAATGAGCCTTAACTTGTTACTTTTGAAGTGCTGAGAGTTGAAAAACATAGTGACTCTCATTAATAACAATATGTTTATCTACGGAAAAATAAATGCACTATTTTGACGGGAACTTTAAGACATTATACAGCATGTTTCGGATTTGTTTAGTGTAAATAATCTAAAATTCTTTTATAGTCGATCTTCAGTTCCTGGGTGGTATTATGATTGATAACTAGCCGATCAGCTTCAATCATTCGAGACATTTCTATTTTGTCGACATTTTGGATTTTGACACAATTTTATTAACATTTTCGACGAAACACATGCCTTAAGGAGGTGCTAATTTAACATTAAAAATACTTGAGTGGAATCGACGTAGCTAAATTGTACATACTCGGTTATTATTAAATAAAGGATCTAAACACCATATACGTTTTTGCAGTCTGGCTTGAATTTTTGCCTTTATATGAGAAAAGCTGCAATTCTTTTTTTTCTCGTCGAACCAATTGTTTTTCTTCCATTTTTAACACTATGTAACTCATCCTAAAATATCAATCACACAAACGACAATTGGATTTTTAATTAAAAATGTTACTTTTCCAATGAGTTTAAGTCTAAAATTGTTGGATTGCTACTTAATGAAACATCGATCACAACAATCACCCATCTGGATATTAATGAATTTTTTCCCTTAAATGTGTGTGTGATATTATGTATGTGGCACACGAGAACATTTGATACAAAAAATTAATTAAATTGTTAGTAAAACATGATTGTTGTCAGAGAATACAGCATATTTATGAAATAACCATTTACTTAAGACTTGAACAAAACATATAGAGTTAAGGGTTATACAAATGATTACAATTTCACCACAAGCGTATATCGTCTGACAGAGCCTTTTTTGAACTACATAAAATGGAAATATTGCCGTTTTATAAAACTTGAATAATTCATAATCATATTTTGGATTTGTAAAGTATATATGGCTCTTGAAACAAAACGACTACAAATATAGCTCAGTTGAATTCAATGAAAAAGTAATTGTAGCCAATTGAGACAGAGTATAACTTATTGAAATATTTGCGATTGTGAAGAACACAATCAATTACATGAAATAAAGTTTCGGTAGCGAGAAATTGAGAAGGAGTGAATAATAGTCAATGTGACTGTAACCTCAAAGAATTTGTGTAATTTGAAATTTTCAGCATATTATACCGATGGAGTGATCAATTGTTTTACAAAACAAAGAAAATACAGTTAAATTTGTAATTTTTATTATTGTATAGTGAGATTTATATGTATATATATATATATATATATATATATATATATATATATATATATATATATATATATATATATATATATATATATATATATATATATATATATATATAATTTAATCTACATTTTCAATTTTCAACAATCTTTTAAAATCCTATTCTCTTTTGAAGCTACTCTAATTTCACATTAGATAGAAGAAATTTAAAAAATTTTATATATATTCTTTTTAATTTTAAAAATTACGGAGATTTTTAAGAAAACATTTTTAGTATAAATACAACCTCTCTCTTTCTCCCTTTTTTATTTCCTAAAAAATTTAAAAATATAAATTTATTTAATGTTTTAGAAATGTCTTACTTCTAAAATAAAGAACAAATCAAGTGTATTATTTGAAATAAAATTTCTCCGACTCTTAAAATAAACAATAATAGGAACTTCGATTTATTTGTTTTATTTTTCAATATACTAAAAAAAAGTAGTTATATAAAAATTCTTGTCACAATTATACTTTAATATGTCTGAGAATTCTCTAATATTTTTAATGAAATGTCCTTTCTGAAAAATGGGCAAGTTAGTGAAACGGATTTTTTTATTTTGATTTAGAGTCGAAAGCATTTTTAACAAACCTAATATCAAAAGAAGTAGAATTACATTTGTATGAAATTTTGTTAAAATATATTACTTTAACATTTATTCACAAAAATAAATTTTCATTATTAAATCTGAATTATATTTGACATTATTGCTTAATACTAATGTTTTGAACTAGTGTTTAATTTCTTTTCAAGATTGTTTATAAGCCAATATTTCACAAAAATATGAGTTTTTACACATTATTGAAAAAAATTCTATTTTAAAGTAAAATATCATCAGTAGAATAAAAATTTTCTAAACTTTGCAATGTATTTACATTTTTTAAATTTAATTCTAATAAGTGATAAAGTCATGAAGTCATGCAATTTATTCAAATGCACATTATTTAATTAAGCTGTTGATATCAATAATTGAGTAATTCTTTACTGGTGGTGTTAAGGAAGTCATTCATTTCGACTTCGAGAAAATATGAACAACAAGCTAAATGAAACATTTTTTTATAATAGAAATTTCTTATACAGTTATGAACTGTCTAATAAAGCTTTTATGACCCAAATTAAAGAAAATTAGAATTTTATCCAAATAAAACCAATTATATGTCTCTAAGGAATAACTTCAATTATTCCGAAATTATTTTCAGGTCAATAATGGTTATGAAAACGTCTGTGAGAGTGGGAGTTAAACATAATTGAAAAGGAACATAATAATATAAGAACATAAGAGATTCACTTAAATATCACTTAAATTTTGTTTACATTTAGACTTTTCAAAATATCGATTGTGAGGAAAAAGCATTTTAAACTTTTCTCTAAATAGTACACACAATTACCACAAGTTTTTAAAATTATTATTTTAATTAGAAAAATATAACTTTATTTTATTGCTTTATGCTATTCTTAGACGATACTTAAGATTATTAAATACATCTAGAATTTTGAATATTTTTGTATGGTGTAATTTTGCAAAAATATGTGTTTGTTTTAAAATTGAATTATACGAAAATAACAACTGTTAAAATAGCTTAAAGTTAGAAATTATTCTTTAGAGTACATAAAACTTATTTTGAGTATCTTATACTTTTTACAATGAGTGTTAAAGAGAAAAACTTTGAAAAAGACATAACCATACAGTTGAACTAATTTTTACCATTGTGTAAAGGATGGTTATCGCATATAATTATGCAATATATTAGATAGTACTTATAGTCAAGACATCTATGGTTAACAATTCAGAACAGAACACTTAAAAAAATCTTGTATTTGAGCATTAACAATAATCAAGCGGTATTATACAAAACATGCATTAGTTAAATTCAATCTAGTTAGGTTTCCTTTATTCCTTAGAATTTAATTATCGCAATGGTAAGTGTCTTCAGCTCATCAAACTTAATTGTTTATCGGTTCTCCGAAAGTAGAAGGAATTATTTGTCTTCGATTCTGAATTTTTTATCAATAGTGTCTGAGTTTAGAATTAATATAATTTAATAGAAAAAAGCTATCAATTGAGGGTTTTAAAGAGACTGGAAGGTTTTCGTTATTAATCCTGGAGAAGATACAATAACAATGGTTGTTTAGGATGTCAAGAAGACTGCTTTTCTCCAATCTTTAATATTCGACTTTAAATGCAGAGAAACACTGTCATTCACTTTTTAAACAAGTGTTCTTCATGTGACTTTTCAGAATTTAACGAAACGTACAAAAATTATTCATGTAAAATATTTATCCCACGCAACATACACATCATAAGAACAAATCACGATGACATAAATTTGCTAAAAATGTCAATTAATTTGTCATGCCCGTAAAACAATTGTGACTAAAATGTTCATTTCTACCAGATTCGGACAGCTAATTTTGGGAGCCGTCATTACCCCATTAATAATTTCTATACCTAATATAATATCACTCTGAAATCCAAGCAGAATGATAGTCATATATGGATTCATAGTGTTTAAATTCTTAGGCAAGATTGCCTTCAAGATATTTCCGCAAACAATCTGGTGTTAAATCATCACGGGGATGCGCTGTTTACATCTGCTTCTTAAAAAACAAAGATTAAAAAATTTGGTATTGATGAATTTTGCAATGTCTATAGATATGTATTGCAATATCATATCATGTAGACTTCTTGAAAAATTGCATCAAAAATATAAATAAAGAATCAAAAATGTTCACTACATGAAAACTGTATAAATTTTAAATTTTTTCAATAGATTTAGCTGTTTAAAGTCAATATATATATATATATATATATATATATATATATATATATATATATATATATATATATATATATATAATGTCCATCATTTTAAGCTCATCATTTTTCTTGAAAATTATTGCAGGAGCGTTCTGGAAAGATGAAGGTTCGTCACCTCATCAGAGCCTCTCGTATATAGTAAAGGGGAAAGAAATGTCGCTTCTCGCGCCAATTTAGAAGCATATTTTTACAGGAAGAAACCGGATACTAGGAACACCCGCAGCTTTTGTTGGGGATGAGGGAAGGGAACACACATTATCTCCTAGAGAACTGCGAAAAACCAAATTTCAAATTTTAGTGTGTGAGGAGGAGCTTGTTGACTAAAGCATGCAAATGATTGGATTAATTATTCAAACAACTAAGTATTCATCCGCCATGTGGGCATTGCTAATTTTTGCGAAAAATTTTAAGTTTTATGTAGACAAATAAAAAAATTCTATTGTAGATAAAATAAAAATAAAATTTTGTTGGCATTTATAAATATATGTACATATTAAGTCTGTTTTTAAAATTTCTAAATTTTTTTATCTTTTTAAGTTATAAATGCTTAAAGCATATTATCAAATTACTGAGCCAATTTAAAAATAGTTAAAATAATTTTAAAAATAAATTTCAAAACAGAATAAATTATTATTTTTGTGCATTAGGAAAACCTACAAAATGTGAAGGTCTAGCTATAATAGAACTTGAGAAATATGTTTTTAAATTTCTCCATAGACTTAACATTAGAGCTCGTTTTCAATATGGCGCAGAAGGAGTCCCCTTAAGAAGACATTATCACGAAACACTTCATATCGACACTTCAAGATATCTAATCACGATGCAACTTAGATTTATTATTATTATTTATTATTATACAAAAATTATTATTCCAAATGAAATTTAGTTCCTGGTAGAATGGTTGTGATGTGAGTCTTCTAGCAAAATTCAAGTAGGTTTTTGATAAGATACATAATATTATAACATTAACGATCATTTAAGGAATACTCGGTTAAATACCTTACCTTTATACAAGAAAGATGGCTACTCCTATAACAAATGTAGCTATAAGATCAGAAGCATTGTTACAGGTTACTTTCCAGGATTTGTAAGAATATTTAAAATAAATACAAGATTTAATAACTCATAACTTACGCTTAAAATACTTGAAAATTAACTTTATGTATAAATACAACATTTTACGAAAAATTACATTTAAAAAACAATGAAGTCTACAAATGATATTTTGATGTGTTTTATTTATTAAAACAAGAAAATTTAAACTTGAAAGTTCGCTTTCATTTACAATTTTATTTTGCCAGTAACTTAAGTTGATTTTTCAATCAAAATAATAACATAAAATTAAATTTTGAAATTCTTCTTCAGTTTTTAAAGAATTTTATAACATTTTTCCTAACAAAAAAGTGAAAACAACGTAATCTAATGTTTAAAGAAACGTACATTCTCTCTTAAAAATATCAAGTGAGTTCCTGTCAAACGAGGTCAATTACCATTCTTTTATTACATAATGCTCAGCTGGACTTTAATTTTAAAAATGAAATCTTAAAATATATTCGGAATCCAATCTAATTGGAAGCAAATTATTATCGGTAAACTAAATATGGAACACAATTTATATAAGAACATTTTCTGTATGTATACAAGTCTCACACTCATTACATGTTGAAAAGCGATCGATTTTTTTAGGAAAGAATATACAGAAATCAAATATTTCATTTGACAATATTTACAAGAATAGTTACATTCTTAGCATTGCTATTAGCTGGTACTGATGTTAAACGTGATTTGTTATAAATTTTTTGTTAAAAAGTAAACGTTATTATGAATATTTAAAGAATAAATGAGAGTAGTATTTGATTCTTAAATTCCTTACAACGAAATAAGTTTTATAAATATTTACTTATCAAAACACATAAATTTTAAATAAACTTCCTAACAAGTTTTTAGCATTCTTAATGAAAATATATTTATTTTCTTCCTCGTCATATAGCACAATAAAAAAATTATTGAAATAGAATTGTGTTGGAAAACATTATAATTTGATTTATTTTTTGAAACAATTAAAATGAATGAAGTTACTAAACATATTTACTTATTGTATAATAAAACTGCTGATTATTCCTAGAATAAATATATTTATTCAATCAAAATATATAAAGGTACCCTCTCACAGCAACTAAAACATAATAGTATTAGGGTAAAGATCTCTTCTAAAATATTATTTTTTTATATTTACATATCAATCATAAACTCCTCCATTTTAAACATACTAATAAAAAAATAAATATTTAATGATTTGATATTGTTTGCTTGTTAATTCCTTGAATTTCAAACATTTATGCTAAAAATAATTTAAGCAAGTGATTTGTAAGGCGGGCCGCAAACTCGGTAGACAATCCGATTGAGACGCCGTCTAATATTAGACAAATGCGATCTCATCCATGTCTTAGTGTGACGTAGCTAAAACGTTGTATCTGACGTCATGGAAATTTTAAACCAATAAGAATTTGTTTACATTCCGATTCCATTCACTGTATTCGCTGAAGTTTTCACTGTATATTTGTTTTCTCGCATTTCGATTATTTAAGTTCTACGTATAAAATGGATAATATAATAATAGCTGCAACCACTGTTATTATGTGTGCTGCAAATTATTTGCTTCACACAAACGAAGTCAAAAGTGTACAAAAAAATACAAATAGAAACAAACGAACGAGAGGTCCAGATAGACAATGGATCAAGAGGAGGGAAAAAAAGGTGTAATGAGAAATTTGGTCCAAGAATTAAGACTGGAAGATATTCATTCGTATCGGTATGTTTTATATCTATATTAAAGTAAACGTATGAAATAAAAATACCTAACAATGTTATAAATAAGAACAATACGTTTTTCTTATTTGAAAGTACATCATTGTTTGTTGTGTGCAAAAGTATTTCATTAAATTATATCTACGCTTGTTTTACTTAAGTAATGTACTAATTGATGTAATCTATACAAGTGTAGATGACAATTTTCAGTGTTATTAAACATACATTTTTTTATATATTTTAGCAATTGGATGAGAATGGATGAGGACTGTTTTAATGACATTCTGGTTCTGATTCAGGATGACATCTTGAAACAGAACACCAGATTAAGGGAAGCGATAAAGCCGGATGAAAGACTTGCCATAACTTTGAAGTTTTACGCCACAGGAATGACATTCAGAGAATTGGCTTATATATTTCGTGTTGGAGAAAGGACAGTTTCATATATTGTGAAACAAGTCACAATAGCACTGATTAACAGGTTAAGATATACATTACAGTTTCCAAAAAATGAAACTGAATGGAGGGAAATTGCTGCTCAGTACTGGCTGAAATGCAATATTCCTAACTGTATTGGTGCTATTGATGGTAAGCATATTGTTATGCAGAAGCCATTTAACTCTGGATCTCATTACCATAATTATAAAGGTACTGAGTCGATAGTTTTAATGGCAATAGTTGATTCAAATCTCCTTTTTCGTTATGTTGATGTTGGCACCAATGGTCGCATCAGTGATGGAGGAGTTTGGGACAGGTGCAAAATAAATCAATTAATTGAAAAAAAGAGTTGCATATACCTGGAGAAGAGTACTTGCCACAGAGTGGTGTTAAAACTCCTCACTATTTTGTAGCAGATGCAGCTTTTCCCCTTTCTCCACACTTAATGAAGCCATTCCCTGAAAAGTCTTTGACAGCACCACAAAGAATTTTCAATTACAGGTATTACATAAATATGTTTCAATTTATTTTCGCAACAGTTGAATTCTAAAGTTAATATTTTTTAATTTTTATATATTTAGTGTAGGGCAATCATTATTTCTTTCTGTATTGTATTCCTATATTGATGTAATGATACCTTATCATTTTAATTAGCTTTTCATTACTTTTATAAGTATTTGCTTTTAAAATCTCTGTATAAAATATTCTCCTTAGAAGTTTAATTTTATTGTAGACTTTCTCGGGCAAGGAGATGTGTGGAGTGTGCATTTGGAATTTTATCTGCTCGATTCCGGTTGTTCAAAACAAACATTCATTTACAACCAACAATTGTGAGGAATCTAGCAATGGCAGCTTGCTGCTTACACAACTTTCTGGCGGTAAGATCTCCTGCCTACATTCAGTTGGAACAAGAAATTAATTTGTAAGTTATTAATCAATTTAGTTGTTTTAAACCTATTTGCTTTAGATGATTGTATAAGAATAGCAATTTCATCCATAATTTATCATTTATAAATTATTTCTGGTTCTTATATTGAGAATGAGAATCTGGTTCTTATATTGAGGAATATGTGTATATAAAAATAGGTTACTGTTGAGTAACCTATTTTTATATACACATATTCCTCTCTTGAAAAAAAGTGCTTACATAATCTTATAATTCCTTACTATTTCTAGATCTGATATTGGTATTCCTAACCTATCAAGTTTAAGTGGCAGAAACCATTCCATATATGCTAAAGAGGTACGGGAAAAGTTATGTCACTATTTTCTAACGGAGGATGGAAGAATTGATTGGCAGTACAGATCTGCTAGTAAGTTGAATGAACATTTTTATAATTGTTCTAGTCTTAATGTTTTATGATGTAAAACTATTTATTGTCTAATAGTTTTAGTTTTTGATTCATTAATTATAAATTAAATAGAATAATTCAGCTTTATATATTAAAAAATTTATTGATTACTTTCAAAATTTAAAGTTTCTTCAAAAATAATAGTTTGTATGCGCAGCATACATTTCTGGCGATAGATGTTGGGCAGTTTACGTACTGCTGCTGCAGCATGGTTCATAAACTGACCAACATCATCACAGTTTTCATTGGTCATTAACTTCTTTAAAATATCATTAGCATTTGTCAATGCCTGGAAGCACTGCTCTTTTTTATTTCTTGTACTGTCTTCAATTGGCACTTCAACTGGCACTTCAGCTGTTGCTTCTTGAAGACTATCTATCTGTAAATGAATACAATATTATGGCCATGTCTTACATTATTAAAGAATAGTTGAAATATATATCTTATAATATACACAAGAAACAATCTATGCAAACGATTGAAGCTTTAACAATTTAAGTGCATGGATGCCACCTATCTATTATTTTAGACAAATTTTCATAACTAAAAATTTATAATCTGAAATGTGTGTGTGCTTAGAAGTAATGTTGAATTCTGTAATTTCAGTAGCTATTTATTAAAATTAATTTTTTTAAATTTATGTTTTATAAAAGATTATTTAGAAATTATCTGCCTAAAATCAATATTGCATTTTTGTTCACATTTAAAATGAGATTCACCAAGTTGACTGCTGGATAACGAGAACTTCACAAATATGTGGTTGCTCGGAATCCATTAAAAACTAATTTTTGGAAATTTGAGTGAAAAATTAAACAAACATAATGTTTATCAACCTAAAAATATAGCTTTCATTAACTATCGTGAATGATGACCATTCCTTCTAAATTTGCAAGTCCTATCATTAAATTAATAATTTCAGGATTAAACACTGAAAATATTTTATAATTTTTTCTAACTTGGTGGGTTTTGAATATTAAAATTTTTTATGCATAAAATAATAATATGGGGGATTTATTTAAAAAATACTTTTATAAATTAGTTATTTTTTTCTTATATTTCTGTTTCAATGTGTAAGTTACGCTGGCACCCATGTTAATGAAAGAAAATTATTTTCTTAATTGTGTAATTATGAGAATAATCTTTTTACCTCTTCATTTAGAGAGCATATGCTCTCATCTGGCTCACTATCTTTTAAAAAGAGCAGTGCTGAATAGTGCCCCCATTTAGATTGATATGTTTGTGCTGCTCCCGAGCCTGAGGGTTTCTTCATAGATTTTCTATTTTCCCTGGCAAATGTGCAGCGTAAATTTCTCCATTTTTTTTTAATCATATGATCTGAAAAATATTTTAAAAATAAGTATATTAATAGATTTTTACTACTTGTATGCTCATGTTTAACATAATTTTTTCTTTTTTTCAGGTTTAGCTTGAATGATGTGTTATCAAGAAATTTGTGTTTCTTTAATTGCTTGTAACTGACACTTTGTATAAAACTGCTTCAAATGAAATAAAAATTTGTTTTATTTATAATGTTGTCTATTTTGATCAAACTATAAAAAATACTTTATTAGCAAATAGATTAGAAATTTTTCAGTTCTCATTATGGCAAAGTATACATCATAAGAATCTACATATGAATAATTTTAGGAAACAAAAAGTATAATTAGGAATAATGACATTAAATTAGTAATGATAAACTTCATATTTCTTTATCGAAAGAATTGGGAATTCCAAAAAAATTTATTTCTATTATTAGTCATTGCAATGTATCAAATTAAATATCAATATGTTTTTAACTAAGATATAAAAATTATCTGTTTCATAACTTAATGATTTAATTTTATCACATTATATAATTTAATCCAACATATTTACTTTATGCTTTGAAAATATAAGTACTCAAAATATATTTGTAAGAGGTAAATCATCACTATTGCTACTATTGTAGTGTAAATAAACATGAGGTATTATAGTTGGTTATTTTTTTACACAAGAAAGAGTTATCCTTGACAAATAAGAAAATGGATTATTGAGAACAAGTTATAGTTGTAATTGTATGAAAAAGTTAAAATTCTTAAACAATGACATAAAATATCATTTTTTGCAAATCCAGTTTAATTTTGAATGTAGGACTTCTCTGTAAGATAGTAATTTGTTGACAAGAATATTTTGATTCAATGATTATATATATATATATAATATATATATATATATATATATATATATATATATATATATATATATATATATATATATATATATATATATATATATATATATATATATATATATATATATATATATATATATATATATATATATAGTGTAATACAAGTATGGTAAGTTTTTCATTACTACAAAATAAAGTGCTCTGCTTATTTCCTGATATTTCTGCATTAGAACATGTTATATATATTGTCAAAATATTCTTGCATTTATTTGTATATATACACACTAAACTAGATCTGAATATCAGAAAACTGAGTTATTACCTAAAATATTTTCTATAAATAGTTGCTATAATTTATGAGAAAAAATAAACTTTCAAGTTGTGCTTAATTTTTTTTTTTTTTTTTTGGGGGATACTTGAAAGAAAACCACTTATTTCAAATATTAAATGAGTTTAAGCACCCGTTAAATTAAAATGTGCACTTTAGAGGGAATCTCAAGTCTAAGAAGTATATAGCACATAACAATATTGCATTTATTAAGGAATTGTTTTTATAAGAATATCAGTTGGAATTGTACATATATGCTCAAATTGTTTTAAATTAACAATAAGGGAATATAAATATTTTAGTTAATTGCTGCTATTCTATATATAATATGATTAAATATTGCTTATAAATATATATTAATCTATATGATTTACTAATAATTATCATTCAGTATTGGTTTTTTATTGTTTAAAAATGATGAGCAAATATAAACATGAAAAAAGAGAAAAGAGAAATTTTCTTTATTATACATTTATATTATACATTTTTAATACTTTTTATATTATACATTTTTAATCAATTAAATTTATTAATATTTAATCATATAAATAAATTTTGCATTAATTACATAAATTAAAAATAACAATACTTTCATAAAGGGCTTAAAATTTCTGTACTTGCATACTATTCAACTGGCTATAGATACAAAAAAAAAGTTTTAAAAGTTGGGACTTATCAAATGTTGCATAGTATTTTCTTTTAAATAGTAAACAGGATATTGTTTTCTAAAATTATACAAGTAATAATCATGATAAAGAATTAATATGCTTATTTATAACCATTGCTGACTCATTGTATTTCATATTAACTAGTATAGCAAATTATGGACAATATAAGATAAAATTATATTATCATTATAATAATTATATAAGATATATTAAAAGATTAGAGCAAAACAAAATTTTAAAATACATATAACTGCTTAAATATTATTTCAATCTTTCTTTAACATCAATTTTGATTTCAACAACGAGTACAAAACTAATTAATAAGATATTTTATTTTGACATAATAGTGTATGTTTAAAAAATTGGTAATGGATTATAAAACTGAAAATTATTGAAAATATATGCACAAAATACATTACTACAAATAAAGAGATACTTTTATCATTAATATATATTTAAGGATAATATGTTTAATTGCATGAGAAATAAGACATTTTATATAGTAGAAAATATAAATTTTACATTACCTGTTATAGTCTTTTGAAATGTTTCTGCAAAAATATGGGAAATTTCTTTAATTATTACACCTCTCTTGTGCTTGTCAAAATAAAGTTTATCTTTTGGGTCCCAGAGGTATCGGTTCTCTACATAATTTAAATAAAATTAGTGAACAATTAAGGAAGGAAAACATTTAATTTAAAAATAACAATATTTAAAAAAAATATTATTACCTCTATGAAGATTTATAATAAGTTCTTCTTCCTCAAATGTAAACCTATAATTAGTTGGACTTTCCATTTGATTTTCCACGCGGTAATAAAAATTTTGCAGCGAAAAACGTATGTTGAAATTAGCAGTCTCGCGGAAAGTTGCCAGATATTTCGAACCTGCTCGAAATCTAGAAACGTCTCGCGCTCCACCCCTTTTCTGACGTAACTAAGACCTCAATGACGTCATTTGGTCTAATGGTAACCTCGCGAGTCGTTCTGAGCATCTCGCGAGATACGTCTCATGCGATGATCTACGAATTTGCGGACTGCCTAAGTGCTATCTGGAATAGTTAGCTGTATGAAAAAATGCTAAATAATAATTAAAATAAATAATGCTACAGGACGCAGGAATCTCTTAGTAAGAAATATATTTCAGTAAATCGTTTTAAGAAAATAAAAGTTTGGTTTACATTGCATTCCAATGTAAAAGAACATTAATTACTCTCATTACTTTGAAAGTAAATACTTCTTATGATCCAGAAATCATCTTAAGTCAATGCAAGCATTAATACGATATCTGTATATTATTTTTGCAAAAAACAGTAAAGTTCTATATTATGCAACACTGGGCTCATACACGTTTAGCAAAAAGCACATTTATCAAAAATAAATTTATCGAGATATAGGCACAAATAGTAAGAAGCTTTCTTAATTCATTACCTGCATTTAACATGTAATTCATTAATATTTTGTTTTGTTAACTTTTCATTAGCATTTATATTAATGGAAGCCATTTTTATGACTCGCTTCTAGTTTTAACTGTCTTTCACAAAACATAATAAAGGGTAACTGCTAAAAATTCATTGAAGATTTGTGTGTTGATGCGATGATGATGTAGTGATGATAAACAAAACGAAGACAACTGTCAATAGATTTCTGTTGAAAGATGATATGCTCGTATGTGCAAGTATTGAACTTAATAATACTAAGTAAATAGAAAACTACATTTCTTCTATTGGAAAGAAAAGACCTTACAGCTTGTTATTTATGAGAAAACTCACTTCACTTGTTAATTAATTATGTAAATGAGTTCTATACTTTATGTTAGAATGATACACACACGGTGTATCTCAATTTAATGAAACCAGAAACCAAGATACTGATTTCATTATATCGGTCACTAGTATTTGCATTAGCAATGGCCCAATGGTTGTAAAGAGAACTTGAAATTAATGAACTTTAGGTGCGGTTAAAAACCTATAACGCGTTTCTCTGGTTCATAAGAAAAAATATCAGAAATCCTTAAGACATTTGTGTAAATGTATGCTTCCAATAGTACATTGACTTTTATTTAAATTGTATTTTTGTATTGACTAAATAAATTACTTCTTATTATTTGTATGAAATTTAAATACTTCAAACTAGACATATTGCAAAGTTTAATACATTTAAAGAGAGTTTTAAATAAGATTGTTTCTATAATTGAAAAAATAATCGTAATTAAAATCAGTACTAATAATTTGTATGTATGTGTGATGTCTCTTCAAAATTTCTTATCTTTTAATTAGATTAATAATCAAAATTAAAAATCTCCAAGAAATTCGCCACTTTAAGATTGAAATGAAATTTCTAGAGAACTATTCAGGATATTATATTTTTTTTAAAAAATAATTCGTCAAAAAATAAAAAATATAGCTGAAATTTAACTAAAATTTCAGCATTTTTTTTAAATCCCAACAATTTTATGAAAACCCCATCTCTATTTTAAGTTATGTGGATAATTGTTTCTACATCTATTATTTAAGAATGATTTTTAAATTATCAAGTTAAATTTCTTTTCAAAATCAAATACAACATTATAATAGAATAAATCTTCCCAATATTAATATGTTAAATAATTTATAGTTTCTTCTGTATATAATCTTTAGTAATTTTTACCATTTTCAACTCTTCAGACATAATATAAATTGTTCATTTAGAGTTCAACAGTAATATATTAAGTTATTTTGTACAAAAGTTTTAAATTTTAAGAAAGAAAATTAAATAAAGGATTTTACTTTAATATTAGAACACGATAAGAACTTATAGTAATTCATACTTATTTAACACTTTTTATTATAAGAAAGTTATCCTCAACGTCAAGAACCATAATTCACAAATATGTATTTTCGAAATAATTTTATAAACCTATCAAAAGTTCGTTCACTTGTATAAAGGCAGGAATATTTTACACGTAAGTCATCAAACATAAACGTGTTAGAAACGTGGCTCGGTGGTCTAGGGGTATGATTCTCGCTTTGGGTGCGAGAGGTCCCGGGTTCAAATCCCGGCCGGGCCCACTATGATTTTTATGAAGCAATTGGTTTTGTTAAATTAACAAATGTTTCATCAATACAATTGTATGACCTTAAATGATTCGTATCTAACATTTTACAGTAAAAGTAATTATTAACAGGCTTCTAATATTTTTTTATTTTTATTAGATTATTACTAATAGCAATTTAAAAAGTTTATAATATGTTTTTACATTTATTTCTATGTACAAAATATATTAATTTATATACTTTGCAGATAGAAATTTGCATTGAAGAGTAGTATCATTGAACGGGATGACTTTTACAGAAGAATGATTAACTAAACATCAATTTGAGAAAAATAGAAACAAGTTTTGAAATTTATATATATCATACAAAAATATGAATGATTCATACTTGTTTGTTTTCATTTTAAAGTTAAATTTAGTCTTTATTTTTATTTTCAAATAAAAACGTTTAAAAATATTATGTATTACTTTATAAAATAAATTTTGTTCTGATTTTATTATTTATTCTTTTTTAAGTTGTAATAAATTACTTATTAGAAGTAATCGTGTTAATTTATTGATTATATTTACATTACAATGTTAAATTTAAGAATTAAACGTTTATCAATTTGTTTTTCTTTTCAATCGTATAAATTGATTTAATTCATTTGTCTCTAACTTAAGAAATGCATGCTAGAATTTGTAACACAATCGCATATTCATTAAAATAATAACATAATACTTAAATACATAGTAGTCAATCCATGTAAAATTTAAATTGTTGAGAAAATGCAATCATATCATATTAATTTAATTAAAAAACTTTAATTCTTAAGGCAATAATATAAAGCTCTGTTAAGGTATATGAAAAATTCTTTAATTGGATACTTAGTAATTATATATGAAAATTGATTAGAAAATAATAAAGAATGCAATTTTTGCTATTTGTAAATTATATTTAGTTATACTAAAGTAAAATATTCCTCTTTGTTATGGAATTGCTGCCATAAGTTTATTTGCTATATAATTAGGGAGTTGAAATACTTGCGGAAGAATCAATGGAAAAGTTTGTACTGAGAGATAATTAGTGCTCGACAAACAAATGTCTTTTTTATGGCAACTGACCAATTAATTATGCGCATATAAATAAAATTATTTAAATCTCATCAGGTGTAAGGAATAACCTTTTTAGATTTTCACTTTTAATAGTGGTATTGAAGCATTTTTATGGGAAATCATATTTTTTCAGAATAAATATATAAATGGAAAGGAAAATATAATTTCAAAAATATTTTTATGCATATCTGAGGTCATATACACGAAATGTTTAATTGGACTCAGAGTTTTTATAAAGTAAAAACAATCGAATATTTTGATTTACATAATGGAACGAAATTTATCCCTTTCAGAGCTGACAAATTTAAATTCTACTGAATATGCCTAAGCTCTCTATGAAAATTTTGAAAAAAGTTCAATTCTCTTTCAAGCCTTGTTAGCCCTGATAAATCTTAAAATGTTTTCAAATATTTATTTATTTGCAATATAATTTCCTGCTGAAAACTTACTAAAGGGAGTATAAGCTTCTTTCAAATTCATTTGTTTTTAAATACAATTCAAATTTTTAGAAACAACATTTTTAAACATTTTGCTATTTAAGTTCATAATCTAAATTTATTATTGTAACAGAGACAACACAATTTTCGTTTCTTGAAGATACCATATTCATAAATGATGAATTTAAAGATTCTTAAAAATAATTTTTAGCAAAAAGCAGATACCTGAATACAGTAATATTTGTTTTCAGTAAGGTGAGTACTCAAATATGTTTGATTCATATATAAGTATTTATTCATTAAATTTATAATATAGCCTGCCATATCCCAATTCAAATTCACTTGCATAGTTGAGATAACAGTTGTAGGAATTCAAAGACAGAATTTTCAAAAATATAGAATTGAACTTTAAAATATTTTTGAACTTAAAATTTATTAAATTCATTAAAATAAATTAAATTAACTTCAATAATAAATATAATAACATTTGGAAGAAGAAAGGAACTATCCTATGATGCAGATGTTAAATTTAAAAATGTAGAAGAGTAACTGTTAAGCATTCGTTCTTGAAATACATGATTTACATTTTATAAGTTAATACATGATAGTATTACATGATATACTTCTTAAAAATACACTAGTAAGAAAAGTTATTTATTTATGATTTCATTTTCTTGTTTATTAAATCCTTGGATTTCAAAGATTTATGTTAAAAATAATTTAAATGGGTGATTTATTATGTAGTGTTAATTTGAATAACTGAGCTGTATGAAAACAAATCCTAAATAATAATTAAAATAAATAATGCTATAGGATGTAAATTTCTATCTAACAATTCTAGCTAATACGGCATTTTTAAAACATATAAAATAGTCTATAAAAAGAAGCTAATAAGAATGTTTTATAATGAGATTTAATAATTTATTATAATATTTATTGAACAAGCAATTGTTTGTGATAACAATCACAATGAATGAATGTTTGAATGTAAAAATTAATTGTTAGATATTTAATGATTAAAAGTTTTTTAAAAATTATGTACGTAAAAATATTACTGTGCACATAAATTTCATTGATTCCATTCACATTTTAATGAAAAATTATGCATTTTAAAATCACCATAATCAGTGAATTTGACACTACAGACAAAAACTAAACAGAGAGAAAAAATTATTTACATTTAAAGAAGTAAATTAAGGAGTTTAATACAAGCGAAGTAAACTATTTATAATTAAAAAACATTATCACAATTTTTTTAAAGGAATGATAAAAGAAATTCATAGAGTAATAAATATATTTCTGTAAATAATTTTAAGAAAATAAAATTTCATTCAAATGTAAAAAAAAAAAAACTGATTACTCGCATTGCTTTGTAATTAAAATACTTCATATGTTTCGAAAAGAATCTAACGTCAGCACAAGTACTAATGCAATATCTGTATATTATTTTTGCAATAATAAAAACTAAATCTATTTTATACGACACTGGGCTCGGCCGGGATTTGAACCCGGGACCTCTCGCACCCTAAGCGAGAATCATACCCCTAGACCACCGAGCCTGTAGCTGTTATAATAATTATAAAAACACGTAGTCATTCAATTTTAGCAGGACTATTTCGCAAGTAAAAATGCACGTGTCAGATAAAAGTACATTTATCAAAAATAAATTTATGAAGATATAAGCACAAATAGTAAGAAGCTTTCTTACTTCATTCCCTGAATTTAACATGAAAACATAAACATTTTATTTTGTTAACTTTTCATTATCATTTATATTAATGGTAGGCATTTTATGACCCGCTTCTAGTTTTATCTCTATCTTTTACAAAACATAATAAAGAGTAACTTCCAAAAATTAAATCAATAATTTAAATTAAAAAAAAAGAATTAAACCGTAAAATTTCATTACAACTTTTAGTCTTTTGAAAGCACTGTGACGCATAGCAGAATATTTTCAATTTTTTTATATTTTTTATTTTTAATATAATTTAGTTACCCTTATTGAACACTAATTAAATATGAATCGAAATTTTAGTTATAAAAATAATGATTTGAAGTTAAAACTTTAATAAAATTAACAACGCTCATCAAAATCTTTAATTCAGTTTTATATTATTACCATTACTCTTTTCATTGAAGATTTGTGAGTTGATGTGATGATGATGTTGTTATGATAAACAAAAGGAAGGCAACTGTCAATAGATTTCTACTAAAAGATGATATGCTGGTATGTGCAAGTATTGAACTTAATAAGACTATGTAAATAGAGAGCAACATTACTTCCATTGGCAAGGAAAGACCTTAAAGCGTGTTATTTATGAGAAAACTCACTTCACTTGTTAATTAATTATGTAAATGATAGTTCTATACTTTATGTTAGAATGATACTCACCCATTGTGTCTCATTTTAATCGAAACCGAAACCAAGATACTGATTTCATTATATTGATTACTAATATTTACATTAGGAATGGTCCAACGGTCGTAAAGAGAGCTTTAAATTAATGAACTTTAGGTGCGGTTAAAAACCAATAAAATTTCTCTGGTTCATGAGAAAAAATATCAGAAATTCTTAAGATATTTATGCAAATGCATGCTTCCAATCGTACATTGGTTTTTATTTAAATTGCATTTTTGTATTGACTACGTAAACTAATTCTTAAGATTCGTATGAAATTTAAATACTTAAAATGAGGCAAATTACAAAGTTTAATACACTTGAATAAATTTTTAAATAAGATTGTTTCTATAAATAAAAAAGCCGTATTAATAATTTGTATGTGTGTGTGATGCCTCTTCAAATTTTCGTGTCTTTATATTAGATTAATAATTACAATTAAAAAAAATCTCTTAGAAATTCTCCACTTTCAGATTGAAATGGAATTTTTAGAGAACTATTTAGGAAAATAAATTTTTTCCAATAATGTTTTGTTAAAAAATAATAAAATGTAGCTGAAATTTTATTAAAATTTCGGCATTTTTCTTAAAATCCCAACATTTTTTTAAATAGCAATTTTATGAAAACCACATATCTATTTCAAATTTTGTTGATAATTATTTTTACATGTGTTGTTTATAAATGATTTTTAAATTATCAAGTTTAATTTCATTTCAAGATTAAATACATTATATTGGAATAAATTTACCTGATATTAATATTTTAAATAATTTATAGTTTCTTTTGTAAATAAAGTTTATAGCAATTTTATTATTTTTAACTCTTTAGAAATAATGTTAATAGTACATTTAGAGTTCAAAATTAATAATATATAAGTTATTTTGAACAAAAATTTAAGATTTTATGAAATAAAATTAAATCAAGGCTTTTTATTTAATATAAGAACATCATGAAAACTTATATCAATGCTTATTTAACACTATTAACTTATTTAAATATAATTATTACATGAAATAACTATGATGATTGAATATTATTTACATTTTATAATAACGAATTATTATGTATTGCTTATAGCTATTTATTTATGTATTGTTATACTATAACATAGTTTTAATGACTTACACTTATAATGGTAAAATATTATATTCTTAATAAAAATATTTGCATTTATGCATATTTTCTTAAAACATCATTTGAAAACATAAATTTCACAGATAATGATATAATATATTTTATAGGTAACTGTGTAAAATGTTCATAAAAATTGAAACTACAGTTTTTTTATCTATTAAAGATAATATAAAATAGTATACCCAATAAGGATTTTATTGCCTGTTAATACATTGCAACTTTAAATTAAGAATAATATCTAATCGCTGTGTATTTATATTTATAATTTATACCAGTCATTAATTTATTTTATTGAAAATATATTTTTTAATTAAAAATATTTCGATGCATTAATTTAAATGAGTTTAGAAATAGCTCGTATATCTCCTAATTACAAGCCAAAATTATTTTTATGAAATGACAGAATTATCAATTGTCTTTTATCTTTTATTTTTCAAGGAGAGCGCATGTGAATTATGTTGCCAATAAAATCGAATTTGGCAGAAATCATTCTGAACTGATCAATATTTTTGTATGTAATCAAAATTTATTGACTTCAAATTTCCATGATTTAGTTTTTTCGCACTTATCACATAGAGTAAATAAATAAACTGGAATATTTCAATAATTTATAATTACTATTAATTTAATTTAGAATCTTTAGTCATCTTGTTTTTTACTTCATAACATTTCTTATGATATTTATGTAAATTTAACCTATGTCCCAACGTTTATAAATTTTTATAGAAATAAAATAATTTAAGAAATTGTGATTTTTAAATAAATACTTTATAATAGGCATTAAAATTACTAATTTTTACAACAGTGTTAATAACTTATTTAATGTTTTGTAAAATATTCCAAAGCTGAAAAAAGTTTATGAAGAATAAGCCTTAAGTCATTTATTTTATACATTATATTTAGATGATATTTTTATTTTATTGAATCAATTAAAATACTATTTTTAAGCACATTTAAAATCAGGGAATAATTTTATTTGATCAGCAAGCTTTAGTAAATGTCTAGAACTGTTTTAGTAAACTAAATGAATTATCAGATGTTATTTTGACTATAACGCAAATTCCTAAAACGTGAAAATCAAATAGAAGTATTAAATTTTTTTTCTTGAACTCTGATCAAATAAATCTTTTTATTATTCAATAAAATAAATATTTTCAAATAGAAACGTAAAATACGAAAGCAAATACTATGTTTTTTGTGAAACAGATTTAAAACTGCAATATTTTATCGTTCTTATTGTAAATATACGATTTATTTTGCCACCTTATTTTTCCAATAATATATTTTATGATCAATAAAAATCATATATTTTTATATCATTATGGCAAGTAATACCTTGTTGTAAATAAAGTTTTTAAATAACAAATTATACTTCTTAGTAATGAACAAATAAAAAAATATTTAAATAAAAATGTATTTTTAATAAATTGATGTACATGTTTGAACATTAATCCATCAAGTTGAAATTAATTACTATAAATATAAAACTTTTCGATAAATATTTAGTCATTTAGGATCAAAATGGATATTACTGGTCACCGAAATGTAATTTCACGAAAGATCAAAAATTTTACAGTAAATTCTCTCATTAAGTAGATAATACATTATCTGAAGATCAAATGATTGAAATTGCAGCCTAAAGATCAAATGATTGAAAGTGTTAATGATGAAAAAGTGTGTTATTAATAATGTCACCATAGTAGGCTATAAACGCTACCATACACTTTTTCATAGTACCAAGAGGCCTTTTGTGTGTGTGTGGATGTATTGTTTGGATACAACAGTCCATCTAGTTTCCACGTATTGCCAAAGCAATTATGTTGTTGTTATTATTGTTTTTCCCTGTACTCAACCCAAAGCACTACTAGTGCATCCTTGACCAATAATTGTACAAATAATGATTATTTTTTGATTGACGGTTGATCGAGAGAAGAAACAGATAAGAAGTATTTCAATCTGATGAACCAATTTAATCACACCAATAAGAGGATTTCTTGAACACTGCATGCAAATTGGATACGCCTTATCCCATAAGAATATGGATGATGGCGAATGCTGAATACGTGAGAGGTCTATGGGCTCCCATACCTCAGTGAGGTAGTTCTGACTGTACAATGTACCTGAACAGCCACATTAGGCAGTACAGCATGCCACATAAACACAGGAGTGTGTATGTGAACTCCGATTCCCCCACAAACCATAATACTTAGCCATGGACTAATGTGGAGAAGTATAGTGCAACAGTTGAACACTCTCAACCAAACAGCCGCCAGACTCAAATCTAATCATCATGCAGAAGTGGAATTCTTCAGTAAAAACTAAGCTATTCATTTGAGTTATCCATGTCCACAGTTCATAACCCCTATTGTTGCCAAACAACATAATTATTTCCTGGCGGTTACTATATATTTAGATCACTCATTTAATAAGACAGCATAAGTTTAACAAATAATTTTAATTGAAGTTATAGTACAGATAATGTTAGCAAGATAAAGTCAATGTGCGAGTGCGTGAGCGAGAGTGAACAGGCTCCTTTCTATGGTTCTGACTGGAGTTTGGGATGGGTTCGAATCGGCAAGCAGGTGTAGTCAACTGTAAATAGTAATGGGAAAAATTCGAATTGTCACATAGGCATTGTTACTTCTATACAATATAGGAGCTTTTCACCGTATCCCCCCTAAGTAACAGAGGTACGAAAAGTTTGGTACCGTGGGTTAAATCTGTTATGACAACATGAACGTATTGTTATTGGAGCAGAGACGTGAGGAGGTGATGTCTTTGTGGTAGTAACATCTGTGGTTGCTGTTGATAAAGTAGCCATCAATGTTATGTGTTATAAAGTAAAAGCCGTCAGTGTTATGAAGAAAAACTGGTTTAAGCCGGTCTATTCCAATGATTTTCTGCTCGTCTCTAAGGAGCAAAGTAAAGTGCTGGGGAGTTAATTCCAACATTTTGAATGGAAATTTATAAGGCTATTGTAAATCTTTGTTTACATCATCGTAGTCTAATTATAGTAACCATTAAGTCCTAATTCAATTACTCAACAATTATACTCCCATTAGAATGCGTAGATACCTGTGGTCGTAAATGAAGATTAAATGTAAAAATGGAAACCTTCTGAAAATTCTTTTCAGTGAAAAACAAGCGGACACTGAAAATAGCGTAACCAGCTAAATTAGTTTCGTCATTTTTTGTGGTGTGACCGAGTAAATCACCATTGTCATGCGCCCAATATGTCTGTTTTCACGCTCAGTGATACAACGAGGTGAGTGCAAATTTTGCGTCGCTTCACCGTTGAATATGTAATTGATCAGAATTTTTTTGGTAACCAAAGTAATTAGTTGCTTATTTATTCCCTTGCCAGTGTCGCCCGAATTCAGTTCGGGCAATTACTGCGTGCAGTATTTGTAATTCTTGAACTGAGTTCGGGCAGAAGAAAAATTAACGTTTATATTTTGTGAAGTCCGTGCTGAGTTCGTTTCTACTTTTTAGGTTAATAATTTTCCTTATAAATGTCACAAATAGTCCTAGTTTTTTACCAATTCAACTTTGGTTCTGAAGATAGTCCATGACTACAACAACACTATGGGAGGTGATGTTAAAGTCGATCAACATCTTACAGACTTTTCGGTTGCTAGAAAAGGAGGTAAAAATATTACTAGAAAATATTTTTCCATCGCCTACACCAGGTGTTATATAAATAACTCCTTTGTTTTGCATACTTCAACAAGAGGTTCGAAAAATATGAACTTCAGAAAATCAATTGTTGAACTAAATAAACCAAATGTTCAACTACCAGGACCAGGGCGTCCTAGTGTAATCTTACTGCGCCTCACAGGTCGACACTTTCCAAAACACATCCCATCAATGGGGAAAAAATCTACTCCAACCAGGCAGTGTTTTATATGCTGTCGTAAAACCAATGAACAAGAGAAGAGAATAATGCATGAGACAAGAGCTTATTGTAAAAAGTGCAATATCTAGGCTTTTGAGCAGTACCTTGTTTTGGGATATACCATTCTCTAAATGATTTGTAAAATTTATGTATTGAAAATCATATTGTTATGTTTTTATATTATACTAGTTATATTTAGCTTCAAAATTTCGTTTAGTTTGCTCAATATAAATAACATGTATGTGTAAACAATGTTTTATGTGTATGTAAAAATTATAAATATGATAGTTATTGTATTTAAAACTTTATTTTTGCTAACAAAAAAGTATTTTCTAACTCTTATAATAATATAAAGAATAAAATTAAACAGTCAAAAACATTTTCCATTTTTGGTCCATTTTTCTGAAATATATGTCACAGTTAAGGGGTTAAAAAAGGGATTTAAAGCTAGTGCTGTAATATGAAAATTTATTTCAATTTCAAGTATTTTCATTCCTCAAAAAGTGTTCTTCACACCATTTGAAAAATTAATGTAAGAAAATTAAAATTTCTTTGATATGTTTTAATTCATTATTTCAAGTAAAATAAAGTATAAATTTTTTATTTTGCAATGATTCGTATTATTGAGTTAAACAAAAACTTTATTTCCATGACTTATAGAAAAGTGTATTTTCTATAAATGAAGAACATCATGGAAATATCGCCAATACCATATAGTAAATATATTTTAATCAGCATCAATCAATTTTCTGAAAAAATAAATTTATGTTGACGAAGAAACATAAATGCATAGAATAAAACATTCTTGGCATTTGAGTTATATCTACAATTCGCCAAATAAATACTTACTAAACAGCATGAAATAAATGCACTAAGTTATCATTAATTTTACTATTGAGTATTAACATATTAAATAAACCAGGAAAAAACTTGCCAAATAATATAGAGGTATTTTCATGACTTCGTATTGATTTATCTAATTTCTCAGTAATATTTAAAATTAAAAGGATTTCGCTGTTCTTATATGGAACTCATTTTTTAAAAAAAATGTTTATATTTTTTATTTTAAAGTTGATGAAAAGAAAGTTTTCAATCTCCTTGCATAATTGATATGACACAAAGTAAATTATTTCTTTACTGAATTATAATAATGATTTGTTGACTGCACAATGCAGTTCAATAGTCAAGTGTAGGTTTATCGGTGGGAGTGTGATATAAGTCCTGAATTTAAATCTTGCTTTAACTCAATTTAAAGCACGAGACATGCATATTTAAGATCACCATTTGCAGAAAAGTGTATGATAACACATTAATGCATGTAACATTCTTCATTTAATAAATCTTAGAAAATTAAAGTAAATATAACGTTTTTAAGAATCCATTTAATTTCTTTCTCAAAAATAGAAAGTAAAATAAATCCTAACAAATTAAAGAAATAAAGAAAAACACTTTTAGTTAAATACATATACCTAACTAAAATGAGTAAATAATTTTGATAAAAATTTATTGTAAGTATTTAAATAAAGTGACTATTCGATTGTACAGGATAATTACATTTTCATACACATTGTCATTCCATTCTTTCTTGAGTATAAGTAAAATAGATTTAACTTGTATACAAACTTTTTGACTGTAACCACAAGTTTATTATTGGTATGTCTCTATATCTCTATCTCTTAAACATGACAGGATTTGAAGTATATGGATTTTTCATCACTTCTAATATTCTGATACTTAAAGGCCTTTTCATGAAAATGATAAAACGTAATTGAAATCAACCTGAAGAAAACCCAAAGAACATATTTCTTATTCCCTTATTCCGTGAGATATAGCTATATATATATATATATATATATATATATATATATATATATACTATATATATATATATATATATATATATATATATATATATATATATATATATATATATATATATATATATATATATATATATATATATATATATATATATAGCAAAATATTGGTTGGCTGACAATATCATTCGAGTGAATGTTTTTCTTAATTATTTTTGAGTCTTGCAATAATGATATTTAAATATAAAATTATTTTTTCACTGTGCAGGCTTAATCTAATAAGATGTACAGAGTCATGAAATCAGTTTTTGTAGAATAAATTATTTAGTGAGAAGAAACTAGATAAACTCATTTGTCATTTTATGATTTTCAGTAATTCTATAGACATTTGTATCCGAAAGGAGCAAACAACGTTGTTTTAAATTATTAAATTAAAAGGTGAGTTTTATCACCAGAACTGAATTTTTAAAACATGCTTCGTAAGTTATTTTAAATATGCAACATGTTTGTTTTATATTGTCATAGACTGTATGATTAAATATAGGAAATACATGAATTAAAATTAATATTGTCCCACCCCATAGATGAGGACTTATACGATAATATTTTATTATGCTAATTAAATAAATTAATGGTTATTAAAATAATATTAATTTCTAAATTGATATTATTAACTTATGTATGGAATCAATATAAATATTTGCACAAGCTTGTAAATGATTTTTGGTGCAACATTGATTTCAGCTATTTTAATGCAAGTCAGTTAAGAAAAGATTCATTGGCATTGACACATAAATATTCTGTATTATGTACAGGGCTAACATATTAAGTACAAAAATCATATTAACTGAAGAATAAAAATTTTGAGCTACAATTGGGTATAAAGTACCATTTTCTCTTAATATACTTCAATAACTAAAGAAAAATTAAGTTATTATTCCAATATTTCAATATCGAGAATAATGTTTCTAAAATATAATTCTCTTAGCCATGGAGTTTAATTTTTTAATTCAGTTATACCATAATTAAAAACTAAACTCCATGGCACGACAGACCATGTGGGCCAAGGCCTACAGTGCCCATAACTGTTTTCATGACCAAGGGCCCCAGGGTGCGAAGCATATGTCCCAGTTAGGTGGTCAGCCTAACGTAAGACCCCCAGTGTTTAGTTCCCAAGCATGCTTGGTACTCAGTTAATCGACCCACTGAAGGGATGAAGATTGAACCTCGGACCTGTGTCACGGGCGCGTGAAACGCTGCCACTAAGCCACCGGACTTCAAACCTAAATAACATAAGCGTTTTTATAAAATAAAGAATTTTATAATATCTTTATTTCAGATAAATTTATAAATAATAATTTAATCTAAGAAAATATTTCCATATTTTTTTTTAATTATCATTATCAGATTTATTGGTTATACTCTGAAAAATTTAAATAAAGGAAACACTTTGTGGTAAAAATACGATAATATAGATTACATTTAGAAAGAAAACATAAAATTTACCAGAAATACATTTAATTGAACCAACAAAACCTTTTATTTCCGAAAGCTCTATTTACATGTTTAATGAAAGAAGATATTTTATGTTCAACATCGGATGTAAAAGCACGTGTCTTGTATTTTGTTTGTCTAGGGGTATGTTTCTCGCTTTAGGTGTGAGACGTCCTGGTTTCAAATCACGGTCGGCCCCATCTGAAATTATAGAATGAAATTAGGAAAAAGTAATTTAATTTAGTTACACGGGAATATTAGAAAAACATTTTTGTATAGAAGAAAAGTTTTTAAAAATAATTCTGAATTTGCATTCTTAACTCAAAGCAGAAATATAGAACATATTTAAGGTATTGAAAAGTCACATATATAAAAGACAACTATTTATTTTTTCTAATATAATATTAAATATACATTTTACAATAAAATATAAAATATAACTTATAATGACATAAAAGTTATTGAATATTAAATTTTTAAACACCGTGATAATACAGTTTGCTCTTTTGTTTATTTTATAAACGGAAAAATGTATATTAGCTGTCTTCGAGCAAAAATTATTATTATGCATTTAGTTATCTATTTAATGATAAGTGGAAAAAAAATTAAGATATTTATCACGTTCATTAAAGATCCCAGACTCAATTGCACAATTTTGCCAAAGCAAATATATTATTTTTCTTACTAAGAAATATATAACAAATTATTCATAGAAATTTAAATAAAATTATAATTAAATTTATAAATTTTGTAATATTGGTCTTCTAAAATGTATGTTTATTCTAATTTAATTAGAAGCGTAACATTCCACAGTTAAAAAGGAGAAATTAATAATGGTTTCTATAGACAATTTAAAACAGTTATAGTGAAAATTGTTTAAGTTTACTATCTTACGAAATTCAAAATACTAACTATTAATCTATAGTTTGTAAATGTGAGGTGTTTTTCATATCAACAGACACATATTTAAATTATAATAATTTGATAAATATGTATTTTAAGTATTAAACTATAATAAAGTTGATTAATATGCACCTTCAATAGTTAATTTTGAATTTAATTTCTTAAGATTTTGATTGGATTTGTCATTAAATGTTATATATGAAAAACTTTAGTTTTTTTTTTTTTTATCTTGAGTATTCATTTTTGTAAAGATACTATATTTCTTACAAATAGTTGTGTTTGTGAAATTTAATAGTTATACATTTATTTTAAGTTGCCATAGTAATTAATTCATGAAATTTTTTTTAAATTTATATTAGTATTATTGTTTGTACAGTATTCTGCACAAAATTGGAATAATTTTACAACCCCTTCCGCATTTTAAATAATAATGAATTTATTACAAACTCACCACTTTATGTTTATTTTAAAAAAAGTATTCATATTTATTATAAATATCATATAATAAAATAAATTAAAATAAATCCTTAAAATGACAATATCATTTAAAATGTCAAAATAAATTAAGGATTTTTCATGCATTCCTTTAAAAAAATTACTATTATGTTTATAGTATCGTGGTATTTTGGTACTTTAAACATAGATATAATATTTACTTAAAGTTTTTTGTAAACATTAAGAATTTTTTGGGTTTATAATAGGAAATTAAAACTGACTAGTCATATTAAAGAAATCTTTACTTTATTAAAAAAATTAAATATTGATCATCATATTAAATAATAGCTTTTTTTATTCAATAATGAATTATTGGATGCATTGGTGATAAAATTGTTTATAACCATGAAAAGCAGTTATTTTTCAAATATTAAATTCAGTTATTACGTTATTATTCTAAAATATTTACAAGAAAAGAGTCTGCTGCGCTTGCCTACATGAAAGTTAATAATATTTGCTGCTGTTATAAATTGAAGTCATCAAACTCAAACTTTAGATGAATAATTTAGTGCAAATTTATTTTCAGATTAAAAACAATTCTACACATTTCTCGCAAATTAATAAATATTGGATATATCTGATTAAAAATTTATTTCTAAACTTATTTAAGAATTGAAATCCATAAATAAAATAAATTTTGTATCAGGTGGTCTTATTTTAAATACTTGTTTTATGACTCTTAGTTTTTCTAAAAATTGATAAATATTTTTATTAATTAAGGTAAATATTTTATTAATTATATTCTAAATATGTTAAATATAATTAATAATATTTCTCTTTACTATCTCAATGAATAAATAAATTTCATTTTGATGTTGTAAAACCGATAAACAGTTTTTGAATGGGACATTTATAAATTTTGATTTTAATTTGATGAATAAAATTTCAAGTGTAATTTATCAAAAACTTATTGTGTGTGTGTGTAAGCTTATATATAATTCTCTTATTTTAAGATATTCTCATAAACTTGAATATTTTTGTTTAGCAAGTAGTCAAATAATTTACAAATGTGAAAGAAAATATTAATAATAAACCACATAAAGACCAATGCTGAAGGCCAGTAGTTTTCATAAAAAGCTTTTAAGTTACTGTCAATTTAGAGCTAAATATTTCCCCTATACATTTTTCTTCCGTTTAAATATATATATATATATATATATATATATATATATATATATATATATATATATATATATATATATATATATATATATATAACACTCTTTCATCTTGAAAGCCCATTTTGATTGAAGTACTGCGTTTAAGGAGACAAATTTTATTAAATTGCTTAATTTGTCTCAAAATTACGATAACGAAAATGTACAGCAAAGTCGAAACTAGTAACTATTTAACTACAGTGGATTTTGTTGAACTTCGTTAGAGAAAGTTTTCCGACATGCTTCAAAATAAACAATAATTATTTAAAGAATATACGAGATGTACTTATTATTTAAACTTTTCTCTAAAATTGTTACCTATTAACTGTTGAATTATTTTGTCAATTTCATCGGGTTTATTGATTAAATAAATTACCAAAGCAATATTTAATTTTCAGTTTCTTAAACATGTTAAAATCCAACTTAGTATACTTTGAAAAAAAATATAATTCTGAACTACCTTAATAACTTTTTATCTGAAAAAATAAGATAGATTTTAAAAAAAAATATTGTGTATGTGCATTGTTATTTTAGAAAATATGTGCTTTTTAAGGCTCAAAGAACTGAATAGAAACTTTTACATTACAGTTTTATATGAAATAGCGAGAAGTATTTTATCAAATACTTATAAAAGTAGCACTTTCAGTGATATCTAAAATTTACCATATCTCAAAATTCCTTTTATATATTGATGAAAATTCAGCCAAAAGAAATGTTTACTGAAACCATATAATAATAAACCAAAAAAGTTATATAAATCAGGTATTTATTTTATTATATTTACTTTTCAAATAAAAACTTAGTGTAAATTTACATAAAATATTTTAACGGATAAATGTATCCGTTAAAATATCCGTATATAAATTATTTATAGTTTTTAGATATTATATTTGTCTATTATATAATTTAAGGTTATTGAAATAAGTTATAAGCAAATCGTATATCTAGGGTCATCATTAGAATGTTAAAATTTGATCATTACATTAAGAAAAAATGTGTCAATTACTAAATGATTTTTATATTCGATTGCGTGAAATAAATTATAAGCTGTTCATGTATCTCGTATCATCATTTGATGGATGATAGTTGATTTGTAGATAGAGCGAATATTATATATATATATATATATATATATATATATGTGTGTGTGTGTGTGTGTGTGTGTGTGTGTGTGTGTGTGTGTGTGTGTATTGCTGGCCAACGTAAATGCAACACCCTGAAGGAAGCATGCAAACAACATGAAATTAACAAGCATTAGCGGAGGTGAGATATGGAAATGATTACAATTTTAGCTCAGCCGCACATCACACACGCCGGCACTTCAAAGCGCTTATGTTTTACTTGTGGTTTTTCAAAAAAATATATATATATAAAATATATATATATATATATATATATATATATATATATATATATATATATATATATATATATATATATATATATATACATATATATATATATATATATATATATATATATATATATATATATATATATATATATATATATATATATATAATAAAAATATATATATTTTTTAGAAAACAGCCTTTATTTTTAGATCAAGTTTCCAAATTCAACAGAGGAAGTGTAGTGACCTACCGAGATAGTGGATTATCTTTCAGGGAACTCGGAAGTCGGGTTGGACGAAACCAAACATCTGTAATGCGGGTATGTGAACGTTAGATGCAGGAGGGTATAACAGTCCATCATGTTCGATCGCATGCTCCTAAGTACACCACTTCACGTGATGACAGGTAAATTGTTAGCATGGCAGTGACGGATCGTTCAGTCACATCATGAACACATAGTCACATCAATGCACAACGCATTCAGTCTGTAACGCATCATCCAATGTCTGCGCGTACCATTCTGAAAGTCGTCCATTGCTTCGTCTATCCTTGATGCAGAACCGCAGACGTCTTTGCCAATGGTGCGATGAAAGAAGGATGTGAACGGAAGAATGGAATGATATGATCTTTACTGACGAGTCAACGAATCTATCTGCAACTTAGTTGCATTCGAGTCTGTAGACACCGGGGAGAGAGAATGGTTAAAAGCTGCGTTATTCACCACCCCACTGGTCCTGCACCGGGTATTATGATATAGGGTGGTATTGGATATCACTCTCGCATTCCTCTAGTACACATTGCAGTACTTTAAACAACCAGAATTACATCTCCGAAGTGTTGGAGCCAGTTGTTTTTCCTTACTTTCAGGTCTTGTCAAAAGCTATATTTCAACAGGATAATGGACAAACACACGTGACACGCATTGTCTTCGTTATTAGCCTTATTGTGTATATATATATACAGGGTGATCCAAAAGTCAGGACGAACTTTAAAAATGAATAATTCGAAAACGAACCACGATACAAAGATGCGGTTTGCACCAAACGGATGAAAAAGAAACCGGGTTTTGTGTGGCAATAAAAAAATAGTTCTGTTGGCGACCAACAGATGGCGCTGTCGGATTTCTGATGTAGGATTATGCAAAGCAACAAACGATATAAAAAGAAGCAACTGCAGCAGGTAATGGTAGTCGAAGCTGGTATGTATTGAAATGCTGTCTATAGTTGAGAAAGCCCTCTAAGTTAAACTGTTTTATAAGAATTCGGAAAGTGCCATTGCGGCATTGCAAGCATATCGCTACATGAAAGGTATGCGAGATAGCAAAAGACCAATAACTTCTTCTGCATTGAACAAAATTGTGAAAAAATTTGAAGCTACAGGTTCTTTAGCATCACGTCAAAGAAGTAGACGTCCCTCAACTGCAGTTCGCTGTTGCAACGACAGTGGAGCAGACGGTGCAAGCCATGTCGGTGGTGTTCTGCACATGGGGAGTGCAGTGCTCAAGAAGTTTCGAGGCAGACAGGAGTGTCGTACGGAAGTGTCTGGAGAGCGCTGCGCGTAACTTTGCAACGGTATCCCTACAAGTTGCAACATAACTAAGAACTGAAACCTCCTGACTTCGACTCTCGCCGACATTTTGCGAGTTTGGTCTTCAATAAGATGGAAGAGTAGCACGACTAGCTTCTCACTGTGCTTTGGACAGATGAAGCACATTTCACAATCTCTGGCACTGTTAACACCCACAATTGTCGAGTGTGGACCACAGAAAATCCACATGCATTTGTTGAGGTACCCTTGCATCAGCCTAAAGTGACAGTCTGGTGTGGCTTCACTGCTGATTTCATAATTGGTCAGGAAGTCACACAGACAGGTTTTCAAACAGTTTGTGTCACCGGTAAGTGATATCTAGCACTGTTTCAGAACAGCATTATTCCTGAACTGCAAGCGCGACTGGCTCTCCAAACAGTCACCTTTATGCGAGATGGAGCACCACCTCATATTTCTCTGCCTGTGCAACGCCTGCTACGCTCAACATTTGGGGAGGATCGTATTATCAGTCGCTACTTTAATCATGCATAGCCTCCAAGATCTCCAGATCTCACACCCTGTGACTTTTGGCTGTGGGGCTTCTTAAAGTCAAAAGTGTACAGCGAGCAACCGGCATCATTAGTGGCACTGAAAGATGAAATCCACCAAAATGTGTTTGCCATAACGCAAGAAATGCTACTAAATGCTGTGAATGGTGTTGTGACTCGTCTCACAGCATTACTTCTGAATGATGGACAGCAAATTGAACATTTACTGTAGTAAGGACTAATTAACTGTAATTAATCTGACTTCATTAATCATTGTTTCATTTGTATATCATCTTTTGTTGCAATAAACACTATAGCGCCATCTGTTAGTCGCCAACAGAACTATTTTTTTTCATTGCCACACAAAACCCGGTTTCTTTTCCATCCATTTGGTGCAAACCGCATCTTTGTATCGTGATTCGTTTTTGAATTATTCATTTTTAAAGTTCGTCCTGACTTTTGGATCACCCGGTATATATATATATATATATATATATATATATATATATATATATATATATATATATATATATATATATATATATATATATATATATATATATATATATATATATATATATATATATATATATATATATATATATATATATATATATATATATATATATATATATATATATATATATATATATATATATATATATATATTATAAAACAGTATTTAAAGATATTTATCCCAAGATAAAAAGTAAAGACCACCCCTGCAAAAATATTCCGAGTTTGGAAATTGTGGTAACTTAAAGTGTTGAAAACTTTGTTTTTTAAACTGTCTTTCTTTCAAAAGATATATTTTGTTGAAAAAAACCTCATTTTTTTATATTTAAAATGTTTAAACCTAAGTGAATTTCAAAAATGCGAAACTGTGTGTAATGTTAGAGAAATTAGAAAATCATCTACACACTTCAATCCAAAAGCTGGTTTTTAACTTCTTTAAAAATCTAGAGTCAGAGGAAAGCAAAACTGGCAGGCCAAAAAAAAAAATTATCAGCACGTGATGCAAAGAAAACCCTTAAAGAAGTTTAAAAAAATGCAAGGAAATATCCCAAAACCAAAAGACCATGCTAGAATAACATATGTAACCAGAAGAATAGTTTACAACTACATAAAAACAACGCAAACGTTCATATTCAAGAAAAGAAACCACCATCCTAAATGGAAGTATAAGAGCACTTTGAGCTCTGGCTGCAGTGTGCCAAAGAGCTCATGTCTTGGAACTCCGAATAAACTTCGGTTATTTTTCTCTGATGAAAGATTATTCAATGTAGATGGTCCAGGGGGTTATCAATATTGTTTGCAGGGTCTGGTTATACAAGAAGAAATTTATTCTGCCATATAGATGGGAGGAGGCAGTCTAATGGTTTGGATAGTTGTTAAGTACGGTGGAAAGACCATTATAGTGCTTCAGAATAGAAGACAGAAACATAAAAATTACATTAAATTTTAATTTCAAGGTTTCTACCATATACTGGTGGGTTAAACGTGGAAACTTGGTTATTTCAGGAAAATTTGAGCATCAAGTAATGCGGCCAATGGCGTTAAAAACTTATTTGAAACAAATAATGCTTTAGTTTTGCGTGATTATCCCAAGGTCTAGCAAAATAAATCTAATATAGACGAATTTCGACACGTATTGAATTGCTTTTGGAACAGTTTTTGTCGAACAACTCACACTCGAAATTCAAGACTTCTATGATTCAATGTCAAATAGAGTGTTTCGAGCAATTAAATCAAATGGCAGAAAAATTCCTTATTAAAAACAGTCATATTTTAATTATTTAGAACTACCTTTCTATTTTTCACATAATATCATATGTTTGAAGTTTATTTTTATTTGTAATAGGCAAAAAAACTCTTATTTTATTTCATGCTACAGATTTAGTTATTAAAATGTAAATAAGTTTTAATTTTCGCTGCAGTAAAATTATTTTATAAAAATTAAAGTTCTTCTCTCTGTTATTTGAAAAGAACCTGGTATCATATTTTTATAAATAAAATAATAGCAATAAAGAAAATGATTATAAAAACAACATTTGAGTTTTATTAAAAATTAAAACATTTTTAAAATTCTCTTTTGAATTAAAATTAAATCCCCCGGAAAGAGAGAGTATTTTAAAAATTATTCTTCAATTTAAAATATTCTATTTGTTTTAAGATAGTGTGGCTATGTTATGTACATTGCTTTTTCCAACGCAACATATTAAAAACAACACAATGCGAAAAATAAATAATCATTTCATTTTTTAATAAAAAGAATAAAAAAGGGCCCGGCCGGGATTTGAACCCGGGACCTCTCGCACCCAAAGCGAGAATCATACCCCTAGACCACCGAGCCACAAAGAACCGATTTCATATTTAGCAGAGTACAAAAGCAACTTCTCTCAGTAGCAGGTGATTAAAGCTTTCGGAGATAAAAACAAAAAATCGTTACAAACAAATGTATTTGTGGCGAATTTCATAGCGGTTTCTTTAAACCACGATTTTATTTCTCTTTTATTATCACAGATAAAAAGCTGCTTGATATTTAAATTTGTTAGAATACAACAAATAAATCTAAAATTATTTTTTGTATTCTTTTTAAATTTTTAATCTTTGGACAATATTCGTATCTTCAAGAGTAAATTACACTCTGTGAGTTTTTTTAAATCAAAATTTAAAAGTAAATCTTATGTGATATTTAAATATTATTGGACATATACCTGAAAATTATATATTAAAATAAGTATCATTCAAACTAAAATAATAGAATGTTGTTTTTTTCGTAGTTTCTGAAAACTTAAGCAATTTTTAGCAATACATGATGCAAGTAGAATATTTATGAAATATATATAATTTAAGATTTTTTTACTTTCCCGCTACGGCCATTATCAAAAGTGGGGGTATAATAAAAAAGTACAAATGAGACATTTTATGGAGAAGAGCTGTATTCTGCTGCCAGACCATGGCTATATATATATATATATATGACGTATATTTAAGTAATAAGAACTGTACTTCCTTAATTAGAAACCCAAATTTAAAATAATGAACTTGGGATTTATGCGTTTATTTCATGGACTAATACTGCATTTGCAATTAATAAATATAACGTATTCAAAATTTAAAAATGATTTTATAATTAATCTATATATCATAAAATGGATACTCATATTTCTGAAGAGCTACACAATTAACTATTGCACTTCCTATTTTTTTAAATTTGATGAATGTTATGATATTTTATCTCTTATGAAAATATAATTACCTTAAACAACAGAAATGATTTACATTACTTTTTTTAGAGGAAGTGAAAATTCCGAAATAAAGTAATTTGGCAAGTTTCAAGTGCCCACACAGATAACTTTAAATGCAATATGTAGTATTCACATTTCATGCTCCATTAATATTCATTTTATGTTCTATGAATATTCATTCGATGTTGTGTGAAATTACTCAGTTTTCTGAGCAGAAAAACGTCTTATAACCAGCCAATCTAAATATTTCGTACGAAAATAACTAGGAATAAAGTGAGAGTAAATATGTATTAGGAATTGAAAATATTTTATTTTTCATATATTTTTTTACTTTACTGACTTAACAAAGGTTTTTTAAAAATAAGTATTGATTGTATGAACATTTAGACTTCGAAGGTAATTTTATTGCTATTTCTTTCTCAAATGAAAATTGTATTATTAATTTAGAAAGTCCAAGCTTACATTTTTCACAACATATTTTTCAAATATATATGTAATATATAAATATTTTTAATTTTATTTATATAAGCATCAGTACAGAAAAATATTTTGTTATAAAGATATATGGGATTGTTAAATATATGTATATGATTTATCTATAAAATAATAGGACTATCATTTATTCAACAAAGTTATTGTTTATTAACTATGGAATAAGATCTGCATCTATCAAAATTTTACAAAGTATATTTAATGAATGTTATATTCATTTTATAAATTTAGTAAAATCATTATTCATTTCATAAAATTCTATCGAGTCACGGTTGTTAAGTACTCGTATTAATAACATGCTTGCATTTTAGAAATTTTGTCATATTGCAGTTTTAGAATTTTTAGAAAATCCACTTATTAAAATAACATTTTTTTATTAAAATTATCTCTTAAAATATAATTAATTTAGAAAATTTATGAAATAAAAGTTTCTTTTTAGTTTAATTTTTTAATGTTTAACTTGGAATTGTTTAATCTGTTATAACTACTTAAAGTTTAATATGATTAAAATCTTACATATGTCTTTAATCTTTATTTTTTTAAGAAATTATTTTGAGAAATATAAAAAAATGAAATTGGAATTAATTTTAATTTCTTTATTTCACATACAACGGAAAGCTTTTGATAAATATTACTTATTCTTACCTGAATTCGTATTTTGCTAATCAGAAATTTACCGAACACTTTAAATTTCAAAAAAAAAAAAGTTTTACTTCAGTGAAATTGAAATAGTTTACCAGATTTATTTTAGTAAGAAATTATTCATTCTCCATAAGTTTCATTATATATAATATTACTTTTTATAAGTTTAGTAGCTTTTCAACGAACATTTTTTCATAATCTTTGAATTACCTGTTTTTTTCAATGAATTTATGAAAAATTCAGTATTATTTTGTGATTTTGAATTCTATAAATACATACCTATTTAATTTATTTTAGAAAAATGACAGTATTTCAAGAAATTTAAAACAAAGGAAGAAAATTCAAATCAAAATTCAAGAAAAAGAAAACTCAAATAATGAATTTTTAAAATGAGAAAAAAATTAATTTGTACTTCATGAAATTTTAATGCATTAAATTTTAAATTATATCATTACAATTATATTTCAGCAAAACAAAAATAAATATTTTTTTATTTTTTTAAAAAAATAGTTTCAATTAAATAAACCTCAAGGTCATTTAAAAATTCGTAAGAAATTATAATTTATACAAAATTTATATCACGTCCTTTTTCCCATGTCATAGTTACGAAAATCGTAAAATTGTCATACACATTAATAAATAAAATATTCCTTAACAATGTGGGTAACGTGCAGCAAAAGTTAATTTAAATCGCATTGGTATATGCAAATATTTCGAATTTTACTGCTTCTCCCTAAACAATTAATAGAAATGGCACCATCCACACAAAAGGGGAATATTTAATGCGGGTTATTCATAGGAAAATCAACCTGAATGTTGTTGAATATATTAACGCGGTTTTAAATGCTTGTTAGAAGAATAATCTTAAAAGTGGTGAAGTTAATAAAAACAGTATGTAAATCCATTTATACTACAATTTGTCAATCAAATTCATGTTGTATCGTTTATCATGGAAGGTTATTACATTTCAATGATTAGTAAGAACTGCAAATATGCATTAGCAAACAAAAGATACAAATTAATAAAGACCGAAATAATGAAACAATTACTGACCAATCAATGCATGACGGTCTACATTTGCAGTTTGAGATAATGGAATGTCATTACTTGTATGTTTACAAACAGCATTTTGTGTGTTAGTTTAATGATAGCTGTTAATTTAATCTAAACTAATACATGGTTCATTCAAAAGAACATTAGTTTTTCAATTGATTTAAAAAATGTTTGCTTGAAATGGTATCCAAGTCTTGTTGTTTATTTACTGATTGTACCTAAAAATTCAAAAATGTTTTTTAAATTAGTTTTGAAAAAGTGAAAAGTAATGTGAATGAAAGGATGAAAACTTCAGGATCTGAAAAAACAATGTCAGAACCATTGATAGCAACTATTTATAAATAATAAAATATTATTATTGGGTTCGGGGTAGAATTGGGTATCACTTGGTTAAGCGATATATTTTGATTTCTGGTAATCGTGGTATCCTATTTTTGTATAGCTTTTGTGTGGATGCCATCTTGTTAGTCACATTTTGGCACCTATTTTGGCGTCAAAAATGCCGCCAAAGAATCAAGAGGAACATGCATGTAAACTTTTACCAAATTATCTTATCCACATTATAACATTGAATAGCTCCAAAAATGTTATCTTATGTTTACAAATATAACTAAAATTTCCAGAGCAATTACATTTTCTGAATCTATAGATTCCAAATCACAAACAGTATTTGATTCAAAATCAGTAGATTCTAATACAATATTGAAACGTAGTTTTGAAAGTGAAGATTAATTAACAACTGAATTGAGTAATAAAATAAATAGAATTATTTTCGAAATTATATGTATTATATGCCAAAGAAATAAGTTTATAAGGGTTAACATAATTATGATTAAATCTAGTTAGTTTTACAGTAATCAAATAGGATAAAACTATTTTTGTTATATGTTAAACATAGTGTTTAGTAAAAGGCTTTAAATATTAATTTTTATGCAAATGTGTGTGTGTGTGCAAGGTTATGAAACTATTTCATATCATAAAGTATTGAAAAATATATTGATATATAATTTAAATAACTTTTACATAAAAAGATTTATCTTTAATTTATATCATAATTTATTTAAGTGATTCTTTTTACAATATATTTCATTTGTTTCTATAATATAATGTAAATTGGTCATTTTCTAAGCACAGGAAACAAAATGAAATATTTGGCCATGAGTTAATCATTTAATAGATTTCTGATTTAATATAATGTCATAGATTAGAAAATGCAATACTTTGTCATTTTGATAAAATATTTAATAAACTTAATATTCTCATTTACAGCAATGTGCTTTCTAATGAACTTAATCTTGATTTAAAAAATTTATATATTTTAATTACAAGTTTAAAGTAACTTTCATTTATAACAAAATATATGCTTAGAATTTTTTTCCCTGAATTTTCAAATAAAATTTCTTGGAAAATTTAATTTTATAAGTCAAGAAATTTATTATTAAACAAAGATAACTTAAAAATTAACTGAGTCGTAAGTTTTTCGTGTGATTATTGAATTTTATTTTGAAAATATTGTTAATTTTTATAATGCAAGAAAAATATCTTTATGTATAATCTATCTATCTATCTGTATATATATATATATATATATATATATATATATATATATATATATATATATATATATATATATATATATATATATATATATATATATACATACTATATATATATATATATATATATATATATATATATATATATATATATATATATATATATATATATATATATATATATATATATATATATATATATATATATATATATATTAGGTTGGTGCGTATGAAATGTCGGATTCTCTTTACATGCGGACGTTTTCCTCCCTGTTTTCGTTATACTTTTGTATTTGGCATAACCTCATTCATACTCGTATTGTCCATTGCCAGAGACTCATTTCAGCAAAATAGGTTTTCTCGAAGGTCTTCCCTTTTTTATTTCTTTTGAGTTTATTGCCGATATGAATTCTGCCGACATTCGCGTCATTTTCTTATATGAGTACAAACTTGGTAATAGTGCTGCAAAAGCTGCACGCAGCATAAACCAAGCGTTTGGGGAGAATACGGTTAACGATCGGAAAGTGCAGCGTTGGTTCGAAAAATTTCGGACTGGCGATTTTTCACTGCAAAATGAGCCGCGCGGAAGACCAAAAACGTCTGTGAAGAATGATGACCTGAAGGCTCTAGTGGAAGCGGATCCAGCCGTATCCACGAGGGAACTTGCTATCAGGATGAAAGTTGACCATACAATGATATTGAGACACCTTTCTGAGATTGGCAAGGTTAAGAAGATGGACAAGTGGGTACCGCACGCACTGACAAAGCGAAATAAGCTGGATCGGTTAAACGTATGCTCATCATTGCAGCATCCACCATATTCACCGGATCTCTCGCCGACCGATTTTCATTTTTTCAAGCATTTAGAGCTGTTTTAAAGGGGCAAACACTATGAAAATGAAGACAGTCTAAAAAACTCTATATCAGAGTTTATTAATTCTAAAGACCAAAATTTTTTAAGACAGGCATCTACGCTTTAAAATCTCGTTGGGAGAAGTGTATTGAAGCGAATGGAGCATACTTTGATTGAATAAACAGCTTTTGAAGAAAGATATGCAGTTTTATACAATCACTTAAGAATCCGACATTTCATACGCACCAACCTAATATATATATATATATATAAGTGTAGTGAGTATACAATTGGACCATTTACACTTTCTACATTGTAAGTCAAAAATGTAAATTGCAAATATTTTTTTCCCAATTTATTGCATTGATAGCATTTTTACATTCTTTCTGTAGCTCCAAGGAAATGAAATTCCGTGTAGTACATTTTATAGCTTTTCGTTACATATCGATTCTTCATTTTATGAATATGATTATCGATATGCCTCAGTTTATCTCACATCATTAAATGATTATCTAATTTTTTGAAAGATATTTTTTGCTTAAGTTATTTAGTGTTGCATAAAATTTAATTGTTTCAGTCTTAGCCGTTTTTACAAAGGATTTCTAAGCTTCGTAAATATCTTCAATTAATCTTATAATTGCTGGATTGTTAGGAACTTTAAATATTATTTTTTTCCTTAAACATACAAAATTTCCAAGAAAATTTTAATTATTGAAAAAAATAATAAAATTATTTTTCCTACTTGATCAAAATGGCTCTAATGAAAAAATATTTTAAATACAATAGCTTATAAAGTATTTGCTAACATGATTGGCTTCTACATAATATATCCATACCATTTAAAGCTATAATCCTATATATTTCTAGTTTTTATTGCTGAAAATTTTTATTGCTTGACTTCCTTAGCTTTTCACTTAGTACATGAATAATATTTTATTTTGAGTAAATTTAAATCTGAATTTTTTAAAACTATTTATGTACTTAAAGTAACGTTAACATTTATCCTGCATCTTATAAAAACAACTGAATAAAAAAGATAATTAGCAGAAACTCATAAAATAAGAGTTTTATATCAGTAATCTGATGTTTCAATGATTTATTTTTTACCTACATTTAATTACCCTTTTCTTTTATTTCTTCAAAATACCTTAATTCGTTGCAAAGAATAATACTTAAATGAATGTAATTTTTAATATAAGCCACAGGTAGTTGCAGTTTCCCTATTTGTACATTGATGTAAAAATGGTATATGTTCATTAAGTAGTTAATCTCGTAAAGCTTTATAAATTTAATATGGATAATTTCAGTCATTCATTAATTTTAAATGTTACATTCCTTTATTTTTGAAATTTTATGTTAAAACTACAGAAGTTAATCATTTTCTCGTATAACACTACTCCTATAATTTAGAAATAATAAATGCATTATTGTGCATAAATACATATGGAAGAGCATAATGAATTATTTTTTTCGTTAAAATATAATTATCAATTTAATAGTTACGCTTGTGATTAAATTACTAGTTAGCAATGTTCTGTTGAATAGCTTTTTTAGGAATGAGTCTGTGCAACAAAGTACAATAAAATTTAATTTACCAAGCAAAACTTCGGTAAGAAACAAAATATTCTCTTCATAGCCTGTTCTTCTGACAAATGTCGGCTATTTATTTAATTAAATTTAAATATTTCATTTTCCTTAATAATGTTTCGTTATTTTCTCCGTATTGTTAATTTTTAATCTAATTGAGATTATATTATATAAGAAAACCCGTTCACAGGCTCAGTGGTCTAGGGGTATGATTCTCGCTTCGGGTGCGAGAGGTCCCGGGTTCAAATCCCGGCTGAGCCCTACGAAAGAAGAAGTTTTTTACGTTGTACCATTTTACTTTCTTCAATACAAAATACGCAATAAAGCATTTTATACATATTTAGATATAAAATATTTAATAAATTCAGTTGGTTAGTATAACATGTTATATTTATTCTGTTAAAATTAAATACCGCACTATTTTTTGTTTATTTGGTTACGAAATTATAATCTTAATGCAGAAGTTTTGAATCATAACAATAAGTAAATTTTAGTCAATCCCAATGCAAATCAAACACTTTTACTTATATGCAACATGTCTCGTGTTTTGAATTAAACAAAGAGAAGGTAAATTGGAATTGATGCCGAATGGTATACAATAATTTTTCTTAGATAGCAGCCAGCTTCTTGATTGTTAAAGCAAGTATTTAAATTTAAAAACCATTTGTTTTTAAGCTTTACAAATCACAAAAGTTATGCAAAATAAATATCTCAAATTATATTCCAAACAACTTCTCGATAATACCTTAAAAAACATTAAAATTTTAAATTATTAAAAATTACCTATAAGTACAGATATTAAAATTAGATTTATAAAGGGTAATGCTTTGATTTCACATGAAAAAATTATTTTAAAATGCAACAGAACAAACGCATTGTATTTGTGAAGAATATCTTGTTTAATAAGTTAATTCGTTTGTGGATGTCATTAGATAATAAATTTATCAAAATGACAAAAGTACATTTTATAAATTAGTGATACATTTTCAATTGAATAATTTGCCTTTAAAATTATCGTTAAAATTTTAAATAAATTGTTCTGAAATAAATCGATATTCTCAAATAATTTATAATGAGTTTAAATTTTTATATCAGGAAGATGATCTAATTTGTATTTACTGCTGTAATTTGAAAGCTTTATTTTATAATGTATATGGGGGGGTTTGTGGTATTATATATAACGAAAAAGAGAGAAATAAAAAAACATTATGTAATAGAGTAAATTCAAAAATAAACTCACTAGTTTAAAAACTATGCTAATTTCACATAGCATATAAGAATATTACACGAAAATGTTTTGTTAGCATTTCTTTGCATTAAAGCAATGTGTACAATGACATTTATATGCTATGAAATGTGAAATAATAAAATCATAATGCATTTAGTGTAAAAATATTTGTATTTAGAATATGTACATTCAAAATATTATTGAAGCTATAAACTGCAAAAAAAAGATAATTATAAAAAAATGTAAGAAAAGATCGCAAGACATGTGTTTCAATTTTGTAATGAGGTAAAAAGTATTGACAGAAACAGCAAACATATAGCGGTGCTAAATCAAGGCCATGAAATTACTTTTCTTATAAAGAAATATTTGAATAAAAAATATGCTTTCACAGTTGTGAAGCTGTAGTTTATTAACCATAAAGTGGTTGTTTCTTCAGTTACAGTTGAGATCCTGAGTACATCACTTTATTACAATTCTCATTGGTTTAAAATATCCTTGACGTCAGATAACGTTTCATCCACGTCACATCGTACTGAGATAGCATTGTAAATACGATCAAAAATGACTTGCTGATGAGTTTGATGCCGTTCTTCAAATCACATTTTTCGAGCGGCAGAAAACAAGGCGAAGTTCACCATCGTATGCCTGAGAATATTGTCGAAATACATTTTTAATATAACTATTTCTTATATAAGGACTAAAACATTGGTTTGAGAAGACATTTTTCATTGATTCAAGCCATAAACACATGTACAATAAAGCAGCAGAAAAAGCAAAATGAAAAAGACATGACAAGACATCCACTTTATGGTTAGCTTAAATTGGCAACAACGATTTAAATTTTTAAAAATTTCATTTATCTATAGAGTTCTAAATTAATAACTGAAATATTTCGAAATAATTCTCTGGCACAAGCGCCATATAATCCAGGATGCCATATTCTAATTTTGGCAGGTTTTGGCGGATTTTCTTATGTATATGACAACCTAGTTTTTATTACGTCATAGAGATGGAGACCTAAAAAAATTATGGAGTAAATTCTATTTTGGCAACCCTAGATTTAACGTCATCGCGCGCGTCACAATATGTCATCTTGGCAACATTTCTTCATCAGCCAAAAAATTCAGAATTTTGAACACTGGATTATACGGGACGTGTGCCAAATCTCTTTTAAATCTTAAAATTATTGCCTTGCTGAAGCCAACATTAGTTTTTTTCATAATTTTACTAAAATAATAAAAAAGATTATAAACTTTTTTAAAGAAGAAATAGGTTCAAAAAGTTCGTTTAATTTCTTAAAATTGTTTTTTTTTAAATTTGTCTTTATCTGTAATTAATTAATAATCATTCTAATTTCAGACGTACTAAAGAAAGGATTTCATTTGGGGAAATAATCATAGAATATGTTAATTAATTGAGAAAGTCAATTCTAATGTAATGAAAGTACAAAACAAAAGTGAAATAATCAGTTTGTAACACTACAAAAACGATTGATTTATTGTAAATAATAACTTTGGATCAATTAAGGAATAGTTATATTGAGGTAGAATAATAAAAGCAATTGTATATTTCGTTCTTGTAATGGGGATAGTTATTATTCAGAAAGGCAATTAATTTCCTAATTTATACTACCTATAGTAAATGTGCATATCTTTTATTAGAATATTTATATTTCTTAAGAAGGAAGGTGCTTATAGAATTTTGTGAGATAATATTTTGTATTCTTATAGAATTCAAGAAAATAATTCTCAACATCCAGCCTCCCCACAAACCGTGGAAGGGTTCATCAAAATCTCAATTCAAAATACTAATAGATATAATTAATTACAGTTTGATTCAAAAATAACTATTACAAATATTAAATTTCAAATGATAAAAGTATTTAGTAATCTTAATTTTATAGTTAATATAAAACACAAATATTTGAATATATCGGAATTTTACAACATTCAAGCTTAAGATTAAAATACTATCTTAAATTCAACAATTCTTAAAATGTAAAATTTCAATTTATAAAAGTATTTAGTTCTGAATTTCCAAGTTATACATTGCCATCTCTTCCAGGAAATAATTCTATTATTTTGCCAAGTGTATTTTTTTATACAATTTTGTAAATTCTCATTTTTCCAACGAGACCAAAAATGTCGCATTAGTTTTTCTCTGTAACTGTAAGCCCTAATTAAATTCTTCCTGGAAGGGAGGTTTGAATTAATTTGAAGCCTTACAGAAGGCAAAGATGTTACTCTTTTCTCTAAAAGAAAATGAGCCGGTGTTAAATCACTTGGTTCATCTACATCAGTTTCAGCATAGGTTATTGGGCGAAAATTAATCATAGCCTCAATTTCAAAGAGAACAGTTTGCAACTGCTCAATGGTTAGGGAGGATTTTCCAAGAGTTTTGCGAAGAACAACCTTTACAGTTCGTAAAATCCTCACCACCAGGCAGCTCTCTCTACGATGTATTTTTATCTGATGCAATTTGAAGAACAAAATTTTTGAAATTTTTAATCGTTCAAAACTGATTAAAGTTGCTTCAAATCTCGTTCAGCATGTTTAAAAGTACGCGCGTCATCGGAGTACAACGTCGCAATAACGCGTCAACCGACGGCAAACCACGTCGTGCAATGAAGCGTCGAAATGCTAGAAGAAATTTGTCTGTTGATAAATTTCCAACTAGCTCTAAATGAAGGCATCTAGTCGCTGCACACATGTTATCAAAAAAGATATAGCTTGTTGTCAGCATTCTTCACATACAAAGGACCAGCAAAATCAACTCCGATGATTGCAAATGGATGCGACTGTTCTACTCGTTCAGTTGGCAATGGAGCTAAAACTTGATATCCAGGAGAGGATTTAAATCTTCTGCAGATAACACATTTCCAAAGTAGTGATTTTATTGTTTGCCTAGCCTTTAAAGTCCAGTATTTTCCTCTGAGTTGCACTAACGTGTGAGACACACTTGAATGGAATAATCTTTTATGGGACTCCTAAATTAGCAATTCAGTTAATTTCGACTTAGCAGGTAGTATAACTGGATGTTTTTCATCAGTTGTTAAATCAGTTCTGCCTAAGCGACCTGTGATACGCAAAACACCATCTTGATCAAGGAAAGTATTTAAGCGGAGAATATTTGAGTCTTTTTCAGAAGAGGTTTCCCTGCAATTAAACAGTTTATTTCTTCATAGAAAACTTCTCCTTGAACAGATTTCACCCAAAACTGTTCCGCTTTGTCGAGTTCGTCTGATGTAATAGGACCCTTTTGTGGAAGTTTGGTTTTCAGCACGTTCACGAAACGTAGTATCCAAGCAGTTACTCTTAATAGTTTTCTCAAGCTGCTATATCTATCCAGATCGATAATTTTGGCACAAACAATTGTTGAGATAACAACAAGTTTTTGTTCGTCGTATTCCACCTCTTTATCATTAATGCTGATTTCAGGCTTTTGTGCACATGGCTAGGAATCTTCCGAGTTGATTAACTATTCAGGGCCATGCCACCATTTCCTTGAAGACATCAAGTCTTTGCAAGCAATTCCTCCAGTCAATAGGTCTGCTGGGTTGTTCTTCCCAACACAATGTCTCCAATCACCTGGATCTGTAATTTCTTGAATTTCTGTAACCCTATCGGCCACACGAACTGCTTCAACTTTGTCGTAGATCATTTTATCCAATGGAGTACAATCGTAGAATCACTCCACAAATTTATTTTATTGAGATTTTTAAACAGTTCTTAAAGATGTTTGACTAATCTTGCAGTTATGACAGATCCCATTAACTCAAGTCGAGGCAGTGTTAACTTCATAGGGGGTGCTACTCGTGCTTTAGAAATAACAAAACTCGTGTTAAAAGTACTTTCTGAAGTTTTGTACCTGAAGTATGCTACAGCTCCAAAAGATTTAAGTGAAGCATCCGAAAATACGTGTACACTTTCTTCATTCACAAATTTTAAATCGTTAAAATAATATCGAGGAATAATTAAATTCTGAAGTTCATTAATTTCATATTGCACCACATTAACCAATTTTCTTTTAATTCACCATAAAACTCATCGTCCCAGTCAATACTTAATTGCCATAGTTCTTGTAAAATACACTTTACTCGAATCAAAATTAAAGAAACAAATCCCGAAGGATCAAATATTTTCGCAGCAGTACAGAGAACACTCTTTTTAGTGCATTTACTAGCATTTAAATTTGATAACAAAGATGTTAAATCAAGTTTGAGAACATCATCTTCATTATTCCATTTAAGTCCTAAGAACTGCAAATGTGAATCAGGATTTTCATTAATTTCAATCGATGTGAATTAGAATTTTTCCATAACATTTTAAGTTCTTTCGAATTTGTGTCAAATTTTCTCATAGTCATATTTGCATCTTTCAAAATAGAAACAGCATCAGAGTAGATAATTTGAAAGCCTATTCTAACGTAGAACTTCCAAAAAACAGATCGTCTACGTATAAGTTATTATTCAACATTTCATATGCAAGAGGATAAGTACTTTTAAAATTGTTAAGACGCATTTTGATAGTTGCTGCTAAGACAAAAGGGGAACAGGTGACTCCAAAACAATGTCTATTAAAATAAAACATTGTAGGGTATTGAGTTTCATCGCAATTTTTATAATAGAGAAAGCATAAATAATTCCTATCATATTCCGAAACTTGTATTTGTAAAAATGCCCGAGCTATGTCCCCGTTAAATCCTTTTTTATGAACTCTAAATTTTAAAATAACATCTACAAGATTAGGATTTAAATTACCTCCCGAAAAGAGACATTCATTTAAACTTAAAATATTTCCCCGTTTACAACTAGCATCGTAAACAATTCTTGTTTTTGTACTGGAAGAAGTTTCTGTAAAAACATCCCTATGCGGCATTGTACAATTAGAATCACACATTTCGATAATTCCTTCACACCTAACTGCCTATAACTTAGTGAAATATTAGAGATGGTGAAGTAGACAATCAAGTACATGAAATAAAGGTTCGGTAGCGATAAATGTGAGGAGTGAATAAAAGTCAATGGGGCTGTAACCTCAACAACGAATTTGTGTATAATTTGAAATTTTCAGCGTATTATACCGATGGAGTGATCAATTCTTTTACAAAACAAACCAAATACAGTTCAATTTTTAATGTTTATTATTGTAAAGTTTGTAAAGTAATATATATATATATATATATATATATATATATATATATATATATATATATATATATATATATATATATATATATATATATATATATATATATAATTTAATCTACATCTTCAACAATGATTTCATTTAAAATTCTATTTATTTCAAGCTCCTCTCATTTTACATTAGATAGAAGAAATTCACAAAACTTTATCTATATTTTTTGTAATTTTAAATTCACGAAAATTTTTGCGAAACATTTTTTCGTATAAATGCAACCTCTCTCTCTTTTCTATATTTCGTATAGAATTTAAAAATATATTATTTAATAATTTAGAAACATCTTACTTCAAAAATAAAGAACAAATCCAGTGTAATATTTGAAATAAAAATTCTCCGACTCTTAAAATAAACAATTCTAAAACTTCGATTTTTTTGGTTTATTTTTCAAAATTTTAAGAAAATGTAGTTGTAGAAAAATTCTTGTCGTAATTATACTTTAATATCTGAGAATTCTCTTACATTATTAAATGAAACATCCTTTCTGAAAAATGGGCGAGTTAGTGAAACGGAATTTTTTAAATTTTGATTTAGAGTCAAAAACATTTTTGACAAACCTAATATCAAAAGAAGTAGGATTAAATTTGTATGAAATTTTGTTAAAATATATTACTTTAACATTTATACACATAAATGAATTTTCATTATTACATCTGAATTTTATTTGATATTATTGCTTACTACTAATGTTTTGAACCAGTGTTTAATTTCTTTTCAAGTCTGTTTATAAACCAAAATTTCACAAAAATATGAGTTTTTCACATTATTGAACAAATTTCTCTTTTAAAGTAAAATATCATCAGTAGAATAAAAATTTCCAAAACTTTGCAATGTTTACATTTTTTATATTTAATTCTAAAAAGTGATAAAGTCATGCAATTTATTCCAATGCACATTATTTAATTAAGCTGTTATGATCAATAATTGAGTAATTTTTTACTGGGTGTGTTAATCAGATCATTCATTTTGACTTCGTGAAACTATGAACAACAAGCTAAATGAAACATTTTTCTTATTATAGAAATTTCTTTTACAGGTATGAACTGTCTAATAAAGCTTTTATGACCCAAATTAAAGAAATTAGAATTTTATCTAAATAAAATCAATTATATGTCTATAAGAAATAACTTCAATTTATTCCGAAATAATTTTCAGGTCAATAATGATTATAAAAGGGTCTGTGAGAGTGGGTAAGAACATATGAGATTCATTCAAATATCAAAAGTTGTTTACATTTAGACTTTTCAAAATATTGATCGAGGAAAAAGCCTTCTAAACTTTGCTCTAAATAGTACACACAATTAACATAAGTTTTCAAAATTATCTTTTAATTAGAAAGAAATAACTTTATTTTATTGCTTTATGTTATTCTTAGACGATACATAAGTGTATTAAATACATATAGAATTTTGAATATTATTGCAGGGTTTAATGTTGCAAAAATGTGTTTATTTTAAAATTGAATTATAAGTAAGTAAAAAATGTGACAAATTGCGCCATGCTTAAAATTAGAAATTATTCTTAAGAGTACACAAACCTTGTTTTTTCTTTTTACAATGAGTGTTAAAGAGAGAAATTTTGAAAGAGACATAACCACATAGCTTAACTACTTTTTACTATTGTGAAAAGGATGGTTATATTACATGTATATAATTATGCAATATATTTGAAACATTCAAACAGGGAGATTGCAGACTTTAATAAGAGCTGATGGGAATGTAGAAATTAAAATATGACTTCATTTAAGCAAAAAGTAATTTTCCTAATTTTTTACAGTTAAATAAAAATTTTAAATTGCTTGAAATGATGATTACCTTTAAGGAAAAAGCGCAAAAATAGAAATTTTAGAATAGTAGAAAACGTAAATTTATGTTTTAACTTTAAAGAACAATATTTAATTATTTTGTACTCGATTTAAAAGTTTAAGAGATGATGTCATACACTTAGAACTTGAATTTTTGACAAAATTATAAATTTAAACTAGCAAAAATTATAATTTTTCTTATACTATTCTTTTTAGTGCATACAAACTCTTTTGTTTTTAAGGTCAAATGTAAAGTTTTTTAACATGAGCAAGAAATAATAAGTTGTTCTTTATACTGTAAGCATTTATTTTTAGATTAATTCTTAATGTCTTGAACTCTCTGAGGAATATATATTATTCTTTCGTGTAATGTTAATAATTTTGCATTATTTAATTTATTCATAGTAATTTTGATGCTGGAAAAAATTATACGATAAGCAATAACATAATTTATTATATATATATTCCAAAGATACTCGAGTAAAACAATAAGTATGAATAGTAATCTTAAGCAAAGCTTAAGTAATCTTAAGCTTCTTTTGATTATTTTTTCCTCATTACTATAAAAGAAAAAGTTTAATGTAAAATGAAACTTGCATATATTTAGTTTATTCTGATATTTATCTTACATTTTAAAGTTTCTGTATAAATTTTAAATAAATTAAATATAATATTACAATATTGTTTTACAGGGAAAATAAGAAGGCATTAATACTGGAACTAAATGATTTACATTTTATATAAAATTAAAATAGTTCTTTAGCATTTTATTTTCTTATTCGTTTGATACTCAAAACATGTATTTGTGTTAATTTTATAATTTTTTAAAATATGTTTTTTCAAATTATTTAGTTGTGCTGTGGATAGTTTAAATATAATTTTTTAACTCTTTATTCCAAAAAAAAGAAAAGAAAACGTTATTCAAAGTTAAAACGTGAAAAATAGACGTTTCAGTTAACACTATTTGGAAATAAGAATGCAAAGAAATGTCATTACTTACACCATTTAAAAAAAGAAAGACATGACTATTTAAGGCAAACAATCGGATTAATAATTTTTGCATAATTTGCTAATACCAAAACTTCATATTGATTCAATGACTATGCTTTTATTAAAAAATGCTGTAAAAACTACACACTTTATCTCTGAAAACAACAAATTAAGGAAACAAATTACTTTTTAAAGGAAAGAAAAAAAGAAAAACGAGAACATAGAAAATCTAAAACAGGTTTGAATGTTTCCCAATGCATCATTCCTTCTTTTCACTTTGCTCTACATTTCTGATTTCAAATTCTACTTTCCTATATTATGTTGTGACGCAAGAACTAGCGTGGCTCGGTGGTCTAGGGGTATGATTCTCGCTTTGGGTGCGAGAGGTCCCGGGTTCAAATCCCGGCCGGGCCCAAATTTTTATTTTTAAAAAAATTCAAATATTTATTCAATAATGGTATAAGAGTGAATATATTTATAAATATTCTCTTTCCCACAGCGATAAATATTTAATCGTAAAAAGAGTTTTAAATAATTTCATTTTATTATTATAACTAGTGTTTTATATTCTGAGACAAATCTTTGTATAATAACCCAAATTTGGTCTCGATTTAAAATTCAAAGTGAATCCAAACAACTGAAATCGTTTACTCAGACTATGAGTCGAGCTGGCAGCCGAATGGTTAGCGCTCTTGCCTTCAGTTCAACAGTTCGTGGGTTCGAATCCCACCTTGAGCATAGATGTTTGTAGTCGTTCGGAATCCACTTTAAACCATAGGTCCCGGTCTAATTAGCCCTCGTGTGCAAAAAATAGCCGTTGTGAGCAACTAAATAAACAAAAACTCAGACTACGTTAAATCAAACTAGGTATATTGAAAATTTAAATGAATATATATATGTGTGTGTGTGAATTTGTAAATTACAGGAAATTTGAAAAGTTATTAATTTAGGGGATTCGGTGTTCCTTGAATATTTGTCATATGTGTAATATTATTTTAAATTTAATTTAGTATTATTATTGATAAATTACGTAAAATAATAAAATTTACTTTATTACATAATATGTAGTTTTTCTATAGTGAAATTACTTATCTTTCTAAGGTTTGTTTATCCTGGATGGTTTGAGCGTGTGCCTCATTATTAGAATTTGTGAGTTCCAATCCCAACGAAATATCGAAGATTCGACGTACTTCCTAATAGCACTTTGGCTACTTAAAATATATCGTAGGTGTAAAGTTCTCCAAATGAAATAATATCTTTGGGGATGGCAGGTCAAGTCTCGATTTCTTCCACTCCGTCCTTCCTTCTAAATCAAGAAGACAAACCGTTGACCAGATAAATGATTTGCAGGCTTGAAGCAAATGTCAGGCTTCCAGCTTTGGTTTACCTCGGTTTGGAATCTCCAGAAGCTACACCTCACACCCTTCATCATGGTCTGCATGGGTCAATGGACTTGATAGATGCCTCGATTAAGAGGGATTAGACATTTTTTTCTTATTTTTGTTGTAATATTTTCTAATTGTATTTTTTAGTTGAACTTTATTGATTTGTTCCCTATCATGTACGGTACCAGATACATTTTTTATCTAGATTTTCTTATAAAGTATATTAAAGAATATAGTATTGAAATACTGGAAATTTTAATTCAACTCATCTATTAAAGGAAAAAAAATTTGTTCTCAATACGAACATAAATTGTTACTTTTTTATTTTAATTTATTGTTTAATAATAAATTAAAATAAAATAGTAATGTAATAATTCATATGAATAAAAATATTTCATATGAAAAATAAATTCAATTAAAATAATGTGTAGAAAGTAATAAGCATACTAGATTACTCGAGGTCTTATAACCCATCTCTATTTGCTGAAAAATCTGTTTTCGGTACATATGAAATTAATTTTTAAAGGGAAGCTATCAAGAAATAACTTGATTTGGTATGCACTTTTCTCCTTATATTTTGCATTTTTGAGGGAATAAAAAGCGGTTTTAATAACATCCTTTCATTTTTAATCGAATCCTAATATTTACTTTTTTCTTTTGTAATACACAGGAATAGTGGATTTAGTTGAAATTATTTCCAATTAGAGTTTTTAATTTATTTTTATCAAATCACGTGATTTTGGAAAAAGCACTGCTCAAATCAGAATGAGAGAAAATTTATGAGTGATTTTTAAGCAAGGTAGCTTCATCTGAATTGAATACGCTAAAACATACATTGCCTGAAACTAGTTATATATACATACATATATATATATATATATATATATATATATATATATATATATATATATATATATATATATATATATATATATATATATATATACACATATATATATACAACACAAAAGCGCTTTTTTGAGATGTAACTCTGGCGTTTTAATACTTCCTGGAGATTCATTTGGAGAGAACCACTGACTTTAACGTTTTGGATTATTATATAAGACCCATTTTTTGTAGATGAAAGAAAGATAAAGAAAATTGGTTTTGTATGGACCCATTGAAGTAATAGGTTGCATATAATAAATAAATTGGCTGGCTTTGTTTTCTTCAGACAAAATATGGAGGCTCAAACATCTGCTCTGCTTTTTTTCTAATCTGCTTTAAATATTCTTTGATTGTCAACCATGCCATGGTAAGGATATTTCACAGTTCTTCAATTGTTTGACATGGATTTGCTTCCCCTTCTATCTTTATCTTGTCGTTGTCCAATGTTATTTGTCTTCCTGGTCGGCATAAATCAGATCCAAATTACTGGATCTGAACTGGAGAAACCATTTTGAACATTCACAAACGTCTAACGCACTTGAATGAGATTTGTAAATGTTTTTGGCTTCAACTATTGCGTTAATACTTTGGTTGCAACTGTTGCGCTCAAAAGACTTACAATGCCAGATATATTCTACTATTATTTGGCGAGCCATTTCACGCCAAATATGTAGGAAAAAATTTAATATTGATTTATTCAGAATTGAACGAGCAGATTTTATGAGAAAGTGAAAAGGTCAGCTGAACTTACATAATAATGAAATCAAATGATGCCATACAATGACATGACCTGACAAATACCAATCAAATATTGACATATTCTCAAACGACATTACTTTATGGTTCCCAGAGAAAATTTTAGTACGAATTTTTTGAATTTTAGATTCAATGCATAAACTTACCTTATTTATATAAAATATGAATAATTTTTAGGGAAAAAAGTTTAAGATATTAATAAAGATTCTGACTTTTGACACCACAGTAAAAGAAGTGCAGTTTTGTAAATTTTAGTTTATAATTTAAGAACTCTTATACACTAATGCAATAACTTTAATTATAAATACAACAGTCTATGATAATATTAACTGAAATCTTGCAGTGACTCTAATCTGAAATATGTTTGTTATTCCATGTACGACTATGTACTAAGAATAAAGCGTTAGTTAAGACTCAAACGCTAATATCTTGCTAAACATAATGTACAACACGCTGCTTTTTCTAAAATTAATTACAAATATAAGGGCATAAAATATTTATCGACAAAATTATAGAAAAGTTTACGATTTACAATACACTGATGAAAAATTGTCGAATAAGACTAAGATTTAAATTTTTAAAAAAACATCAAAATTTCGATTTAGATAAAAATGTTACTCATCATAAAGAAGTTTATATTATTAGAATATATGTATAAAAGATCAACATTTAAAGAAATGCAGGTGGTTCAAACATATTTGCTTATAATACTACATTATTAGTATATTTCCTCAATTATGATTTCCAGTTATTTAAATGATTATTGTTTATTTACATTTCATCAAAATTTAATCTCTTCCTTCAAAATTCCTATTCTAACTGAAATAATATTTAAACCGTATTCCTTTGGTATAAGAATAAAACTATATATGCAAATAATTATGCAGTTTTTCAAAATTCAGAAAGAAAATAGCTTCTCTGAATAAAAACTTATATGAAAATAAAAGTCTTCTTTTTAGTTTATTCAGTTGAACAAAGATGTCTGAAAAATAATATTTTCTTTAAAAATATTATTCTAAGCATACTGCCATAAAATGGCGAATAATAAGTATTTACTACTTTTTGAAGAAATCAACCGAAGTGAATTACATTTATATTATTATATATGTTATAAGCATTTTTATTTAATAATAAAAATGTTGATATAAAATAAGTATGAATAGAAAAAATTTATGGATTTATAATAATTGTAATATCTCAGTAATTCATTCATTGATAAGTCCTTGTATATATTTTTTGAACACTTGGGAAAACAAGAGCTTTGTTTGATTGTGTTTGTCACTCGACGATCATTTTTTACACAAAGGATAATTAGACTGGGTTTAAAATGAATTACGAGCATTCAATTAGAAGTAAAAGCATTCAAAACTAACATAGGATTTAAACTCACTCTCTATTGAACCAAAGACAAGATATTAAATCAAGAGTACAGTTGCTTAATGTAACTTGCAAGGTACTATAGGAATCCATTCTAGAGGAAACAAAGGGACAAAAGAATCAATGAAATTAAGATCTCTTGACACGATTTTATCTAACAGCTCAGGAATTGCTCCACATACATTATTTACATATTACAAATTAATATCATTTAATAGATGAATATTACAAATAGGCTGATTTATTGTTCATGCTTAATCATAACGTCATCATAAAATCGTTAAAAGAAATTAAAAAATGTATTTGTAATAATGAATTTTTCGGACACTGATGTATCATTACAAATGTGAAATAAAATTAAATCGAATTTATCTTGCGCGTTTAATTTTTGAATAAATCTAAAGAAAAATGAAGAATTATGTTAGAATTATTTATTCTATGTAAAATAATCATTTTAAAAAAGGTAATTTTTACTTACTTTTTCAAACTTTTTGACAGTGGTTTAAACAAAATTTTCAACTGCAAAATGTTGGACAATTGTTTGTTTTAGAATAAGCAAATCTTACGAATATGCTATCCATTAAAATGAATGCAAGAATAAAAACATGAGGGAAAAAAGTATAATATTAAATTTGTTGAATTGTTTATTTTTCGACAGTCATTTTTTGCATCGAAGGCATAATAAGACCTATACAAATAGGTCAAAGTCTATTCCGGATCACTACATGAATCCGATCTTGAAATGAGAATCAAACCCAGAAACTGTTGAGCTGAGTGCCAAAACTAACGATTTTTTATCATATTTAAGTAATCTGATTTGTATTTAAATAGCAAGCAACTTTTCAATTTTAATTCATAGTAAAAATGATTTCCATTTAGTGCAATATTTATTACACTTTATTCAAAATTAAAGGAATAAGTTCAATGGCTTATGCGAGATCTTGTTTCCAGTGACAATTACCGTATTTATGCGAATCTAATGCGCCATCGAATCTAACCCGCGCCCCAATTTTGAATTCTACATTTGGCCAAAAACGATGCGCATTAGATTCGCGTACTTACGGTATACGTCTATATTTCGCAAAATTTGCTATTTTGGAAAAATGAAAATCTGTGCCACCTATTTATCTTTGTTTAAAAGTTATTTTCACAAATGATATCCGACACTCTCATATGATAAAAATAAGTAATACAACTTGTGGAATGCGAAAAAATAATCCCTGTTTACGAAGTTATTAAATATTACATTTGAAAACATTTTATTCACATTCCAAAGCATTTTCGATTGGTTGCGCACTAAGAATGACCAAAAAATGTTGCAGATAGCCAAAATAAAACATTTCCAATAACCAATTCCAAAACCAAATAAATAACTTAATATTGTTATTACAGAAACGTTATTTTTATTGCAGATGTAATGAATAAAAGGAGATCAATAATATACATACTTTCTCGCTCTTCCTGTATTTATGCATTGATTACAGTCTTAAAAAAATCATACATTCCCGCTTTGGAAACAAGCATTGTTCAAGGAGGTTGCATACTGAGGCACAAGCAAAGTTATGATTTCAAATTAACATTAATAATTGTTTAAGTTAATTATGAAAATAAAGGTAGCCATTTTTATTTAACCAAAGACTAATATCCTGATAAAGGTTTCATTTCATTCCAAGGCCGTTCTCACTTCAACTAGGCAAAAACTCATCAGACAAATTGAATAAGTATATACATATTTTATTTTAAATTTTACTTTTCCTATCAGAATCAATCAAATTTAAGCAGTTATAGTGTCCAGAAATCTGTAAGACCGAAAGAAAGCATATATTTAGATACATACATAAAGAATAATAAAGCTTTTAGCTTATTTATGAATATATTTGTTTAAAATTTAAATAAAGACCTGAAATTATTTTTCTTATGTATGAATATTATGCCCACGTTGTGTGGAAGCATCATAATAATTGATATTCGATAAATATGGATTGAATAAAAATGTTATTATTAAATATTTTTAAAATATTAAATTTCTTTCAAAATTAAATTACAGCTTTATTGCGTGATTCACGTAAATGAATTTAGAATTTGAAATGTTGTGTTATGAATTCTATTATTGTTTCTTCAAACACTTAAAGAGATCTAAGCTCGTTACCCGATGAGCTACGAAATTAAAGCAGAAGGGAGCGTCTTTCGTTTAATCAGAGCACCACAAAGATGAAAATGCGATTTTGTCATAAGACTCCTCAGACAGATGGCACTACCAGAGGATCCTCGTCCTCGATTTTGACTTTGATCTGGATTTAGGAGAAAATTTTCTCCAGACTATTACACCGCATAGTACTGTTTAGTTATGATTTCTAAAATATTAGTATCATATTTTTGACTAAACCACACATTTTTGTTGCATCAAAATAGTTTTTTTTTATGTTTTATTAAATATGTTTTATATAACAATGTGCTTCAGTATTCATGCAGAAAAATTATTACAAACCTTGACACTGCTTTAATTTTGATAATCAAAATTTCTTCATTTTTATAACAGAAAATTATATGAAAGTATTTTCAAATTAATATATATGTATAAAATTCCAATGCCATGTCAGTATTTTTTCACTATCTAATTTAGATTTTTGTTGATATATTATATATTGATGTTTATATAACACAGAAACTTACAAAGCAATACATATTCTTTCTTATTATGTTAATAAATAAATTTTTTTCAACACAAACATCTTGAAGTTTATAAGTATCAGTTTTGTACAAAAAAGAACAGTAAATTATTTTTGTTTATAATCTGATTATGAACTAAATATTAAAAGCATTAAATATTAGTTGGTTGGTTGGGTTGAGTTTTATGGCGCAAGGTCCAAAAACGGACATGCTGCGCCAAGAATAGTTTTAAAGCAGATATTTATTAATTTTTTTATTTATTTATTTATTCATTTACTTTTTTTGGAAACCCAAGCAACATTAAAACTTTAAAAAACAAAAACAAGTGTATATATATTATATTAAAATCCAATTGTAAAATATAAAAGGAAAATCAAAAATATATATACTTTTAAAATTTAGAAAACACAAATTAAATATAATGTAAAAAACCCATTGCCCTCAAAAAGGCAAATAGGTTCCTGTGGGGTGGTTCCCCAAGCAAATCATATAATGTTAAAATATCACAGTTAAAAAAGTGTAAACGATATTGGTTAAAATATGAACATGAAATTAAAATATGATAAACAGTAAATGGTTCATCACACGTTTCACACCATGGATTTAATTCATTTAGAAACAAATGTCTGTGTGTGAAACGTGTGTGTCCGATACGAAGGTGGGTTAATCTTACATCAGCACTTCGTATCGGTAAAACTACTAATGAGGTGATGTATGGAAATATGGCACGCAATTTATTGTTGACCTGCATGTTCCATGACTCCTGCCACAGACAATAGATTAGTTTTTTAACATTTCTTCTTACGTCAGACAAAGGAACTGATGGAAAACATGGGCGAGATGCAGATTTAGCAGCTGCATCCGCCCTTTCATTGCCATCAAGACCTACGTGACTTGGGATCCAGCAGAAAATAATGTCAAATCCCTTGCCAGCAAGGGAATCTAATGCTCGGAAAATTCTAGACACAACTGGATGACAGTTAAAACTACTGCTCCGCAAAGCTTCCAACACACTCAAACTGTCAGTATAAACACAGTATTTGGTACTATCACATGTATTCATCTGCTGAAGAGCTTGATAAATGGCTAATGCTTCAGCGGAGAAGATGGAACAGGATGGATGGAGGCTGTAGCTAAGAGTTTTATTCTCAATAACTACAGCACAACCCACATGTCCTGCAGATTTTGATCCATCGGTGAAAACTGGTGTATACGTGGTATACTGACAGCGATGTGAGGCATATAGCTGCTGGAAGACAGTAGTTGTTGTGTCTGATTTTCTATAACTAGTAGAAGTATTTGTGGATTTGAATCTGTGGATCATACCAAGGTGGATGTAGAAGAAAGTCCGTTTTTTCGTAACGGACAACACATAGGTCTAAAAATAATATGTTGGACTTTGTCCGAGTGAGAAAAGGTGGAATGCTGTATGAACGTGCGTCATACAGCCTTATAAGTGCAGGTGTAGTAGTCATGGAACGTAATGGATGATGAGGTTGGTTGGTTGGTTGGTTGGGTTTAATGGCGCAAGGTCCAAAAACGGACATGCTGCGCCAAGAAAAAAGTTTAGAAGTAGATGTTTTATTTTATTTATTTTTTTTATTTATTCTTATTATTTTATTTTATTTATTAATTTATTTTAAAAACCCAATTTTTAAACCCCCCAAACATTAAAATTTTAAAAATCAAAATCATTGTATATATACATATTAAAATCAAATCACACATAAAAGCAAAATCAAAATATATATACTTTTAAAATTTAAAAAATGTAAATTAAATATTATGTATAAAACCTATTGCCCTTAAAAAGGCAAATAGGTTCCTGTGGGGTGGTTCCCCAAGCAAATCAAATAAGGTTAAAATATCACAATTAAAAAAGTGTAAACGATATTGGTTAAAATATGAACATGAAATTAAAATATGATAAACAGTGAATGGTTCATCACACGTTTCACACCATGGATTTAATTCGTTTAGAAACAAATGTCTATGTGTGAAACGTGTGTCCGATACGAAGGCGGGTTAATCTAACATCAGCACTTCGTATCGGTAAAACTGTTAATGAGGTGATGTATGGAAATATGGCATGCAATTTATTAGTGACCTGCATGTTCCATGACTCCTGCCAAAGGTCTTTTGTAAATTTTTTAACATACCTTTTCACATCCAACAAAGGAATGGATGGTAGAGACGGGCCGGATGCAGATTTAGCAGCTGCATCAGCCCTCTCATTACCATCGAGACCTACATGACTTGGGACCCAGCAGAGAATTATGTCGTATCCCTTGCCAGCAAGGGAATCTAATGCTCGGAAAATTCTAGACACAGCAGGATGACAATCAAAACTACTGTTCCGCAAAGCTTCCAACACACTCAAACTGTCAGTGTAAACACAGTATTTAAAGCTATCACTTGTATTCATCTGCTGAAGAGCTTGATATAAAGCAGTTGCTTCAGCAGAGAAGATGGAACAGGATGGATGGAGGCTGTAGCTCAGAGTTTTGTTCTCAATAACTACAGCACAACCAACATGTCCTGTGGATTTTGATCCATCTGTGAAAACTGGTGTGTACGTGATGTACTGACAGCGATGTGAGGCATACATCTGCTGGAAAACAGTAGTTGCTGTATCTGATTTTCTAAAACGAGCAAAAGGATTTATGATTTTAATCTGTGGATCATACCAAGGTGGATGAGAAAAATACTCCGTTTTGTCAAAACGGACATCATATAGGTCAGATAGTAATAGATTAGATTTTGTTCGTGTGAGAAAAGGTGGAATGCTGTATGCACGAGCGTCATACAGCCTCATTAGTGCAGGTGTAGTAGTCATGGAACGTAATGGATGATGAGGGTCAGAGACATGATTTTTGCATAATAACTGAGAGACAGCTGCATTCGTCTCAGGTCTAAAGGCAGTTGATGACATATTGCATATAGACTCTGGACGGGTGATGTGCGGAATGCGCCTGAACATATTCTCAAAGCAGAGTGATGTATTGTATCCAATCTGCGTAGAACAGAAGACCTAGCAGATCCATACACAGCACACCCATAGTCAATACGAGATAAAATTAATGACTGGTAGACACGAAGTAGTGCCGTGCGATCAGCACCCCAAGATGTATTAGAAAGCACCTTGAGGATATTAAGCGATCGCTCGCACTTCTTCCGCAAATGAAGAACATGCGGAAGAAAATTCAACTTTCGGTCAAAAATTATTCCCAGAAACTTTATCTCGTTGACAACAGGGATAGGTGTATTATTTATATAGATAGTGGGATCATTATGTAGGCTAGTCTTCCTGCAGAAATGGACACAATTACTCTTGCCAGGAGACAGCGTGTGGCCATTCTCAGCACACCATGCAGCAAGTTTATTAACTGATGTTTGTAGTTGTCTCTCAATTAAATGCATGTTAGAACCCTCACATGATATTTGCAGGTCATCAACATAAAGCGTGCCATAAACAGGAGGTGAAATTTGATGAAGAATGCAACTGATGTAAAGGTTAAAAAGTGTGACACTTAAAATAGAGCCTTGGGGTACACCCTCGGCTTGAATAAAAGTATTGGACATAACAGAACCAATACGAACTTTAAAACCACGGGAGCATAAAAAATTTTCTATAAATATTGGCAAATTACCCCTAAAGCCAAAATCATACATCCTACGGAGAATTCCATAACGCCACGTACGGTCATATGCCTTCTCTATGTCAAAGAAAATGGAAACCAGATGGTTCCTCCGCACAAAAGCGTTGCGGATTTGGGTTTCCAGGTAAGTAATATTATCAAGAGTGGACCTTCCTTTACGGAAGCCACTCTGATTGATATGGATATATTTATTTGTTTCTAAGACATAGATGAGACGGGCGTTGACCATACGTTCGAGAGTCTTACACAAGCAACTCGTCAGAGCTATTGGTCGATAATTTGAAGGAACAGAAGGATCCTTACCAGCCTTAAGGTTCGGAATCATTATTGCTTCGCTCCAAAGTGATGGAAATTTGTTTTCAGTCCAGATCCTATTAAACAAAAACAGCAAGTTCAACAAGGAATCTGGACTTAAATGGCGAAGCATTAGATAGCTGATTCCATCTGGTCCTGGGCTAGTATCATGGGCCTGCTGTAATGCTCTCTTCAATTCCAACATCCGAAATTCACAGTTGTAAGGCAAGGCTTGTCGATGGTTGAAACGAATTGGTGTTCGCTCAGCACGACTCTTTGTCCTTAAGAACGAAGGACTATAAGAGTCGTTGCTTGAGACGCTAGCAAAGGTTTCACCAAGGACGTTAGCGATGTCCTTAGGAGAAGAGTATATAGCAGCTCCGGATTTCAAAATAGGAATTGAAAATTCTCTATATATTCCATTGGCTGCTTTCACTCTTCTCCACAACTGTTTACTGGATGTGGAAGAAGTTATTGATGATACATAGCGGGACCAAGATTCCTTCTGACTTCGACGACGAGCTCTGCGAGCTAATGCTTTTGCTCTCTTATAGGCGATAAGATTCTCCGTTGTGGGGTATCTTCTGAAGAGCCCCCATAACTTCCTCTGTTTCTTATAGGTGTTTTGACATTCATTATTCCACCAAGGTTTGCAACGCCTGTGTGGTATAGAGGAACACTTTGGTATTGATGCATCAGCTGCATTTATAATTGTTTCAGTGACTTTAGATACGGCATTATCAATATCATCGATCATAACCATTTCATTATCAACAACTGCCAATTGTGTAAATAACGTCCAATCTGCCCGACTGTACACGTAAGTAGGTAAGCGTTGTCTTACACTACTACCTCCAGTCTGGGAGATGACGAGAGGAAAATGATCGCTGTTATGCAGATCATTTCCTACTATTAAATTTAACAATGGCAGAAGAGATGGAGAACAGATGGCCAGATCGAGAGAATGAAACGTTCTTGTGGGTACATGGAAATATGTATTCTCGTCGGTATTCAGCAGACAGAGACTATTATCTGAAATAAAACGCTGTATCTGCCGACTGCGAGAATTAGTATCATCATTTCCCCACAAAGAACTATGGCCGTTAAAGTCACCTAACAACAGAAATGGTGTTGGCAGCTGATCTATTAATGCATCAAGTTCCTCTTGGTGGATGACATCGTGTGGTGGCAAATACAAACTACAGACTGTCAACAAACATGATGTGTGAATTCTCACAGCAACAGCCTGTAGAGTAGTATTCAATGGATGGGCAGTGCTGGGAAAAGTATTAGATGTTAATATACAAACACCTCCAGACACTGCACCATCGTCACCACAGTCTTTTCTAAAGCTTCTAAACCCACGCATGGAAATGTTATTGCTGGACTTCAGGAATGTTTCCTGAAGTGCAACACATGCGGGGTTGTAGGCTGAAATTATGGACTTGATGTCATCATGATGAGAACGCAAACCATGGCAGTTCCAAGAAACAAAGGAAGTTATTGTTCAATTTGAAAAGCTCCTTTCCCGGAGCTGGAAGGCATGTCATCCGACATCTCCTCGAGCGATAAATCTTCGTCCGAGGGATGTAAGGAAACAGCATCAGCCTCCAGGTTTAAGGCTTTACGGGTGGATATAGAGGGCCTAATTTTGCCCTCTTTTGCAGATTTTAATTTTAAGGCCTTCATGGCTTTAGACTTAGCCATCGGAGCTTTTCTACGTGGAATATTTGTAGAGGTTGATTTTTGGCTTTTATCAGATGTAAGGGGTAATTTGACTAGTGGAAGTGAAAGAGCATCGGTTTGTGTACTAGCTGTTCTGGTGACTTTGGCGGCGACAGATGCATAGCTAACTCCTGCTTGAGGTGTACGTGCTGTGACAGCACGTCTTGCCTCAGGGTATGAACAATTATTTTTAACTTTAGTGGTTGTGATCTCTTTTTCCAGTATCCAGATAGGACAACTTCTAGCGTAGGAGGGGTGGTCACCTTTACAGTTGACACACCTCTCCTTTGCAGTACAAGACGAGCTGTCGTGGCCAACTGCTGCGCAGCGAGCGCAAGTCAGTTTGCCCCGGCAAGCCGCTTTGGAGTGTCCAAATCTCTGGCACTGGAAACAACGCAAAGGATTTGGAATGAACGGCCTAACGGATAGATGCATATACGCAGCTTTAATATGCTGCGGTAGGTCTGGCGTCGCAAATGTCAGTACGAGATGTTTAGTATTAATAAACTGTCCATCTCGTCTGATAGTGATGCGTTTTACAGCACAGACCTTTTGATCTATGAGATTTTCTAAGATCTCGTCCGTTGGCGTATTTAGCAAATCCTTGGCGGATACCACACCACGTGAGAAGTTAAGGTTCATATGAGGTTCGACGGACACCTCAAGGTTAGCTAGCATGTTCATGCCGCTTATGAGATTTGCTTGCGTATCTGAAGTAACTTCTACCATCAAATCACCAGAACGAAGTTTCCGAATGCTCTTTACTTCTCCGATATTGCCACTAATACCTTTTTGGATTAGGAAAGGGGATACATTATCAAAGGTACCCTCCTTCCTTTTCACAATGTAAAATCTTGCCTTTATTAACTTAAAAGTATGCTCCCGTGGGAGAGATGAGAATAGTAATGTTTCCATATTTAAGATGGAATATTCGGGACCTGACGGCACCACCCACCACCGAGTCCAACAAGGGGATGCAGACCAGCTGCACCAGTGCTAGCCAGGTCCTATACGCTCACAGTACATCCCTGAAGTGGCCTCCACCCTTAACGAGTCACCCAGTAGATGTACCGATCGCTTGATCCATAAAGCCGATTGATGTGCTGAGGACCACAACACACCTCCCGTTTACCTGAAGCAGAGGCCAAAGCAATGTGTTGGTCTCTGGAGGCCTCAATTACCAGGATCCTCCTTTCCAGGGACACGGGTCTCCACGCACGGCAAACACGTGGGTGATTTAGTCCTCAAGAGTAGCTAATAGCAACAGAGCGGCGAAAGCTACTCAAGGGGAGCCCTCAACCTCTTGCGAGGCAACCACACTGAGGGAGAAGAGGAAGAAAAAGCAGAAGAGTAGAGGAGAGGGAAAAAAAGAAAGAGGACAGATCACTAGGGTACCTCGGGATTGTGACACCCGTGTTTACCTAAAGAAGGTAAACCCCCTGAGGGGAATGGATGATGAGGGTCAGACATGATTTTTGCATAATAACTGAGAGACAGCTGCATTCGTCTCAGGTCTAAAGGCAGTTGTTGACATATTGTATATAGACTCTGGACGGGTGAAGTGCGGAATGCGCCTGAACATATTCTCAAAGCAGAGTGATGTATTGTATCCAATCTGCGTAAAACGGAAGACCTAGCAGATCCATACACAGGACACCCATAGTCAATACGAGATAAAATTAATGACTGGTAGACACGAAGTAGTGCCATGCGATCAGCACCCCAAGATGTATTAGAGAGCACCTTGAGGATATTAAGCGATCGCTCGCACTTCTTCCGCAAATGAAGAACATGCGGAAGAAAATTTAACTTTCGGTCAAATGTTATACCCAAAAATTTTATCTCGTTGACAACAGGGATAGGTGTATTATTTATATAGATAGTAGGATCATTATGTAGGCTGGTCTTCTTGCAGAAATGGACACAATTACTCTTGCTAGGAGACAATGTGTGGCCATTCTCAGCACACCATGCAGCAAGTTTGTTGACAGTTGTTTGTAGTTGTCTCTCAATTAAACGCATGTTAGAACCCTCACATGATATTTGCAGGTCATCAACATAAAGTGTGCCATATACAGGAGATGAAATTTGATGAAGAATGCAACTGATGTATAGGTTAAAAAGTGTGACACTTAAAATAGAGCCTTGGGGTACACCCTCGACTTGAATAAAAGTATTGGACATAACCGAACCAATACGAACTTTAAAACCACGGGAGCACAAAAAATTTTCTATAAATATTGGCAAATTACCCCTAAAGCCAAAATCATACATCCTACGGAGAATTCCATAACGCCAAGTACGGTCATCAGCCTTCTCTATGTCGAAGAAAATGGAAACGAGATGATTCCTCCGCACAAAGGCGTTGCGGATCTGTGTTTCCAAATATATGATGTTATCAAGAGTGGATCTTCCTTTACGGAAGCCACTCTGATTGATATGAATACATTTATTTGTTTCTAGGACATATACGAGACGGGCGTTGACCATACGTTCGAGAGTCTTACATAAGCAACTCGTCAGAGCTATTGGTCGGTAGTGTGAAGGAACAGAAGGATCCTTACCAGCCTTAAGGATCGGAATCACTATTGCTTCGCTCCAAAGTGATGGAAATTGGTTTTCAGTCCAGATCCTATTAAACAAAAGCAGCAAGTTCAACAGGGAATCTGGACTTAAATGGCGAAGCATTTGATAGCTGATTCCATCTGGTCCTGGGCTAGTATCATGGGCCTGCTGTAATGCTCTCTTCAATTCCAACATCCGAAATTCACAGTTGTAAGGCAAAGCTTGTCCATGGTTGAAACGAATTGGTGTTCGCTCAGCACGACTCTTTGTCCTTAAGAACGAAGGACTATAAGAGTCTTTGCTCGAGACGCTAGCAAAGGTTTCACCAAGGACATTAGCGATGTCCTTAGGAGAAGAGTGCACAGCAGCTCCGGATTTTAGAATAGGAATAGAGAATTCCCAATACATTCCATTGGCTGCTTTCACTCTTCTCCACAACTGTTTACTGGATGTGGAAGAAGTTATTGATGATACATAGCGGGACCATGATTTCTTCTGACTTCGACGATGAGCTCTGCGAGCTAATGCTTTTGCTCTCTTATAGGCGATAAGATTCTCCGTTGTGGGGTATCTTCTGAATAGCCCCCATAACTTCCTCTGTTTCCATTAAATATTAGAGAAAACAATCCAAAATTAAAAGATGTTTATTTCATATAACATTTCCTTTCACGAAATTTAGAATTTTATATTTCACTTTGTGTTGAATATCTTAATTAAAATATTTACTACAGTTTGAAGTAAAGTTACTTTTTATTAATATAATTTATAACATAATTTTTTTTATAATCTCAAATATGTTTAAAAAATAAGAATGTTTATGTGTTTATTGATTCGAATTTAAATATTCACTTTCATTAATTCTTTTATAAATTTTATTTAAAAAGGTATTTATTGACATTCGTTAAATTTGTTTTCATTTTTCTCTTATTTAGTTACAGTTATAAGCTAGATAGGTAAATGTATAACTTGATAAACCATTTGCTTTCAGAATTTTTTTTCTGGAATTGAACTAGTAATAGGATTAATACTAACTAGCACAGATATGAGACAAAAATAATGAGAAGAGGAATAAGACTAACTAAAATCTAAGGTTGGTGAATAAATATATAATAAATATTATTTAATTTTATAGAGTTGTTCTTAATGAATATTATTTAACTTTATTAGTTAACATATTTGTTTAAAATGTAAGTTCAACCCTATAATCTTAACGTTTTTATTACAGTTATTTAAAATGAATAAAGAATACTCCGGTATTTCAATTACATGATTAAATAGATTAATTATTGCAAATAACTTAGCATGCTATGCAGCTGAATAGTATTTTAAGAATCTAAGTTTAAAATATACATAACTTAATATTTTTATTTTACATAGAATTTTCGCGGATCTTTGTAAGATATTCATAGAGTTTTATATGCTTTATTAACAAATGCATTCAATATAGAATAATTCATTAGATACTATATTTATATACATAATTATGATGCTTAATTGTTGTGAAAAACTGAAGAATAAAGATATAAAAGAAGAACAATATCAACTGTTAAACATTAATATTATTACATTACTATTACTTATTACTGGTATTAAACATGACTATTAACAAAAAATTTTAATAAATCACTACCAAGTTTTATGATGACAATAATGGAAAAAAATAGCATTTGCAGAACAGAGAAGAAAAAAATTATACATTAATCGAAAAATGATTTCCTACTATTAATGATAAAATAATATCAAAAATAAGCTATTTTCTTATTTTAGACAGAAGTTTAATTATGTATTCTTAAAAAAGACACAAAACTTAAAAAGGGAATCAATTTTCTTTAATCTTTTTCTTGCTATTGTCACTAAATAAAGGTGAGGATAATAAAATATACACTACTAGCCATTGAAAATGCTACACCAAGAAGTCATGCAAATAACAGAACGATATTTATTGGACACATACATTATAGTGGAAAGAACAAGTGATTAGATTTACAGCGCATTCATATAAAGCAGGCGACAGTAGCGACATCTACAATGTGTATGAAACCAGAGATTTGACAGCAGTTTTCTCATACTCAATTTCCGTTTCAACTTTGTTATCGGCAAAGAAAGTTGTTGTAATGCCTCGTGTAAGAAGAAGATAGGGTGGAGCCCGTAGCTCCGCCCTATCTTCGAGGCCTCTCTAATGCTTTGTTTCAACAGGATAATGCACGACCGCATGTTGCCCGTACTGTTCTGAACTTCCTTGATACAGAACAGATTCGACTGTTACCCTGGCCAGCATGTTCTCCTGATCTTTCACCAACTGAGAACGTGTGGTCAATGGTTGCTGAGCGATTGGCACGCCATCACTCACCATCCACTACTGTCGATGAACTGTGGCATAGTGTTGAAGCTGCATGGACTGAGATCCCTGTACATGCCATACAATCGCAGTTTGACTCCGTGCCTAGGCCAATAAATACTGTTATTGCAGCCAGAGGTTGCTGCTCTAGATACTGATTTCTCAAGATCTATACATCCTAATTTCTTGTAAATCTAATCACTTGTTCTTTCCATTATAATGTATATATCCAATAAATATCGTTCTGTTATTTGCATTCCTTCTTGGTGTAACAATTTTAATGGACAGTAGTGTATTTTTACTGTAAACCTGTTTAAAATTATGCGATAACGATTTCTTTAAATTAATATTCGATAATTTTAAATCTTTTTTACTGACATTAATAATTCTTTTTCTTTGGAAAATAGTTACTGAGCTGATATCAGTTGATTAGAAATCAGATATAATAGATTAAAAACTTAACTGATATACGTAAAAATGTATGGAAAAAGAAATGAATTTAAGACAGCCTTTCGTTCATGGATGTTTGAGTATAGTGGTTTAAAATCTTATTTGAACACTGAGTTACTAAAAAGAATTTTCAAAATAGGAATTTAAAAATTAAGGAAATATAATACTAAAAAATAAAACCATCAAACTTAGAATATTTTCATTGAGAATAGAGTTAAAGAATAATGTTAAAATTGATAATAAAAGCCCAGTAATATATCTGAAATTTCAATATTTAAATTTTCTAACACTATCATACTGACCATAAGAGAATACTTTTAATGTATTATATACTCTATAAGCCAGTATATATAACACTCTTTGTATCAACTTCTGAAATAAAAAAATATTTTATTTTTCCCTTAAAATTCCTTTTTAAATATTCTAATATATGCGTAATGAAATTTATGTCTATCTATCTATCTATCTATCTATCTATCTATCTATCTATATATATATATATATATATATATATATATATATATATATATATATATATATATATATATATATATATATATATATATATATTTATATATACATAAAAGACGGATGTATATATAAAAATAAGATGTGTTTTTTATTTGACTGTAAACTGTGTCAATATTATGTCTTTGAAAATGGGAAATCTCAAGAATCTAAGAAAAAAATTATTCGAATAAACTACTAAGCGGTGTACATACATTTAATATAGACTATGAAATATATTGATGTATAATATATTAATAGAAAAATTCTTTTCTAGTCTTTATTTATTTTGTTTATTCAGAATTACATTTGCATACATTCTAGCAGCAAAAAGTAAGAAATAAAGAAGGAATATTCTTTAGTACGCAATAATACTAAAACATAATATCTTATTTCTTGGTACTCTTACAAAAAAAAGCATAAAAAATACATAATTTATAAATTAATGTTTCCTTATCATAGGCATTTTGGATAAAATTTTTGCAATATTCGAAGAAATTAAGATTACTACCATTTACAATTATCATTGAACGTCTATGTAAGTATTTAAAAAGGAGATTTATTGATGTGAAAGATTCAGTGGCCATGAAATCATAGTATATATTTTAATCAATTTTCCTAAGGTTCACGTTTTAAGTATGATAAATGTGAAAAAAATAAAATTATAATTTGATCATTTTAGTAATTTTATCAATTATTAAAAGAAGAAGAATAAAATACTCGTAACTTTTTTTAAAGCTATAATTAATATTGATGACACATGACAAATTTTACCAATATTTTTACATTTAATCATAATTTTACTTTAAAATTAAGTAATTTTTTTATAAAATAATATAGAAAACATTTCAGTACCTAGTTTTCAATTTTTTTCAGCATTTTGTAAAATATACCAAATACATTGTAATACATATCAAAATAAATTTGACTTATTGACATAATTAATGCATACAAAAAGCTACTTAGCAATTAATTAAAACATAGGGAAAAATATTGAATGGCTCTAAATTCTAGAAAATATATGCACATTTTTGTTAGTTGTGTTCTCAAATGTATTATGGTTATTTTTTTATAAAATACTTGATGCTGAAAATATGTAAAAACAGTAAAAGCTGCTTCAAATGATCATTTAAAAAATTACGTAAGGATATAAATTACAGCAAATTTAATATTGAATAGGTTTGAAAATATAAAGAATTTAACCACTGTAACAAAGTCGTATACTCTTCCCAATGTTGTGTTCAAATAAAATTTTAAATAAGAATAATATCAATTAAAAATCTACACAATAAAACAAATTACTTAAACTGTTCTATTTCAAAAGTTTTGCAGCAATAAAATAATTCTCTGTAATTTATCAAATTAATACCAGTCTTCTTGGTTTTTCAAGATACAAATTGTAAATAATTAAAATATAACTTTTATCATCAATTGCAGAAGCATTGATACAGCAATGAAAGGGATTGGTAGAGTGTAAAAATATATTAGACGTGGTACTAAATATGCTTAACTAGTAAGTAAAAGCAGGGATTTGTAGTCGAGAAGTAATTCTAAGTAGTCAAATAATGTTAAATTTAATCATTTCAAAAGTAGTCATTAAATAATTGATGACGTTTGTGAATAACAAAGTAAAACATTTAATAAAGCCTTAATCAATAGAAAGAAAGAATTTAAAAGTTATTTTTGAAATAAATTAATTTAATCAAATAAGTAATGATGAAAAATATTATATTCTTTCTACATGAAAAAATTATTTTATTCCTTAATTGAGTAAAAATTAAAAGGAAATGAGTTATTAAAAGTGAAAAAAGCAAACGGCGAATAAGAACAAATAAGTTTTCTTTCTTGTTTAAACGATGGCTTAAACAGATTTACCTAATTTTTTTTTTAATAAAAGAGAGACTTTGTGTGTTTCCATCACTATTTGATTCATAAATATAACTTATAAAGTATGATATTTGCTTATTGTTTAATTTGTAAATGTTCTTATTTATAAGTGATAATTAATCTAACGAATTAAATAAGTTGTCTGAATATCCTATAAAATCTGTCAAAAAATGCATTCATTTAAAATATTGGCTAATACATACAATTTTAATTAATGATAATTATGTTTTACTAAATATGAAGACAAATATAAGATCATGTCATAAAATATATCCGTTACTGTCTCCAATGGATATGTAAATATGAATTAAAATGCTCTTTGGTTAAATATTTTATATCTATCTTATTTAGTTTCTATTATAATCTGGATGGAAATCAAGATTCACATTGAAGATATATAAATAGTACGCTAACCTTAAATAATGGAGATAATATATTGAGTATAGGTAATCTCAAAATTAAGATTTAAGGAAGGATTATACATATCTTCTCATGAATTTCTAAGATTCATAACAGAAAGATTGACTACCGAAATTATTACCAAAAATGAACTCATTTAATTTAAATAGGATATCATAAACTTCACTTTAATGATTCTGAATGAAATATGCGATTTTGGTCAAACATCTACTGCCAACTTTTTATAATTTAGTATTCACATTTTCTTTGAAATATGTTTTATTGTTTCATGACTTTTTTATGCGTTTACTCATTAGTTCTTAGACTAACTAGTATTATATATAAATAAATTGTATCAATTTGCTTATACTGTATGGGCATTTTTATACGAATAAGTTTATATTTTTTGCTCAGTGTGAAATGTAATGAAATAATTCCGAATAAAATGTAAAAATCAAATTTATGTATCAAAATGTTTCGTAAGGCAGCTTAATTGTATGCATTTAAAGAAATGAAATATAAACATAGGAAATTTACAAAAATTTTTAAATTTTTTAACTAAATATTTATCCTTTATCTTAAAGTATGAGTTAATTATTAATGCTTTTTTTATAAGAATATGATAAAAAAATTTTAAATATGTTAAATGCAAAATGAGAATAAATTATTATCATTAATAACCAGTAGAATTGCTATCCATAGGTTTATATTAAATATAGAGGATTTATTATGAAAAAGTTTAAGCTTAGAAATCTATTATTGATATCTTAATTTTAAAATGTAATTATTTTCATTCGTATATAATTCGAATAACAGATGATATTTTCAATTATATTTTTCTCTGACTAATTAAAAATACAATAAATTATTAAAATAACCTCATAAAAATCTTAAAATCGAAACATCCAAATTTAAGCTCGTATTTTTTACTTTGTAAATAATTAGTTTTCAATATCCTTAATATGAATTATAATATCATCAGAATTCAGTTAGGTTTTGTTTTTCGCTCAACGGTCATTTTTTGCACACGAGGGCTAATTAGACCGGGGCTTACGGCTTAAAGTTGATTCCAAACCACTACAAACATCCATGCCCAAGGTGGGATTCGAACCCACGAACTGTTGAACGGAAGGCAAGAGCGCTAACCATTCGGCTGCCAGCTCGGCGATTCTGTTAGGTGAATTATGTAATATTCTTATATGGTTATATATATATATATATATATATAATATATATATATATATATATATATATATATATATATATATATATATATATATATATATATATATATATATATATATATATATATATATATATATATATATATATATATATATATATATATATATAATAAAACATGAAATGGAAGAATTAAATTTGATCTGATTACAATATTTGTATACTAAATTTATAGTTAATTTGCGAAATAAATATTATTTAATTCTACCATATACCATTGCTTTCTTTTGATCCTCTTATTTCATTGTTGAGTATTTGTTGTTCCAAAAAGATAAGATTTGAAATTAATTCAAATGAATTAAGCTTTGTAAGTATTATTTGATGCTTCGCTTCTCATCTTGAAGATTGTAAATATTTCTTTTCTTATCTAGGAATATAATAATGTGCTTCTAAAGCAGGAATTAACGTAAAATTCTTCTTCTAGAAGCATTATTATACTTTAATATTATATTTATGAAATAAAATTTAACCTTCAGTTTCGAAGAACGGCTGATATATTACATAATTTAATAGGAACATTAATTTGTAATACCCATAAAATGAATGACTTTACTGAAAGATTATTATATGTTACACTTACAAAGATAAAAACGGTATTTTGATGTTTTTACATAATTTTATCATCAAAGTATAAATATTTTCATTTTTATTATATTCATTAATTCTTATGTGAGTAATATTATATTCGACTGAAGAAAGTGAGACAACTGTAAAAAACAATTCATACTCCAAAATATTTTTTTCTTAAACTGATAATTTTTATTAATAAGAACTTAATATAATCATGCAAATATGATATAAAAACTAATTCAATTTGCAAAATTAATTATCATTTATAATTGTTTTGCTTCTAAATAAGCAATATATGTCATATTCTCTTATTGGATTATGCCATCCTATAATCATAAATGCAAATCAGCCAAAATTAAAACATTTAAATAAAATAAAAACTTGTAATATTTTATGTTAACTCCAGTAAGGTTGCTACTTTTTATTTTACATGCTTTCTTTTGTGTTTGTTTTAGTTATTCCTAATACATATTTGGAGCATACTTTAAAATAATAAGATTTTGGTAAAATACAAAAGCATGATCTTTACTAATGGATGATGAATTATAAATCCAACTGTCACACCTTAAGCGCTGATACTTGGTTAGATTAAAGTTTATTATGTTAGAGAATTAATAAAATTATCTGCTCAAGAATTTTGCTGTGAATGGAAAAAACGACCAATTAGTATAATAGTATTCTGCTGCGGTTGTATAATGCGGCTACATTTCAACACTACATGGGAAGAAAATAAACGACAATTTGTATATTGGCATCCAATAGGTGTTCCATCGTAGCCCTGAAAGAGGATCGTCGTCATTCAGAAGCAGGTTCCAAGCAGAAGAAATCCGGACTTGACTTACTACCTCCCAAGCTATCACATAAAGAACGCAGCAACCATACTATATTTAATTATTCCTAGCCACCATTAGCGAACACGAAGGAACTTCGATTATATCGGGATTAGAACTCACTGCATTCTGGAAACGAGAGGCCACCAGGACATAATGGCATTCCGAAAGGATTGACATTTTTAATGAAGTATACCTGATATATTTCATATTGGATCAAAATTCCGTATCATATAAGGTTTCTTTGATGCATGCAGAATTTTCTTTTTTCTATTGGAAGAAACTAAAACATGTTATTTATATTGATCGTATTACTGGATTCAAAATTCTGTATATGTCACTGCGATATATATATATATATATATATATATATATATATATATATATATATATATATATATATATATATTAGTAATATAGTGCTGGCCATCCAAATGAAATATCAAGAAAAACGGAAAAGTTAATTAAAATGTATTTAGCAGATAATACATTATACAACATTTTGCGAAGTGTGAAAGAGGACAAAATCAATACTTAAAATAGCTACCATACATACAAGGTATAATATGATTCTACATAGAACCAAAGAGATCATTCCATGCAAGCTCCAAATCTTGCCAAACTTGATCAAGTATATCAGTGAGTGGTGTATCTAGGGTTGTTTATAGTGCAAGCATGTTAACATTTTTTCGTTTGGTGATAAATCGGGAGAATAAACAAACCAAGGGAGCAAGTCAATCTGATGAATGTGGTGGAAATTTTTGAAATAGTTTTATTAGCGGGCTGTAGTGAGCTCAAATACTTACCCTACAAAAGACCCGCCTTGTTTGCTTCAGTGATTAGGGTACGTTAAGAATGCCGTTGTCGTAATAACCTCTCTGTGAAATCATACCTCTGGGAGTGACCAGCCAAGTATTAGGAGCTTTCATCAAAGTCTCTGCTTCTAAGTTACGAAGACTCCCACGCAGATGCTTCTCTCTAACTGGTAGAGCCAATATAATGTTAAGTGTACTGAAATATGCTGAAGTAACAACAAAAACATTCTGCGCCACGTGTGATCGCACATTTTCTTATTAGAATTCGTTTGATGGAAACAGTTAAAGATATGGTAAGACAAATAGATTCCCCACTTTGGCATGTTGTATTGTCAGTTTAATGTAACAAGATTATGTGTGTGTGAAGTTTAGCACCACCTCAAACGATGATTCTGACAGCAAGATCAATGTGACATGGCGCAACGTAACAACACAATAATTTTCCTCGTAAGTATTTCCAGACTTGAATTCGACTATCATAGTATGGCAGGCATAAGTCGAATTCAGCAGTGAAAGCAATGTCATTAAAATCCATTGTCCGAGTCATAAATTTATTATTGCAAATGTCTACAGTTTTGAGTAAATCGTAAGCGAAGTAAAGGGTGCCTGGCTGTTGTTCTACTCAGTTACAAAAGACTTCGAATGGTATGAGTGAACATAAAATGATGCGTAAAAGATTAAATCTGTTATGTAATGGCTCGTGAAGTGGATATGTGATTCATCACTGCTATATGCACAACATGCTTGTCATCATATGTAGTGATAACATGAAGAGGAAGTCGCTGACTACGACGGTCCACCTTTCCTTTTTTCATTTAATGACCATAGATCCGTATGTTGCTGCATTTGGTTCAAAGCGATCTCTGATTTCTCTGATGGATATTTGCTATATGCTACTATTATTTCTTAGTTGAACCCACAAAAGTTTTTTAAGAACCTTTGACATCTTCTGGGGGGCAAAGTTAAATGACTTGTCCAAAAAATAAGCAAATAAAAATAGATAAAAATATTTGGTACTTGAGAAAAATTGACCTACCTTGGAATCAACTATTACTTCTGCCCTTATTATAACACCTGTGAATTTCACTTAAGTAGCCCATTTATGATTCACTACATTGTTAATCATTTATATATCTCATTGCCACCTGTTATAAGTTCCACGTGGTTTCAATGGGAAATTTATATTTATATATTTTTTTGATTTACCATTTTCGTATATATGTATATAATTATCATATTTTAAAACTTTAATTTTGCAAATTTAAGATATGTGTATAATAATGAACATCCCTGTCTGACATTCCAAGATAAGTGAAAGATAAATAATAAAATAAATAAATAAATAAACAACAATTTTTCCCCTCAGAATTCATTTCTTTCCAAGGCATAAATAAACCCGTTCATGAAAATATCTATTATATATTAAATTAACAATAGATAATTAAGTTAGAAATATATTATAATAAATTATATAAGTAATCTATGTATGTATTAAAGAGAAAAATATTTATCAAATATTTTGCTTACATCTTTCTAATAATGTAATATTGTTCTTAAACAAGAAACACAGACTCAAGTGTTAATCAAAAGTTTTTCTATAACTTCCATCAACGCAAAGTGAGTATTGTATGTAGCTTGAAATAATTTAAATACACATATTTATAATCCAATTAATAGCAACATGCATTTTTTAAGTAAATGTAATATAAATGCATGAACATATAACAATATAAATGCATAAAATTGTTCCTGTATAGATAATCTTATCGATTATTAACTTCCAATATTTTGCTTCCGAATGCTCATAGCATATCTTTAAATAATCATTATTAATAAAAATCAAAAATATGAAAGTTTAATTAATATATAAATATTGCGTGGGAAATTCATTTATACGTGACACTACAGAAGAAACACAGTTTAAGCAGAAAAAAGTATTAAAATGAGAAGGGAAAGGAAGTACGAGTTTGAAGCGGTTTGACATGTGTGTGCAAAAGAAAGTTTAATGACCTCATTCATAGATGATTCTTCACACCTGTGAGGGTAAAAAAGAAACTCTCTATTTGATTTTAATTTATAAGAAATACATTTCTTGCTGCTCGTTTAACGTGGCTCGGTGGTCTAGGGGTATGATTCTCGCTTTGGGTGCGAGAGGTCCCGGGTTCAAATCCCGGCCGGGCCCTTGATTCAAAATACTTTTTCCCAAATTTTAAAAATAAAATTATTAATGCAATTTTATTTATTAAGACGCAATTTGCTTAAAATTAATTTAAAATTCTAAGAATTAACTTTCATTTTAAAGTAATTTATCTAACTTGCATAATTATATCTTTTCAATAAATAACTTTTATGGCAGATCATCGTTTTTTCGTAATTTCATTAGCAAAATAACAACCGCTTTTGTGATGCTAAAAAGATTAAATAGTTAATAATTAAAAATATATTAAATATTTGATTAATAAAAATTGAGTTTAAGAATTATTACAAGTTAAATATATTATGTGTTTTTTTTTCTGATAAGATAAAAATAAGAGTTCTATCAAACATTTTTTGCAAATAAGTATTATGTACTGATGCAATAACTTTATGGATTAATTAATGTTATAATATAATATTTAAATTTATTAAGATTTTCTTGAAATGTTAATGACAAAACTAATTGAAATTTAACATTTGTTAATTTTTTCTTAATATTTTAAATAAATATATTTTATTTAATTCTATGACATTCTGTAATTTTAGCATATAATGACAGGAAATTTTTGAATAAAAAGTCTTGAACATTTCAATAAATATTCTAGTGACATTTTGTTGAATTTTTATAACCTAGTTTGGCTTTTAAATAAATTTTTACTTTTCAAAATTAAATTTCTTTCAAATGATAATTTTAATAAATAATTACCTTTGGTAGTAGAAAATATTCATATATTCATTAATTATCTTTATTTAGGCAACTGAAAATCTTAGAAACATATTCATTTTCAAAAAATTTATATAGTAACAATTGTTATTATTAAATAAGTGATTTCATACAGATATCCACTTCCACATAGGTTTCACTTTTAATGTCATGTATATAAAAAGAAAAATCATTGAATTTGTATTACTCAATTGATAAACCTAATAAAACGTAACATGTAATTTATTTTTTCTCATGTGTGTGTGATTACGTTGAGCAGGTATTTAAATTTTTTAAATGCATAAATATGAAATAAATGCTTTAGTATTTACCATAAAGTAATTGTCCAGGACATGACTTATCTGTCCTTTGTGACAACCATGCCAACACTTGTCGCTCTTAAATTGCCAGTGGGCACTTAAAGTGTTAATGTATATGATATTGTATATTATTATGAAAGGTAAACTTGAATTTAATTAAGATTATATTTAACAGTATACCTTCTGAATTACTTTATGTGTGATATTAAATCAATATTTCTTAGATAATAAGCATTTTTAGGAAGTTTTGAGCTTATATAAAGTATTGAAATCTTTATTTTTTTATAAGTATTTGAAAAATGTAATGATAGATATGTATAAACATACAATATTGAAAAATTTATAAGAAACTTATTAGCTAATTTATTATTTCAGTAATTAGAGCAAACATTAAAATTTTTATGAAAATTACTAGATTTTAATAATTGTGTTTGGAATAACCTCAAGCTTAAACTGAGAGATTTTTTTACCATCTCCGAAGAAGTTACTGGTAATTAATTATTTGTATCATTCATATAAACAAGAGGCTTATTTTATTTTAAATTACATATAAATATGCAAAATAAAATCTCGGAGGATATAAGAATATTCACTGAAAACATAGTAAATGCAAAAAATACAGCAACCATAACAGTAAAATATCATAAAAATTATCTAAGGCTTCCCAGCAATGTAAGAGAAATAATAAAAGAAAGAAACAGAACTAGAAGAATATATCAAAAAACCCTAAACCCTCACTACAAAACTAAAGTGAATAAATTGAATAAACAAATTAAAAAACTTTGTGACGAAATCAAAAATGAAAACTGGGAACAAAAAGTAGAAAAACTGACAACAGAAAACAACTCTATTTGGACTTTTGCCAGGCAACTTAAAAGGAAGAAAACTCAAAATAACAGGCTTGAAGGTCAAAACGGTCATGTTTACTCAAATGAAGAAAAACTTGAAATTTTCCCAAACTCGTTATACAGCCAATTTAATCCAAATCCGGATACAAACAATACTTTTACTAAAAAAGTTGAACAAAACGTGGACAATTTTATAAATAATAATCAACCAAAAGCAACAATAAATCCTACAGACGTAGAAGAGTTAATAGAAATTGTTAAGAAGCTAAAAACCAAAAAGGCACCAGGAGGTGATAAAATCTCCAACTCTATGATAAAATACTTACCAAAAGATTATCTATCAAAACTCGTATATATTTTTAATGACTGTCTAAAATATTGCTACTTCCCTACAATCTGGAAAATTGCTGACATAATATTATTTCCCAAACCAGGCAAAGATCCCAGAAAAGCAGAAAATTATAGACCTATAAGCTTACTACCCACAATAGGCAAAATATTTGAAAAAATTATTTATAACAGAATCAAACCCTACTTTTACTTGCTACCAAATCAACAGTATGGATTCAGGAAAAATCTATCGACGGTTAAACAACTTACTAGAATAATAGAAATTATTGGTAACAATCTACACAAAAATTTATACACTGCCATGGTAATGCTCGACGTATCAAAAGCGTTTGATGGAGTTTGGCACAAAGGACTTATTCAAAAATTAATCAATATCAATATGGACTCAGATAACATCTTGCTACTAAATTCATACTTAACAGATAGATATTTTCAAGTCACGCAAAATAACCAAAAATCACTAACGCGAAAAATAAATGCTGGAGTACCCCAGGGAAGCATCCTTGGGCCGATATTATACTTATTCTTCACATATGACTTCCCCATGGATGAAACAACAAAAATTGCTTTTTACGCTGATGACACGGCCATTTTGGCTGAATCAAGTAACCCTAATTATGCAATACAAAAACTACAATCTTCGCTCTATAATATAGAAAACTGGTGCAACTATTGGAGAATTAAAATAAATGCAGTAAAATCACAACTGATTCTGTTTAAAAGAAATAGGAGAAATAAATTCAAACACCGGAATAAAAATGGACTAATCTTATTTGGCAGAGAAATACCAAAAGTATACTCTGCAAAATATCTGGGTATTACATTAACGAGAGACTTGAAATGGACAAAACATATAAGCAATGGGATCACTAAAGCCACACAAGCTTATGGGTGTTTAAAAGCAATTATAGGTGAAAAATCAAACCTTTCGCTCAAATTTAAAAGACTTCTATACATTTCAATGATAAGACCAATTATAACATATGCATCCCCAGTATGGAACTTTAACAACAAAATGGATAAAAGGAAAATTAATAGTTTTCAGTACAAAATATTAAGAAAAATTACAAATGCCCCATACTTTATCAGAAATAAAAATATAGCTAAAGATTTAAAAATAGACGATCTAGCCGAACATATAAGAAAGTTAAATAATAAATTTTTTGAAAAAGCTCAGAACTGTGAAGCAGCAAACTTCAACAAAATTTATAAATATCAATATCTTGCGGAAGACTGCAAATGTAGACCAATAGCGAGATATTTTCTTTAGGAAAGAGATAAATGTAAATAGTGTATATATTTTCATCTACTTGTATTAATAACCGGAATTATTTATCTCAGATTTTGTCTTTTTGAACTCTAAATATTATCGTGCAAACTTGTATCTATGTTCTCTTTTGACATTGAAAATTCTCATTTCTGATAACCACGCCCAGTTATGAAATTTCCATAGCTGATTGGCTATTACACGCAGTTAGGCTAGCGCTCTCCGTGAGTAAAGACATGGTTTTTCTCCTCATGGAGCTAATACAGATGAAGAAGTAAAGTGCCTGCTACGCAGGCCGACACTTCGTAAAACATATTAGATCCAAGATCCAAGATATTTTAAATTAAGATTACAGTTTGGACAAGTTTTCAGGTTACAAGATTATGGCGGACACTTTTGGAGCTCTATACTCAGATGCTTGTTGCTCACATTGAAGAAGGAATCTTGAGATGATTTATAGTTAATTGACTAACAGTGCTTAAGTGAAGCCAAATTTGAAGTCTTTTAATCTATCGGTGAATACTGACGAGTTTTATAAACAATCTAATATTAGGCATTAGAACTAATGTATTTCTTATTCTCTTTCAGTTACTGGTCAACTGAAAGGAAGTGAACGTTGATTCTATTATCATAAACTGTCTGCTTTTTTTCGGTTTTTTGGAACTGAAGTTATTATAAATTTTAATTAGAAGTATGTATAGTAAAATATTTTGATATTTGATGTTTGAGACTCGTTAAATGGTACGTTGAAAGAAAGAAATTCAATGAGTGAACGATGCAGTCCAGGAGAAGAATGATATAAATAAGTTGTGGTTTCCAAATCTTACAGCCAATTCAATCGAAATTGCCAACATTTTGCATGACTGCGGCAGTGTGCCGTGGGTGTCGTGAATAAAATGACTTGTATTTATTTTTTTTGTTGTTCTTTAATTACACCGTTTAATAAATCGTTATCCAGTTTGTAGTAAAATGCGTTAGTTAAAAACCTTAAGGAGATTATAGTCTAAGTAACGTCACCTTTAGGAGTGGTAAAAGTGAAATTAGTCATTGTAAATAGTGACATGTATAAAAATAAAAATGAAGAATATGAAATTATTGTCGAAATGGTTAAACGCCAAATTAAAGATAAAAAAGAACTTTTGATTAAACTGTTAGATGGCGAAGGTATGCGCGTTAAATTGGTGTAATTAGAAAATTGGACTCATTTTATATATCAAAGGAAACAATGATACCGACGGCTTAAATAGTGCGAATGCTTAGAGTTTTTACTGAAAAGTGTTAAAACTCAAACTCTGCCGCTACCGTGATGATCAAAATCCTATAACTTTGAATTTCAATCTTTTAAAATAGATTTCATATAAAGAAATAAAAAAAAACTTTCTGGAGGAGTACATATCTAAGATTTTGTTGAATATTTTAGAGAAAAAAATACCAATTTGATAATTCATACGATAATGGATATATATATATATATATATATATATATATATATATATATATATATATATATATATATATATATAAAATTATATTACCACTTTTAAAATTGTTACTTTAAATTAAATTTTAAAAAAATTGATTGAAACATTTAAATTTAAAATTTTTGTCATCCACTTCCAAAAAGAAATTAATTTTTTATTTTTGAAATCTTACTGTTTATTTTATTAAACTATAATATTTTATATTTATACTAAACCACATTTTATTGATGATTGAGAATCAGTACAAAGTTTTAATTAGGTTGTTAAAGTAAGAATTCTTTAATTTAGTTATAGTCCATAAATCTGCACTTGGAACTGTGTGTTTGATTTCTTTTTATAAAATATATTGTGAAGAACTAACTCCACTGCAAATATATTAATCAAATTTCTGATTAGCGTTCTTTATAGATTCCCTGTATCTTGAAAGAATTCTAACGGCAAATATAGTTACAAAAAAAATTTAAAATAGAAAAATTCGTAACTTTAATACAACTCAAGAAAGGCAGACAGCTCAAAATGACTTTGTGTCTGTGTTTTTCCCAAGCACTGAGTTAACATACTAAAAGAAGAAAATCTCTTTAACTTACGTCTATAAAGACTTTACTATATTAAATATCAGATTTGCAGACAGGTAGCAAACACTGAAGATAAAGAAATAAAGAGCTACTTTATATTTCTTTTTCTCGGACAGTAATACAGTCTTCAGAGAATGAAATTGGTATATGCTGTTACATATTAGTTCTAAAAGAGCGTATTTCAAAATTAATTTATTTTGAAAAACTATCCAAATATAGTTAAATTTTTTTGTACTAATTACATACATACATACATATATATATATATATATATATATATATATATATATATATATATATATATATATATATATATATATATATATATATATATATATATATATATATATATATATATATATATATATATATATATATATATATATATATATACATATATATATATATATATATAATATATATATACATATATATATATATATATATATATATATATATATATATATATATATATATATATATATATATATATATATATATATATATATATATATATATATATATATATATATATATATATATATATATATATATATATATATATATATATATATATATATATATATATATATATATATATATATATATATATATATATATATATATATATATATATATATATATATATATATATATATATATATATATATATATATATATATATATATTATGTATATACATAAATATTCACATATGTTTATAAATAATTTATAATTTTACTATTATTTAGATTTAATGTACGAACTTATTATTTTTTCATCTTTGCAAGCGAAAAAATAATAAAAATAAAAGAAATTATATATCAAATTGCTTAATTTGAACCATGTGTCATTAATCCCTAATTTGAATTCCAATTAATATTTAACTATATGTGGGCAAACGTATTGTAAATCTCGTAGAACATTTGATGGGTGGAAGAATATAACATCCTTTTTTGGAAACAATATTTTTAAATATGTATAGCTAATGATTGCAAATTAAGAATACTTGAATATTAGTTGCTGCAGCGTTAATTCTTTTCTTACATTTAATGTCCGGGATAGTTATCAACAGGTCAGATAACAATTTTATTTTTAACAAATTTAAGAATTATACAAAAATAATAACCATGCACACTAAAAACAGGAAATGTTTTTAATTTTCATTGGTTGTATTTCACTTTATATTCTCCTTCTTTAATCAACAGCGTTTGGTAAATATATTTATCCAAGTGCATTCCTTTTCCAATTATTTTTGTAATTATTCATTTTTAAATCAGACCTTAGTTTAAAATATATAAATTAAGTAGAAAATGTGTAAGTTGGGACTTGCTTATTTTTAATGAATTTATATAAGTTCAAAACTACAGCAAAATTAAAATTAAGTCTTTTATTTATTACACAGTAACTGAGGAACGAAAGATTTTATGAGGAAAAGACTAATACTTCTTTTTTTAACAAAGTAGCTTTTACTAGAAATAAATAAAATTAAAAATTTTTAACATTAGCCCTTGAAGCTGCACATGTCTTATATTACAAAAGTGGACACATGTTTTTCGTTTTACACATCATTTTATATATATATATATATATATACATATTTTTATATATATATATATATATATATATATATATATATATATATATATATATATATATATATATATATATATATATATATATATATATATATATATATATATATATATATATATATATATATATATATATATATATATATATATATATATATATACTCTAAGCTATGATTTTTGTATAATATAAGATCTGAAATAATTCATTGAACATATTCTCTCTCTAAGTATTTATGTCATTTAGAAATAGAACAGATTATTTATGTTCTATTTATTACCTCATTTGAATGTTTTTAAAGATAAATTCTGAATGAGAGTGAGTAGTGTAAGAGAAATATCTCCACAATATTTATTCTCTGTATTTTATCATGTTTTTGAAATTTTGATATTTCTATGTTTGTTAAAGAAATTGCGATACCTGTCTGTAAGATCTTCATGAAAAATGAGTGGTCAATAAACTTCGTGGCACAACTTAACGCAGATAAATTGTTATTTAATTAAAAAAAGTTTTACTAAATTACTTTTAGCGTACATTTCAAAGCATGTTCATATATTTTTGCAGTTAAATCTTACGTTTAATTTGCAAAGATTATTAATTTTAATTTGCAATATTTCAAATGATAAGTAAAAATAAAAGTAAAAAGAAAACGTGATTAATGAGAGTTTCTTCCGCTTTCTAACATATTTGAGGAAAGATTTAAGCGATACAAGAGAGCTATTTTAGTTGAAGATTTGTTTCATTTTCAAATAAATTTGTAACTTCACTTGAGTTAATTTTTATACATACTAAAGTATTTCATTCTAAAATATCAATTAGCTATAAAATTATTAAAAAGAATTACTTGATGTTTGATTTTTTTTAAGTTTTGCCAAATCCATGTGTATTCTGACAATTGATAATTATGTGCATACTGTAGTATGCTTCATGGCTAAATTTTAAAGTGATGTTTTTAATAAATGTTCTGTTTGAAAGAATTTCTTAATTACGTCTTAAGAGATGTCTAGTTAATTACGTATTGCAATTAATATAAAGTGATTTTATAAAAAAATAACTTTTATTGTTGTGATACATATTATAATATCGCTGGCATTATAATAATATTTGTTGAAGTAATAATAATAAGTTGATGCATATTTCTCCTTCTGGAATAATATTCTATTAATTTCAAATCTTCATTAATATTTTAATTTATTACATTGAAATATATTTTGAAAAATTAGAATAAAATTAAAAATATCGCAAAACAAAAATATCAGGAAATTCCTACTGAATATATTTGGTATACATATTCAAAGCTACATTATTACTTATATTATGAATGTTATGATTCATAAGAATTTTTGGTTCACATAGTATAGTTCTATATGCTTTAAAGATATGATACTGGAACTGAGAGATTTTATTTTACTTCAAATGCAGCTCATTTTTTAATGAACAGGTTAAGTTAAGCCAGCACACATAAATAAATTCCAGTTTTATCTTTTAAGTGATTTAAACAAATAATATATTTTTATACATCATAAATAAAATCAATGCTCATATTTTTAGAATATTTATTTTTAATCAAATAATGGTGCATATAAAATGTAAGGTTTATTTTTATATTTTTGGGTAATTTAATGTCTTATTATTCCATATAAGATTTATGGTTTGTTGTGTGGGGTATATGCACTTTATATTTTTTTCTTGTTACAATTAAAAAGGAGTGTTTTATTATAAATAATATTTATGTACTTCAAAAAAAACATATAAGTACTTTACTAAATTAATTAAAAATATAGTCTAGGACAATGCCATAAATACATTTCTGAACGGTTTATTATTTAATTTTTTTCTTACTTCCAGTTTACTAATGGAATGATCAAAATAAATTATTACATGCCAAAAATTATGCATAAAAAATAGACTTAAAATCTGAAACAATGCAATTAATTATTCAATGATATTATCATTTGTTTATATATTGCCTCTAATGATTTATAGTTTTGTTGATACGGATATTTTCCCAAAACATAAAATATTTCTAGATACAAAAATATAGATATATTATGCATTAAAAATCATCATTTTAAAATAAAATCATTGTACAATTTAATTACTTTTAAAGTTCATTATTAGTATAATCCATACCAGCAACATATTTAATTCTGAAGAAAATGACACCATTTTTCTGGATAAAATTTAATATTATCGAATGATTCTTTTCCAAAGAATGAATTTCATGGTCTTTACATTTTTAATTCAAAATAAAATAAAACAATTATGACCATATATTAAATATTTCAGATTCCTTTACAATGAATGTTGAGAAATTTATTTTTTATAAAAGCATTTTAGTTTCTTTTAAAAATTAAGCTATAATCTTTAAAAATATTATTTTTTATACGTAACTTAATATTTTAAATTGACTTTTCTAGGGTATAAATGCTTATATATCGAGTTAATCTCTCAAAGGAGACCTAAATTGAAAGTTTAATAAATCTTATGAAATAAGAAATTCAATTTTCCCATTTTCAGAAGCATATGTGTTAACCTTAATAGTTCAGGTAAATTTTAATGTACATATTAAAATAGAGTTCTATCTCTTCTTAGTTTAATTTTTACACAGATATGTAGTATTTTATCTCATATACTTTATAAAATAAAGCACAGAAAGTGAAATTAATTCAAAATAAATTTCAAGTATGCTTCCCTTTAAAATGTTTCAAAGATAAGCAAGATTATCTCAAATTACTTTTCTTGCAGAACAAGAAACTAAAAAAGTTTACATCGTCAACTAATTTGTGAGGTGACATATGAGAAGTATACCAACATTAAAATTGAAATTTCTACTTATTTATTATGTTAGTAAAATAATTTGTTATTTAAGTAATTCAAAATTGAATATTTTAATTTATGATACTTTGAGATATTGCTTAAAGAAAATTAAGTTATTTAAAAAATCATAAACAATTATTTTGTAAAACAACTATAACTTTTAACTTTGAAATTACTTTGATTCTAATTTTAATCACTACAACTCTTATTATAGTATCAACTATTTCTTGTGGTATAATTTTTAATCTTTGATGAACACTTAATTAGGAAAATGGCATTTATTCTCACAATAAATAGTTAACATTAAAAAAATCAGTGAAATCATTTATTATGTTAGAGATTTAAGAAAATGTACATATGAGCTAGATTTTATCCAGAAGATAATTTCGTGGATTATCAAATTGTTTAAAACAATAATTATGCTTCATGAATAGTATAACTAAAATTTATATGTATATAAAATGCATACAAGTGTACTTAGATGCACTAAGGTGTAGAAATATGTAATATAAGGAATTCATCATTTTCACATCTTAATTTATTTATGAGTATGAATGAGAACAGAAAATTATTGACAACTTCTCAATGCATTTTTTGTTTAGAGTGTTTTCAACTAAATATTCTTTTTACATTATTAAAATTCCTGCATGCATATTTATAAAATTTAAGAATCAAATTTATGTTAATTTATAGTCTGAAATGAAAATATTAAAGTATTTTAATAAAATAAATTATGTTAATAAAATTTTAAAATTATATCTAAGTGAAAAATCAAGTTTTTAAATTTTAATATTCAGTTTAAAAATTTAAAAAATGCCAAACAGTTGTATGCCAATTAAAAACAAATGACAATTTTCATTGATAATAACTTTCATTAAAAAAAGCAATTATTTCATTAATAAAATTTCCCGAATAAACTTAGAGAACTATTTAATCAACATACAAAATCACCTTCAATGTTTTTAAGATAGAAAATAATTTATGGAATTGAAAAATTAATATTTTATATACTTATATTTTTTGATAATAAATAGAAAGATGAAATATAGCTAATAATATTTCGTATGAATACAATCCGAATCAATTCAACAGTACTTCTTTTGATATTCGCATACACACATACACACTCACGCATGTGTTTTTAAACGTATGTGTTTATATAACGACGGCTAATATTCTCGATTTTCACCCAACGCTTATTGTGAAAGAAACTTAAGTTTACTTAATTTCTCTGCACGGACCTTACATTGTATGCTGTATTAATCTGTTATTAAAAAAAATATTTTCTTCTATCATTTTACCTTGATAAAAAATTTAAGTACTTCAGTTTCTTCTCCGAAAAAATCTTTTCAGCTGTTAAATTATTCTGTTCACATCCTGTGCCTCAGCTCAGTGAAAAGATTACAACATATAACTATTCTTTTAAGTTTTGCCGATACAAAAGTTCCTTTTATTTAATGGATGCTACAAAATGTAATCCCTTTACTTTTTCTAAATAGAATGAAGTTAGGTAACTAAAATATTCTCTAAGAAGAATACTTACTTAGAATATAGTAACCGAACTTGAATTTTACAAATATGTGAATAAAATTTTATTTTTTAAATTATTTTATTTATTGGATTAAATATATTTTATTCTTTATTTATTCTTTGTTAAAACAGATGATTATTGAAACAAATGATTATTATTTTCCAAAAAATTAGTTCTTTGTTTTGAGAGACAATAATAGCAGCTAATCAAGAATTTGATATTCGCTCTTATGAAACATCTAAATGATACCGTAATTAAATCAAACTATGATTAAAATGCATGAAAAGATAGTAGAATGTCACTGATTACCAGTCAACACAATGATATACATCTAATAAAATATTTATAAAATTATAATTAAAATATATTGCTCCTGGAAATTTTAGAAATCAACATAAAATCTTAGATAATATATAGATCCGTATCTATGTCAGGTTTTCAGGTAGATTACTAGAATCTTCATGCTTGGAATCCGCAATAAACTTTCTTATGTTGATTACTAATGACATCTGATAATCTAGCTCTGCTTCTGAAATCAGTTTTGTGAACTTCTTCATCCTAAAAATAGAGGGATTGTATCTTATTAAATGATAACACATATTCATACTGTAACCTGTAAAAGTAATTGATAAAATGTTTATCAAAAATATATTACGATAGATATTTGATTATTATTTTTTTATCAATATATTCTTACTAATATCCCACTACTATTCAATGAATTTTTGATAAAGAGAAAGATTAAATGAACATAAAATTAAAAAAAATTATTTATTTATATGCAACAAAAATAAGATAGAAATAAGTTGATAATAATTAAAATTTCAAATCTGAATGTATGTTTCTGTTTTATAAAGTCTGGTGATAAAAATATATGACGAATTTTGAAGTGTGTATTCGTCATTTTAGCACTTAATGTAATTGTTTCTATAAGCAAAGATATGCTTACGTTTCATTGGAAATACTCACTAGAAAGAATTGAAATTATTTAATAAATATTCTAATAAAAACTTAAAAAGAATATTAAATGTTTACTATTTTTATAAACATTATTTTACTTTTGCTCAAATATTTTCAATAGAGGAAAAGATTAGAAGAACTTAAAATTGTTTTGATTTATATTGAATAAAAATACGATAATATGATAAATATGTTTCCTTTTATAATATCTAATGATAAAAAAGAAATGTGAAAAATTCTCAACAATATTTCTCACTTTTATGTTTAAGAAAATTTTTCTTTTTAAGCATATTTATGCTTATTTATTTTTTTTAATTATAATGATGTATATTACTTATTATATCATGCAATAAATGTTCCAAATTAAAACATTGAGAACAATGTACAATTCTGATTGATAATTTATGCTTTTTGTGAGGAATATTATGAAATGTATTAGAAATCTACATCATATTGTTCTTACTTGCAAATAAAAATTGATTACATATACTTAACTCACTGCAAATTGTTTCATTCATACATAAATTAAGCAAAATTAAGAGTAACCGTCAGTTTATTAAATATAAATTCTTTATTAGACAGCTAATTAAAAACTCAGAAGGCATGTAGTAAAATATTTAATATACAAATATTAAATAATTGATCTGCAACGCATTAAGAAAATATTTTCTAAATAATGTTTCAAAGCTTCAGAGAATATTTTCTCTAATACTATTACAAAAAATAGGTTTTTAAGAAAATAGTGCTAATATTTAATCTTGGTTTCGCTTATGAAATGTGCTTATTTTGCCTTATAAAGGCTTGTTTAAATTCATTATTTAAAATAATTTTAAAAGTTAAGAATATATATTTTTTGAGTAACCGTTAACTTTTAAAATGTGTTTGCAAATATTTAGAGAGAATTATTTCCTTATTCAGAAAAAGCATTTGCTTAATGTATGGATTTTTTGAAGAAATTAAAAATGATTTATATTTATTTCATATATTTTCGGAATATATTTTAATAATCACACAACTAGTTTTTTATCTTTACATTATTTTATCTATTTTTTTAATGTAATCATTGTAAAATCTATTAAAGTAATACACTTGTCTAAGAGTTTCATTCTATCTTACTAACAACATATACTAAACATAGTAATATACGATGATAACATTCATGTCCTGAATTTATAAAGTTAAAATATTTTTTTTACATTCAAGTATTTCCATGGCTATTAAATAATATTATAAAAAAACTCCATAAAATATATTTAATAATATTTGAGTATAAACTTTAAGGATAATGCCTTCTTATGTACTCATATTTTTAGCGCAGGTTCACAAATGTTCAGCTAAATATGAATTAAAATCCATTGCACAACAAATTATATTAACTTAAAAGCTATATATAAATTCAAATTTTAAAATAATATGAATTTTTCTTTAAATTTGAACTTGTAAGTAAATGTGTATTTTAATTGACATGACTTTTACCTCACTGTATACCATTTTCATAAATATGCATAGAACAAAGCGTTAGGAAATTAATTTACATTTTAAAATTATTTAAATAAATAAATATGTAAACTTTTTCTCCAGTGTGTTTATTAAAGTAGATTTTGTTCATTAATAAAACATGTATCATTCTCTTCATATTGATTTTTAAACGGAACTTAAAATAGTTAATAAATTACAGGATTTCATATACCCAACAACTACAACTACTATGAAAATATTTAAATTATTGCTTCGATTGCCTTATAACATATAATATTTAAATACAATTTTTTTGATAAAATGCATATTAAAAACCATTTTCAAGTAAAACTTTTTCTCAAGGATTCTCAAGTTGAAGCTTAAATAAAGTATATTTACTTATCATATTGTAAGAATAATAGTAAATAAATGAAAAGATATTTTGTAATGTGTTATAAAAATAAGTAATCGCTTATTACTAATTGAAAAATTGAAAATTTTTGATAACGTACTTAAACGTGGTTCAGTGGTCTAGAGGTATGATTCTCGCTTCGGGTGCGAGAGGTCCCGGTTCAAATCCCGGCTGAACCCAGATTCACATTTTATAATTTCTGAATACTTTTTTTTAAAAAAATATTTGATTCATATTTTATAAAAATAATAAAATTTATTAAATTTCACGCGCCAAACTATGTATTCGTCATAGGGTTTACTTACATCAGTGGGATAATTTCAAATATTTCACATAAAATTTTTCGTCTTATAATTATTAAATTACTAAACTTAAAGAGTTGTGATTTGTTTTAAATTGATGTTTCAGTTACATTTTGAAAAATTTTGCTACTAATTATATCCAATTTCCAAATGCAACTAGAACATGCTTGATCAGCGAGCAAAAAATCTAATTTCATATACTTGGTCTTGTTGAACTTTTGTGTATTTTAATTAATATGTATCCAAAAATCATTTTTGAAGCCCTTGCACTTTTTGTGTGTCTTATTCATTTTAATAAAATATTCCTTTAAAGGAGTATTAAAATATTTTTTTCTCTATTTTATTTCATTTTCACACACGCACACAGTTAACCATTACAGAATATAAACTTAATAAGATCATCTGATTAATTTTAAATTCTTGAAATAGCTGTAAATGTTTTAAAAAATTTTAAAAATTCCTACCCAATTTGTTTGATACTAGAAATTTTTCAATGCTATCAATATAAATTCTATGGCGGTTTGAAATAGAAGGATAGTATATACAGAGGCTTTGACTTATTTAATGTTGCAAATTTATCTTGTGTTAATGAATGTCCTTTATTTGCAAATTAATTAGTAAAAAAAGACAGCAAATATAATGCAACAAACAATGCGCATATCATATTAATGTCATTTATTAAAAATAAATAAATCCGCGTTTCTATATAAAATGGTAAATGTTTTCTATACTTTCCCTTGAATTTCAGAACTTTTCATTCATTTATTCATTGTCGTGTTAAGCTGGTAACATGGGGTGCGCTGCTCCACTTTTCCAACAGAACAATATTTTGGTGTGGAGTCCGACTTCCTCAGTACACACATTCCATAGGGACCCGTTAATAGGGTAGGCAACCATTCACACCTCATTCATGCAAGGACAGGACAAAGACAGGATAGATAGAGAGAGAAAAAGTACATCCATGCCCGAACCGGGATTCAAACTCAGGACCTCCTTATCCGTAGTCAGGCACGCAGACCACTAGACAAGTTGATCGGCTTCAGAACTTTTAATGCCTTAAAATAATTTTCACTCAATAATTATTTTAATCATTGCAAAAATATCTAACTAAATAATATGCCAAAACATTATATTACATAACATACAAATATATTATGAAATATATAGTTTTATCTTTTAAAATAACAAAGTTTAAAATTTCCTTTAAAGTTGAAATCGAAATTTTAAAACCATTTTTGTGAAATTTAAATTTTTAATATTTGGCTTATGACGAATAAGAGTTGACACCAAACAATAATTTTCATTGAAGCGAGATTTTATTTTAAAATGTAATTATTTCATAACATAATATTTTTGAATAAATTTTATATATATATATATTATATATATATATATATATATATATATATATATATATATATATATATATATATATATATATATATATATATATATATATATATATATATATATATATATATATATATATATATATATATATATATATATATATATATATATATATATATATATATATATATATATATATATATTCGGGAAAAATAAGATTTGGGAAAAAATAAGGAGTCCTTTAAGAAAATAAGGAATAAGAGCAGAATTAAAAAATTATGCTCCTTATTTTCCCTAAAATCTTGTAATTTTAAAATTATTTTGGATTCGTTCTCAAGTTACAATTAAAGGATAAAACTGAATAAAGTGTTCTTTTAAACTTTATAATACTCTTTAATTTACTTCTTGTGAAAGGGAAGATTTATTGAATAGTAATCATTGAATAACATAACATTTTCTAATTTAATTTGACATTAATTCATCATAACTCATTTTCTAGGATTAAAAAATACATATTTTATATTTCTGAATTGATTCTGACAACTATTATTGTTCACACTATTATAATTATATATTTTTGCTTGAACCTGTATTTTTAGCTGAAATAGTAAAACTAATTTTTTTTAATATATATTGATGTTTAGCGTATCCAGAATCAAGTTTTTTCAATAAAATCGTTGATGCATTGTTTTGCAAAATAGTTGGTTGAATTATATTCTTATATTCCAAAAGATACAAAAGTAATTTATTTTTCTCGAACTCCTGTGTATATGAATTTTCAAGAAATAATGAAATGTTTAAATTAATTTAAATTCAGACAGTAGAGCATAAAATTTTATTTGTTTCCGTATATGAATTACGAAAATAATGTCAAACTGTATAAGAAAAATTAAAACTCCCCACCTTCATTATTACAAATTCAAATATAAGTGTTTTAATGGCTCTAGAAATGCATCAAAATGAACAATTACTTGTTATAATGCAGCTTGGCGCCTGAAATCTTTATTTGTTGGACAAATGATAAGCTCTAAGAATTAACATACAGTTTCATTTTGTTGTTGTTAATAATGACACTTGGACAAGCCAAGCTCGCTATGCCTTGCTATGTGAATTTAAGTCAATTGGGAGCGTTTTTCGTTTAATCAGAGCACCATGAAGGTGAAAGTATGACAGTATGAAAGTATGCTCTACTGTCATACTTTCACCCCTCCCAATTGCTCCCAATTGACTTAAATCCTCCGATAGTTGGCAGCACCAGCCGATCTACTCCCTCAATTTTGGCATTGATCTAAAGGGGGAGTAAGTTTCTCCAGACCATTGCACTAATGTTAACTGGTCAACGACCAACCACAGGACTTTCGATTCCACAGATTTAACGAGCACATATTTCGCATGCACTCGGTGGGTCTTTGGTGGCATTGGGAATCGAACCCCACCCTTCCGGATGGGAGGCCGATACTCTAACCACTAGGCTCCATGGCCCTGCAGTTTCTTTTTAAATCTGCATAATATTTTAGTCAATCTCTCGTTTTCAAATTAATATTTATCGTGGAATTTATTTCATATTTACACAATGTTTCGCTTAGTAGCCGTGTATAGTAGAAAAAGATAACACTTTTACTTTTCTATCTCTCTTCCTATTGAATATTACTGAATTTTTTAATAATTAATGTTTCCTATTCGTTTATTTGGATCTCTTGTTCAGCACGTGACTGCATAGTGATCTTTCCTAATGCAGTAACTATACGAATGATACTATAAAATCAAAATTGATACTTAAATGTGTTAGAAATGATTCCCGCAATACTCTTTGCTTAATTTTTATTGAATAGTTTTGAATAAATTAATCGAAAAATTTATTATATAAATACCATCATTTTTTTCATGCCATTTTGAGAATATTCAAAAAAATTTTTTTAAACTTTTAGTTCAGTAACATAGCAACAGTTTGAACATAATATATTTTGGAAATTATTTGTAAAATTAGCTGTTTTCTTTAATTAAAATGTTTTTTTTGTTTTTTGTTTTTTGAAATAAGGTTTTATTAATTGAAAATATAAAATACAACTGATATGTAATATGTATAAGAAACACACAAATGTGCCATTAACTACAGAATTTCTGTTGTGTTTGTGAATCCATCACTTCTAATAAAGATGATTAGGAGAAATTGTTTTACCTTATTAATACCGAAGCCAGCCGATAAGAAATAATAGTAGGCTTATAGTAGGGTGATGATGATACTACGAAACTATGTGATAACATGCTATTAATAAAACAACGTGGGAAATGATTGTGGCCTATTTAGTTGTCTACTTTTGGTTGAACTCTTTATAAGGTAATCAGTAAGTTATATTAAAAGGAAACAGTTTTTTAATTTAATATATTTAAAAAGAAACCATTTTTAACACTATATGCTTTTCCCATAATAAAATATCATTTGTAGTCATTTATCCATATATTAACAATACTGATGAAGATAATAATGTATTCTCACTTTTAGCGAATATATTCTGCAACAACTTGAGTTGCCTACTTTAATATAAACCAATTAACTTTACTTACTTTAATATAAACCAAAATACTTTAATATAAATCAACTTTAATATAAAACAATACGAGTTGCTTGAAGAATATAACAACTTTATTTGGGCTATCATACAAAATATTATAAATAGAAATTATAACCACATCATTGTTATTAATTTAGCTACCTTCTGTTTCAATTTAGTATAAATTTTTCTAATTAATGAATATTTCAAATCCAATAAAGATAAATCTTTATTTAGTTATTAAATAAGATTCCTTCTAAATTTTTTATATTGTAAGAACTATTAAGATTAAGTTTTTCTTCTTCAATGAAAGTTGTAATTCAGTTTTAAATCTGGCCGTCATATATGGAATAAAACTAAATATTTGACTTGATAAAAATTCCAATATTCAAATAAAATGTATGATAAATAATGGTTAATGTAATGATAAGGTTTGTTTTTTTTGTAAAAAAAAAAAAAAAAATTCCTTGAAATTTTTCTCAATTTTTGTTTTTCTTAAATATGCTTTTTAGATCTTTTCTTTACTTTTTAGATCTTTTCTTTACTTTTTAGATCTTTTTGTAATATAGTACAAAACATAAATTTTCAGGTAAAAATCTTGTAATCTAAACAGCATGACTGATTATTTGATATACTAAAATAATTATTTATTCAAACTGTTAATTTAAAATCTATCATTATAGATATTCATATTATTTTAATAAACATTAAAATAATATCTCTGAGTAAATAGTTTTTCATTTTACATAGCGAAAATCAGAATACACAAAAAGCAAGTACATCTCTCATTTTCTAAATATCCACACTGCTGCAATGGTTAAAATTAAATAAGATAAGCAAACCTGACAGAATTATTCCACTTGTGAAAAATGTTCATAAGGTTATTGCAAATAACTTTGGAACTTAGGAAGAAGATGCATTCATCAATGCTGTAAAATGGTAATTGCTAATTGCTTACCAATGGTAACTGTTTGTTGTACACTATTCAATACATTTAAAATGTCCTATAAGCGTATTTCCCATATTGTAATGTTTGCCGAAATTGATATTTATTTCATATGGCCTTATTTAATATAAAATCTTTGAATTATATAAATAATTATTTTGTATAAAATGTTTATATGTTTAATTTACAAATAAAAAAAATACTTAAGAAAGGGCCTATGTTAAAATCATTCATATAAATGCAATAATATTATAATTTTACTTTCTTTCCTTAAGTTAATATTTCATGAAGAATATTTAAAGCATCTCATGATTCTTTTTACAACTAAAATTTTTTAAATCCTTTGATTCTTAACTACAAAGTATTCGTTAGTTCTTAAATTATTCTGCGAGTATCCTGTTTCCTTACTTAAATTAAATATTATAACAACTTAGTATTATTTTAAGCTCAACTGATACAATAGTTTCTTTGATCTAAACATTCTATAGCTTGTAAACTCTTTATTTTCTTTAAAAGAATTTTAGAGAAAATAGAAAATAAACCTTTCTGTTTAAAACGCTTATTTTTAACAATTGCGATATCCTCTTAATGACAATTTTATGAATGAAATTTTATTTTTTAGGAAAATGAAAACAATTAGTATAAAAGATTTAGCTAATTATTCAAAGTTTTTTTGACAATGACGTTCGCTGAAAATAAAATTAGTAAATACTTCATTTCTTAATATTTTCATAAAATTTTTAACTTACTTATATAATTTTAAAAAAATTTATTAAATTGTGAATATACTATTGTAATAAAAGTAATATTATACATATTAAAACAACAAATTTAACAACACAAGTTAAAAATTATGTACAAAAAAATAATTACCATTAAAAATTTTAACATTTTTACTTTTTTGCTGAGGAAGCTGTTTTAACCACCAATAAACTAAAATTTACAAGTCATGAACAAATTCATTGTTTTGCAGAGTTTTTCAAATATCATATGACATATCCGGTTTCTACACCAGCTGTTCTTCCTTCGCCAAGCTCAATAAAAAATCTACAAGGTGGGGTAAAAAACATATCTAATGTACATTTTTACTAGGCTACCAGCCTTCCTGCCAGAAGTGCTGGATTAGACTTCCAATCTCGCCAAAGACCCACCGAGTATATGCGATATACATGCTGGTTAATAGTTAATATGTTCGCAGCGCTCCAGCACACGTAGGATAAGGTATAAGGTGAAGAACGGCAGAGTGAGCAATATCGTTGGCGTTATTGCTGCTTGGAAAAATATAGGTGAAAGTTTGTTCTTGTTACAAAGTAAGCTTATAGTTATAGAGAAATGCCAGGCCATCATAGGCAGATTTAATTTCAGCTGACAAACGAATTTATGAGGAGCATGGCGGTCAGAGAGAGAAAAGTAAGTGTCTCTTTACGGAAAATCACAGATGATAGTCATTTTGACCAGAGCACCGGTGGTGGTAACGATGGTTGAAACATGCTTCTGTTTCTTCAGTGATTCTCCCCGCATACGAGTATGTCGTCCACGTGGAAATGTGTCTAACCCTGCAGAAATTGTAGAATGCCTCACTACGTGACAACGAGGCCTCATGGTATGGGGGGGCATTGCTATTCTGGTCAACCCCAGTAAGTATTCAGCGCATTGTAACAGCTCAGAGTTACGTGGATAATATGCAAATGCCGGTGACATGATTCTACTTTTAGGTGCTGCCCCAATATCAGTTATTGGCAGAATAACGCCCGATCACACATGCCAACATGCCCTGCAAGGTGTACAGCTGTAATCCTAACCACTATGCTTGCCAGGTCTCTCACCAATCGCATTTGTTTCGGACATGATTGCACACCATTTGCAGAACCTATCATTGTCTCTTTCAGAAGACGCACTTTAGTTAATGGTTGACTGGAGAGCCATTTCTCAGGACGCTATACATATCCCCGTTGACTCTATGCCTAAGCGTGCTGCTTTGTGTATCACCGTACAATGTGGTCCTACAGGCTACTGACAGGACCCTGTTCTCACTCTGCATTAAGGTTATATACTATGCATATTTTTAAATACCAATAAATTATTGTATTTTGCTGTCTCTCTCTCTCTCTCTCTCTGCCGAGTTTCGTCATTTTCTGGCAACTCCTTCCAGGTGCTGCATTTTCAATGTCAGGCAGTGTTTATGTATGTATATATATATATATATATATATATATATATATATATATATATATATATATATATATATATATCATATTGCTGTACCTTGCTGTACCATTAATATTGTTATATAGCTTCCTCTACTATTGTTTACAATAAAAGAAAAATTGACCATCTCATTCTATTAATTTTCCCATGTTCTCAAACGATATTCCTTCTTAGGAATTATATTTTTTGACAGTAATTTTATTAGAATAGGCATTCCACTAGAATTTTAACTTTTAATTTTAATTTCTATCTAAAGTATTTAATGAGAATCTAAATACGTTGATGTATTGATTTCCACTCTAATCTCTTATCAAATTCCGTTTTTATTCAGGAAGAATCAACAAAAGTTAATCAAAGAATAGAAACATTAAAAGATGTCATATGCTAATTGGAACATGAAACTTATAAAACACTTTTTGAAAAAAAAGTTCTCCAGATACATGTGAAAATATTGTAAGCTACAAGAGTTATGTATTTGAATTACAATAATATTTTTTTAGAAAATATGTATTTGAAGTTAGTTCCCCCATACTGCTTGACTTATGAATACTATCGTAAGTAATGCATATTTCGAATAATTTTAACAAGCAAGGGATTATTTGACAAATCATTCAAAATCAAACCAAAAAAATGAGCTAATAGCAAAAGATGTGATTAAACTTGCTTATGCAAATGGATGTGAATCTGCTCCGTAAATAATGCAGAAATTAAAATGAGATGCTCAGTAATAATTGTTCTTCTAATGTTTTTCATTTTGTAAATTGCAATTTGGTTGTATGTGCGTAATGTTGAAGCAATTCCAAAAAAAGGCAGGCAGTAAGTGTAAAACATACTTCATTTATCTAAATCCCCAATATTGATTTTATTTATCTTCAAATATTTTTTTCAAGCAGAAGTAGCTTTGAGTTATCCTTGTTCTTTCTCCTCATGAGAAATATTGTAATTGTTTCCCGAAACACTAAGGAACAAAAATGTCATCTTATAGGAAGTAACAAACTTCCTCAATGAGCGGAACTCAGTTATAGTTATAAAAAAGGGATTACAGTTAAGGATTATAAGGATAAATGCTTTAAGAATAAATTAGTATACAGGGCATAATCCTGCATGGATTATTAAATGACTTTATACAAGATAAACAATTTTAATCCGATAAACTATTAATTATAAAGTTGTTTTAGAAAAAATATATTCTTAAATATAATTTTGAGAATACCATTACCAATAATCGTTAAATCATTTTAAGTCTAGTATTTTATTGAATTCTTGGTAAATATATTAAAATATATGGAAACTTAAAAATATTAGTGAGGGTACATTTTCATTCATGTTCGCTCATCTTTAGAAAAACAATTTAAATATCTTTTTAAGATTGCAAAATTTTGGTTTTGGTTTAAATGGAGTTAAAATTTTTAACATAAACTAATTTTGACAAATATTATCGTATTGCGCGCGCGCGAGAAGCTGATGATTACTAATATGAAATGTATTTCAGTGATTCAATTTTTAATTTTTGAAGTAATTTTAAATTTAAATAGATTTTTCTAAAGATTTGTAACATATTGAATATTTTTTTTAATTTTTATGTTCTTAGATTAAGTACCTGCAAAGTAACCTATAACCAAATTGTTACGTATTTTCTGAACATGAAAATTTTCAAAGAAATTCAATTTGATGTATTTATTTCTGGTGATACTTACCAATAATTTCAAGATATATGAAGATATATTAAATATATAGTAAAAGTATATTGAGTGAATATTATGAATTAAAAATGAAAAAAACTGATTTGCTTCTTTTTCATTATAAAATTCGTTTTCATCATTAATAAAATTCGTATGCATTCCTTAAATTATGAAATTAGTTGTGAAAAATATGTGTTGAAATATTGAACTGTTTTTCATGGAGAGAGTTTATACATTTCAGCCATGAATAATAGAAAATTAAATAAATTTATTTAATTATTTAAACTATATTGACTAAGAATAACGGTTAATGTTAAATTAGAATCAAGAACCTTAGGCGAAAATGATTGAAAAATTAGTTTTCTGAAATTTCTTCAATGATGATACATAACTGAGATTTTCACAAAAAAAGTTTCTGCATTGGATTATTTTACAAATTTAAAAGAAATCTTATAGATAAGACTCTTGAAAAATTCGAAGAAAAAAATCGAGATAAGACAGTTTGAAAATTACGGCGACCTAGTTTGGTGCAAACTACATCCTATCAATCAAATAGAAAGATTCTTCTGGGAATTATATGATTTTCATGATAAAAGTGTGTTTTCTTTGCATATTGAATATAGTATCATGTTCCTTATCGTATAATATATATAAATGATTAAAATGAACAATAATTTGTTTTAGAATGAAGAATACACTTTAAGTTTACTATAGAAATAAATGCATTTAATGTAACAATTTTCAAAACATTTTGGCGCATATTACCAAGAAAAATGTAGCATTTTCTTACTCATGCCAAAATAAGCTACTTTAACGCTCTTTCAACATATAATTGTTAATTATAACAATTGCCAATGTTTTACAGCATATATAGAGTAGTTGTTGTCTTGTGCCATCTAGGCTAGCAATATGGGGAGCGCTGCTTCACTTATCCTATTGAGCCTTAATTTAGTGTGGAGTCCGACTTCCTCAATACACACATGCCATAGCTACTGTTTTATAGCGTGGGCAGTCATTAAAAACCTAGTCATATAGGGAAAGAACAAAGGCATAAGATAGAGAAAGAAAGTACATCCATGCCCGAACCGGGATTCGAAAACTGGACCTTCCTATCCGCAGTCAACTTCACTGACCACTAGTTAGGGTGGGAGGCCTAAGCCAATTTACATGCATTTTAAACTAGAATTATTCAGTAAGCGATTATTAAATACACCTGATTATTATACACTTTTATCATTTACATTAACGAAATATAATAATATTGCTGTGAAACAGGGTAATATATTTGATAAACAACTGTATTATGAGCCGACATCTGAAGACTGAAATGAATCAGCAATGAGCCGATTATTTTTACTTAGAAAAGTTGATAATTGAGTATATATATATATATATATATATATATATATATATATATATATATATATATATATATATATATATATATATATATATATATATATATATATATATATATATATATATATATATATATATATATATATATATATATATAATTAGTTAAATTGCTCTTTGGTCTTTAATGTCTAATAAGACTTTTAGTACATAAATGTTTTTATTTTATTTACAAAAATGATACTGAGTCAAAACATTATTGAATTTTTCATTGTTAAAATTTGGTTAGTTGATTTTGGAATTGAAAACTATTTCTATTTTTATTTTTTTCTATATTCTATGAATTCCAGAAAAAACCTCAGTTATAGTTGAGGCACAAAAATTATGATCAGTATGTAGAACATATGAGCATAAACATGAGTGCTTGCATACATATGCGTGCTTCCCTGTGTATTTATTCAAATAAATGCGAAAATTACGTTTTCTTTTTTTAATTTAAAGAAAAATTATGACAAAGCATTTATGTCTATAAACCTAACACTCTCTCTATAATAATATATATTTCCAGTGCACTTTATGAAACTTTAAAGGTTACATGTATTCTAAATAATATTTTATCAGTGGTTTTCGATGAAAAATTTCAATAGGGAGACAATGGAACAATTTTGTTTCACCAAATAAAATCAGTATTTCATAAATATTTATAAATAGTTCAAAAGTACATTTTTAAAGAATACTAATAATGTATTCTTTACAATTATTTGCAATCTTTAATGGTAAAGTTAATTTATCATAAAATAAAATTATTAGATAATACACTACTGGCTACCCAAACTGCAACACCAAGAAAGACAAGAGATATCACAACAAAATTTATTTGTAGATAACATGCAAGTATCAAATGTTTCAATTTATAGAGTTTAGTGAAGTGTGGTTCCTGCTAAAATCAGTAGCCAAAGTAGCCACCAGATCACCTCTGACACAAGCCTCGGCATTCATTCAAAGTTACTTTGGATATTTTCTTGGGTTACAGCATACCAAGCAGCCTCAAAACTTTTACAAAGTTCATTTGGTGTAGCAGCTGGAGATTTCATCTGGATAAACCGTTGAGTAATATGGACCACACGTTTTCTTTCGGTGAAAGATCCGGAGAGCGTGCCGGCCAGGGAAGCAAGTTAACCAGACGATTGACGAATAATCCTTGTACAATGCAGTTGCCATACATTATCTGTTGAAATACGGCTGTGGGCAAGCCCTGAAGGTAAGGAAGGACAACTGGCTCCAACAACTCGGAGATGTAGCGCAGGCTGTTTAAAGTGCCAGCATTGCCAACTAGAAGAATGCGAGAGTGATATTCATTACTACCACATACCATAATATCTGTTGTAGGATCAATGTGGTAGTGCATATCGCAGCTGTTCAGCATCCTCTCTCTAAGGTGTCTCCAGACTCGAATACGACCATCGTGGTGTTGCAGCCAGAGGCGTGACTCGCCTGTAAAATTAATTTCATTTCATTCTGCCGTCCACGTCCTTTTTTCGTCATAACATTGGTGAAGGAGACCTCTGTGGTTCTGAGACAAGGGTAGACAAAGTAATGGACTTCTTGCAGGGAGACCACTCTGCTGTAAACGACGTCGAATGATATGCGCAGATATTGGCTGATGCGCTATAGACTGAATGTGCTGTGCTGTGGTTCGTGATGTGTCTGAGCGATCCGCCACTGCCACGTGCACAATTTGTTTGCCATCACGTGAAGTAGAGCACTAAGGTTGATTTGATCGAAAACGTCAGTCCGTCCCACTATGCTGCATCCAATATCACAAATCCTCTGACAGTTGCTTAGTTTCGTCCAACATAGCTACCGATTTCCCTGAAAGATAATCCACAATCTCGTTAAGCCACTTTCTCAGTTATCCTTTCTCAGTTAAACTCGGATACTTGATCAAAAAATGATCGCTGTTTCCTACGAGGCATAATTGACCGTTTTTATGACAAAAACCACAAGAAAAACACTATATTCGAACTGGAAATCGTCGAAATCTCCATCTTTAAGTAACGCTTTGAAATGGCGCTACAGGCGAGCGAGATATACGTTTACGCGCAAATTAATGCATGCTGGAAATTTTATGTCATTTACCTGCTTCCTACAGGTTTTGCATTTACCAGATTGTCGGCAGATATTTTTATGTTTAAATTAAACATGATTTATTAAAGTAATAAATATTATCTAAATAGAAAACAGAAATAGCAAATAAAATATTTAAGAGCGTTTCTATAATAAATACAGTTTCAGATTTTAAGAATTTTTTTAAATCAGTAAAACAATCTAATATCTGAACATAAATGCATATTTTGCTTGGGGATAAAAAAGATTTTTGTATTTACTATGAAGTTTAAGCAAATTTTATTATTAAGTATAAACCCAAGTATATATATATATATATATATATATATATATATATATATATATATATATATATATATATATATATATATATATATATATATATATATATATATATATATATATATATATATAATGTATCCTCAGAATTTTTTCAATGATTGAAATATATTTGGTTTACAAATTTTAAATCTAACATCTTCACTATTGTCAATTTAATCAAGCTAAATTACATTTAAAATTGTATGAAAATTTCTTGGCATTAAAGAATAATACTTTAAAGTCTTATTAAATATTTCAGCTTATTCATAATTATTATTCATGTGCATCCTTTTTTAATGTACAGCACACATTCATAAATATTTTTAATGATCAGCATATAGTATGTATAAGATTTTGTGTAAAACATTCACCCAATATATTTAGAAAATTAACATAGCGAAATTTCAACATTACAAAAATATAATATAATTTCCATACATATAGATTTATTTATTTTTCTTAAATTAACGAAAAATAAAGCTAATTTTCATAAGAAGAGTTTAATGATGTGGGAAGTTACCTTAACAGTTCATTGTGTTTCTGTATGATATACGTTTTCTATACCTTAATGCAAGTTCAGAAAATAATTTTAAATACAAATAAAGCTCTTACATTATTTAATGAGACCATGGAGACCTATAGTATTCATATATTCAAAATGAAATGTAGATATTTCTTTTTTGCAAGTGTAAAGAGATTGTTTTTGTCCATGCTTTTGATCCGATTATTTTTAACTGTTTATTTACAATATATTAAACTCTAAAAAAATATAGAAATAAATGGAAATTGAATAAAACTTTTAGATCTCATTTCTTTTCAATTATTTTTATATGAATTTTTCTTATTTCATTGTTTCCCAATATTGTAAATTTTGTAATTTACTGGATAAAAAAAAACAGTAAGATATAGATAAAGATGTATTTTAAGTTTATCCGATTGGTTGTTTAAAATATATTTCAGAACTTTATTGGACTGTTCAATAATTTGGATAAATTCTAAAATTATTTTAAAAGAGGAATTTCATTTTAAAGAAATCTAATTATTATATACTATCCAGGTTTTAAATTATGCATAATGTAATTAAGGACTTGAATAGAAAATGATATCCAATGATTTCCTTTAAAACCATAAAAGATTCTTTTTCTTACTTAATCGAAAATTGAAAACAAAAAATTTTATGCAACTTTATAAAGTATATTAAGTTTCAGTTTTCCTGTTCTCTCTTTCTCAGACGGATAAATTTAAATAAATTAAAATATTTATAGTCTTCTCTCACGCCTTATTAAATATTCTCACTAAAATCATTGAGTTGATATCTTTTCCGGAACTTCGATATTGAAAAAATTATTATTGTCAAAATGACTAACATTTATTTTTGGATCGAACTAATTGAATTTGCAAATTTTTAATTTTAAAATACTTACTTTAACCATTTTAGTAACGTATTTTTGCGCAACGTATTTCAATTAGTAAAATTTATCTTATTAATATGTCGATTCATTCATGATTATTTTTATTCATTTCTTGAGAAGAAAACATTTTCCAATAGATAACTTTATTTCTACAATTATATATATACATATATATATATATATATATATATATATATATATATATATATATATATATATATATATATATATATATATATATATATATATATATATATATATATATATATATATATATATATACACAATAACTTTGTTTTAACAGTTGGTTGGTTGGGTTTTATGGCGCAAGGTCCAAAATTGTACATGCTATCCCAAGAAACATATTTCTGATATTTTCTTATTTATTTATTTATTTTTGTTCTAATTAATTAATTTTTTAAGCCAAACAACATTAAAACTTTAAAAAAATAAGTGTATATATATTTTTAAAATCGATTGCGGTAAAATATAAAATAAAATATATCATAATATAAAATTAAAATTTAAAATAGTAATTAAATATAATGTAAAAAACCTATTGCCCTTAAAAAAGCGAATAGGCCTCTATGGGGTGGATCACCTATTAAATCAGACAAAGTTATAAAATCACTATTAAAAAAGTGTAAACGTTGTTGGTTAAAATTATGACATGAAATTAAAATATGATAGACAGTAAATGTTTCATCACACGCTTCACACCATGGATTTAGTTCACTTAAAAACAAATGACTGTATGTGAAACGTGTGTGTCCGATACAAGGCGACTCAATCTAACATCAGCTCTTCGTAGCGGTAAAACTAATAATGAGATGAGAGAGGAGAAAATTGTATATAACTTGTTGCCAACATGCATGTTACACAATTCCTGCCAAAGACCATATATAAAACTTTTAATATCCTTTCTCACATCAGAGAGTGGAACCGATGGTAAAACTGGATCTGATGCAGTCTTTGCAGCTGCATCCACTCTCTCATTTCCATCAAGACCTACGTAATTTAGTATCCAACAAAATATAATGTCATATCCCTTGCCAGCAAGGGATTCTAATGCTCTGAAAATTTTTGATACAACCGGAAGGCAAGTAAAACTATTGCTTCTCAAAGCTTCCAAAACACTCATGCTCTCAGTGTACACCCAAAATTGACAATAGTCATCTGTATTCATACACTGAAGCGTGTAATAAATAGCTTTTGCTTCAGCAGTAAAGATGGAGCAGGACGAATGTAGCCTGAAACTAAAAACTGTATTATGAATAAAAATTCCACAGCCCACATGTCCTGCTGTTTTAGAACCATATGTGAATACAGGTGTGAATGATTGATGTTGACAGCGATGGGAGAAAAATAGCATTTGAAAAACAATAGGTGTTGTGTCTGATTTTCGAAACTGGGCAAAAGTGTCGTTAAAACTAACTATTGGATCATACCAAGGTGGATGAGTAAATTGGTCAACAGATTCAATCCGAAGATCACATTGTTCTGTGAGCAACAGATGTGATTTTGCTTGTGTGAGAAAAGGTGGGATACTCATAGGACGAGCATCATATAATCTCTTAAGAGAGGCGTTAGGAGCCATGAAACATATAGGATGATGAGGGTTCGACATGATCTTAGCGTAATAACTTAGAGACTGCTGCATACGCATCAGGTGTAACTGTAAATGATGACATATTACGTATAGACTCTGGACGGGTGATGTGCGGAATGCCCCAGAACAAATCCTCAAAGCACAGTGATGAACTGTGTTCAATCTTCATAAAATGGCAGATCTAGCCGATCCATATGCAACACATCCGTAGTCAATTAGGGATAGATCAATGATTGATAAATTCGAAGTAGTGATGTGCGATCTGCACCCCAAGATGTATTTGGCAACACCTTGAGGATACTAAGCGATCGCTCACACTTCTTCCACAAATACAAAACATGCGGAAGAAAGATTAATATAAAGTCAAAGATAACTCCCAGAAATTTTATTTGATTGACTACTTGTATTGGGATGTGGTTGATATTAATAACTGGATCATTGTGAAGGCTAGTCTTTCTACAGAAGTGGACACATCTACTCTTTCTTGGTGATAAGTTATGGCCATTCTCAGCACACCATGCAGCAAGTTTATTAACTGCTGTTTGCAGTTGTCTCTCAATAAAAAATGCATGTTAGACCCCTGACATGATATTTGCAGTTCTTCAACATAGAGAGTACCATTTATTGATTGTGGTAATTGATGCAAGATGTTACTGATAAATAAATTTAAAATGGAGACACTTAAAATAGAACCTTGGGGAAAACCCTCAGATTGAATAAAAGTATGGGAAAATACAGTTTCAAAATACGAATTTTAAAAACACAAGAGCTTACAAAATTTGGTAGGAATATTGGAAGATTACCCCGAAAGCCAAAATCGTATAGTGAAAGGAGAATTCCAAATCGCTATGTACGGTCGTATGCCTTCTTAATGTCAAAGAAAATGGACACCAGATTATTAATTCGCACAAAGGCGTTTCGTACCTGCGTTTCCATATATGTGATATTATCAAGTGTGGATCTTCCTTTACGGACTCCAGTCTGATTTATATGTGATAAATTTATTTTTTTCCAAGACATATACGAGACGGGTGTTGACCATACGTTCGAGAGTCTTACTCATCAGAGCTATTGGTCGATAATGTGAAGGATCTGAAGGATTTTTATCAGCCTTCAGGACCGGAATCACTATCGCTTCGCTCCAAAGTGATAGAAATTTGTTTTCTGTCCAGATCCTATTGAACAAAATTAATAAATTTAATAAGGAATCTGGGCTAACATTCGCAGCATTTGATAGCTAATTCCATCAGGCCCAGGACTAGTATCATTGGTTTGCTGTAATGCTCTCTTCAATTCCAACATCCGAAATTCGCAGTTGTAATTCAAAGCTGTACCATGGTTGAAACGAATTGGTATTCCCTCAGCATGACTCTTAGTCCTTAAAAAGGAAGGACTATATGAATCGGTGCTTGAGACGCTAGCAAAGGTTTCACCAAGGACAATAGCGATGTTCTTAGGAGAAGAGTATACAGCAGTTCAGGATTTTAAAATAGGAATACAAAATTCCTTATAAATCTCATTGGCTGCTTTCACTTTTCTACACAATTGTTTACTGGATGTGGGAGAAGTAAATGAGGATACATAGCAAGACCAAGATTCCTTCTGATTTCGATGATGAGTTCTGCGAGATAATGCGTTTGCTCTCTTAAAGGTGATAAGATTCTCCGTTGTAAGGTGTCTTCAGAATAACCCCATAACTTCTTATGTTTCTTAAAGGTGTTTTGACATTCATCATTCCACCAAGGTTTGCAACGCCTGTGTGGTATAGGGGGATTCTTAGGTATTGATTCATCAGCTGCATTAACAATTGTTTCGGTGACTTTAAATACGCCATCATAAATATAATCGACCGCACCCATTTCATTATCAATAACTGCCAATTGTGTAAATAAGGTCCAGTCTGCCCGACTGTACACGTAAGTAGGTAGAAGTTGCCCTACACTACTACCTCCAGTCTGGGAGATGACGAGAGGAAAATGATCGCTATTGTGCAGATCATTTCCTACAGTTAAATTTAACAATGACAGAAGAGATGGTGAACAAATGGCCAGATCGAGAGAGTCAAATGTTCTTGTGGGTACTTGGAAATATGTCTTCTCGTCGGTATTTAGCAGACAGAGACTGTTATCTAAAATAAACAGCTCTATCTGCTCACCGCGAGAATTACTATCATCACTTCCCCACAAAGAATTATGGCCGTTAAAGTCACCTAACAGCAGAAATTATGTTGGCAGCTGATCTATTAATGCATCCAGTTCCTCTTGACGGATGAAATCATGTGTTGGTAAATATAAACAACAGACTGTCAATAAGCATGAAATATGAATTCTTACAGCAACAGCCTGTAGAGTAGTATTCAATGGATGGACAGTGCTGGAAAAAGTATTAGATGTTAATTTACATACACCTCCAGACACTGCACCATCATCACCACAGTCTTTTCTAAAGCTTTTAAACCCACGCATAGATAAATTATTGTGGGACTTCAGGAAAGTTTCATGAAGTGCAACAGATGCGGGGTTATAAGCTGAATTTATAGACTTGATGTTATCATGATGGGAACGCAAACCATGCCAGTTACAAGAAACAAAGGAAGTTATTATTTAGTTTGAAAAGCTCCTCTCCCGGAGCTGGAAAGTGTGTCATCTAACATCTCCTCTAACGATACGTCTACGTCCAAGAGATGTAAAGATACAGCGTAATCCTCCAGGGACAAGAATTTATGGGGAGATATGGAGGGTCAATTTCAGCCCTCCTTTGAGGACTATAATTTATAAGCTTTAGTTACTTTTGTTTTGTCAAAGGAGCTTTTATTTTGCTCAATGTTGATGAGACTGATTTTGGTCTTGATGTTGAAGTTTGGGGTACTTTAATAAGGGGAAGTGAAACTGATTCGGTTTATGTACCAGCCGATTTGGTGACTTCTTTGCAGCGGCCGCATAAATCACACCAGGCTGCATTTTCTCTATGAGTTCATAAAAATCCCACTCTTTAAGTTAATTTTTTTTCGAAATAAAACGAAAAAAAAGTCTTTGATTGTGAACTTGATTACTACAAGAAGTATTTATAGTGTACACGTTTAAGTTAAAGAAGTACATTTTGTGTGCTAAATTTTTTGTAAACATTCACACTTTATCTTTTTTAGGGAAAATGCTCAATCATTTATTCTGAAAAATATTTCTGGCAGAAAAATTTCTTTGCTCTAAATGATAATTTAAACTAATAAAGTTTAAAAAATAATTTTAAAAGTAACAAGAAAATTGAATTATTTTCCTCTCTCAGAAGATGATTATTTGAAATCAGTATGTACATTGCAATAAAAATATGCAAATCCAATGCTGTTTCTGTAGAAGTGATTGAAAGAATGACTAAATCATAGAAAATGTGATAAAGATTTTAACCTTTGTGGAAAATGTCCATCAAAGGAAATTGGAATTCCTTAAAATATTTACATTGCAAAATATTGCAAGTTATCTAAATTTGTAGATGCAAATGTAATTAACTATCGGTAAATGAACCCTTGTTAGTTTGGCATTTTAATAATATAGTAAAACAATGATAAAATAGTTTATAAACTAAAATGAGTGCATTTAATATTTACGTAAAAAGTAATTTGTAAGATAATAATGAAAATTTCTCAGTCAAATATTGGCTCTACTTTTCCACCTTTCCAATAATGCTGTTTTTATAACTATAAATTTTGGACAGACTGAAATAATCCTCAACATACGAATTAAAAGCTAGGGCGTCTCAATGTTCAAAAGTTTTCTGAAAATATCTTAAAAGTAAGAATTTTTCTCTTTGGCATTATAGATATAATCGATTGCCTTAAACATTAATAACATTGATAGATCTAAAATTATTTAATTTTATCATATTAACTCAAGTTTCTTATATGCCAAACAATTTTAATCAGCGTAATTTTTAATCAAAAGTAAAGTTCTTACAAGTTATATGGGTTAACTATATGAAAAAAGAATATTTCCGATGATATGTGCCACCGATACTGATATGTGTCACCGAAAATATTTCATAAAATATGTTTTACTTTATTTTTAGATTTTTCAATTTTTTTTATGTTTAGATATTATTAACCATAAAGTGTTTGTACCTTTCATTCAAATTGTGTAAGATCATGATTACCACACTATATTATAATTTTCATTGGTTTAAAACATCCATGACTTCAAAAAACCTTTCATCTACGTCATGGCGTTGAAAATGTGGCTTGTTGATGAAATTGATGCTTGCTTTCAAATCGCATTCTTCGAGCTGCAGCAAACAAGGTGAAGTTCAAAATCGATGTCTGAATATCGTCGGCAATGAGAAAAAATCTATTCATGATTTTTGGTAGCAATAAGGAAATATTTTTAATTATATATTTTCCATTTGTAAAATTCATCAAAATTATGAAAATTAACTGTTATTCTGAATAATTAGTCTTGAAATTGGCAAATCTTTAGCCATATTGCAACCAAAATTAAACAAGTGGAAAATTGAACAGAAGAAAAAGCAAAATGGAAAAAAGACGAGATAAAATATCCACTTTATGGTGCTTAAATGTTGAAAGGATGATTTAATTTTTTTTAATCTTTTCTTTTATTTAAATATAAAATAGTCAGATGTATATTCAGAGTCTCAAAGATTATTTTTATACAAATTATATATTTGGAATTTCTAACAAAATAATGTTTGTATTATTATTGTATTATAAATTAAATGGTGTAACTTTAGAAATTAAAAATTATTTTGAAATTGTGATATTTTCGGTGTATCAGTTTATTTATTCAAGATGTCAAATATTGTATTCCCAATTCCCTGATTAAATTAAACTAAAACTAACTACCTATAAAATATAATTTCACTAATATGAAGTACTTTTATTCATTTAATAATTAATGAAATTTAAAAGATAGACAAACAACCCTTAATCAAATTTTTCAAGTTTCAACTACAATTGTATTACTAATTTTTTAAAATAAATGTTGAAGATAAATTGTATATTTTGTAAGTTTCAAAATACACAGAACTTTAAATTTTATTATTTTCTAGAAGTAGGGCTACCAATCACTTAACCTTATACAGTTATTGTATTTATTTAATTTTTTTAAGTTTAATCATTTTAAAATTGTTATATAGTTTATGTAGATTTTTTAAATTTCAAGAAATAGTTTTACACTTAACATTTCAATTGATTTATTTTACCTGTGTACTGTTTAAAAGAGTAATCAATTTTATTTACTATAATGTTTCATACATTTCTACAAACCGTAGAATGTAGAACCAAATAGTTAAATTTTTAGTATTAAAATATGGAATGCTATTTTAATTTTTTTACACACACATTTGTTTCAGTTTTATTGAAAACTCAAATCTCATGAATGAAAAGGGTAACAAAATACACTGCGATAAAGCTTTTTTCGTTTTATTTTATATTACAATACATAGAAATAACTTATTTGTATGTTAAATATATTTCATTGTTGAATTTTTATAGGAAATTTAATTTTTTGCACTTTGTAACTTTATCGGGAACCTAAAAGTATTACTCTTCTGAATTTAATATTCAATATGAGTTTCATTAATAAACATAAAATATTCGGTTTTCTTTAAACTTTTAAAGAAATACACCTGGTATTTAATTAGAATTTATTATAAAAGAAAACTGTGCACAAGTATTTTAAATTTATGAAAATAATTTTGTAATTTTAATTTTCACTTCCGAAGAATTTGTAGTGTATCTTATCATCTCAGTTATTTGAATTTGCAATACAATTTAATAATAAAATGTTTTTAAAAAATATATTTATATTTTTCTGAAAAAACAAACAAACAAGGAATCAGTTTATTGTAGACATACCTAAATTACACTAGTCAGTAAACTAATATAAATGCGAGATTAATGTGTATGACTTAAGCCATTACATTAATTAGAGTCATTACATTACGAGAATAAATTATTACATTAGAGTTGCCGATATTTCAGTGAGAGCAACTTTCATACACTTAACATTACATGACGTCACAATTCGAGTTGCGACAATTCGCATTGCTTGACCAATGAATACTCGAGATTTGTCTTAGGTTTGCTGTAAGAAAATAACTGTCCTACTAAATTTAATTATAGATTGCTTTTCTGGCAGCAACTTTTAAGGTTGTCATATTTTACTTAATAGATTTCAGATTTCACCGTTAATCGCTTGAGAGCGTAGGAGTGTGGGTTCGATTCCCATCGTGGCTTTGTGTGTTTTCTTCGTTATTCTTCTGTGATATGTACATCCGTCATTGTGCTATTTGTCCTATATATCGACGATAGACTATAGAAGCGGATCGCATAGATATCATAGCATACATAGTCTGAATATATGTATATGTAATAAATAAATAAATATCAGATTTCATAATAAATATCTTATTTGTTTGTAGCCATAGTTTATAATAAGTTATTACTATATATATATATATATATATATATATATATATATATATATATATATGTATATATGTATATGTATCTATATATATATGTGTGTGTGTGTGTGTGCGTGGGATGGGCAATGGTCAAACGCAATATAATTAATTAACAAATCTTATTAAGACTAATATTTAATTAATACATATTTACAATAACAACTATGTACAATTTTGGAATATTTACAGTTAATCGTCTTAATAATATCAACATGAAGTTTAAAGATATGGGGGAAAGCAGCAGTCTTCTTGTTACTATCGCTTGCAGGAGAAGTTGTCGCGCTTCTCAAGCCATTTCCAGTATGCACGCATGAAACAGTGACGTCAGCTCTTAAGTATATATATATATATATGTATATATATATATATATATATATATATATACATATATATATATATATATATATATATATATATATATATATATATATATATATATATATATATATATATATATATATATATATATATATATATATATATATATAATATATATATATATATATATATATATATATATATATATATATATATATATACTGAGAAAAAAAGCAGAAGTCTTTGAGGTTTCATAAAATAATTTTATTACTTCACTTATAAAATGTATTTGCAATCAAATTAATATATCTGTAATAGGAAATTAAAAAAAAAACTTATTGCTTATTACAATTAAAATTACTTTTAACCACATTATACTGTGTGAAAAAAAGCAGAAGGACCATTCTAAATAATGAAAATAAAGTCTTGTTAATAAGGAATTCTCATGTTATATTTGCTTTAGTTACCTGAAGACTAAAAACACGCCCTAATCGTTACTGATTATATATTTTCAGCAATATCGAGGTCTAGTCTTTTAGCAAGCCATGTCAAAATCCAAATATAATTTGTTTCAAACTAATTTATAATGTCACGGGAAGTGTAAATTGAGGCTCCATTTTGCTGAAATATCCAACTTTCTCCGCTAAGCTCAGCACCATATGGAAAAAGTTCTGAATTTAAAATTAAAATGTAATTGCTTAAAGTGAATTTTTCTGTGTCTTCCATAAAAAAGCACTAGATTGATCTTTCCATCGAATCCTACAGCTATCCAAATCATTTAACTGCCTCCTCCTATCTGTCTGCTCGAATAAATTTTTTACTGTGACTCAATCTTTGCCAATAATATTTATAACCATCTAGGCCATTTATGTTGATTTTATTTTTCATCAGAAAATCCATTCTGAGCTCCAAGACATGTGCTATTTGGAATACTGTAGCACATACTCAATGTGCCCTTTGCACCATTTAGGATGGTTTTCCTGTTATTTAATATGAATGTTTTTGAAGTTTTTACACAGTTGTAAAGTGTTGTTCAATTTACATGTGTGATTCTAGATTGCTCTTGTGCTTTCCTAATACTTCCCCACGTTTTTCTAAGTTTTTAAAGATTTTTCTTTTGATCACGTGGTGTTAATTATTTGTGTCTGCCAGTCTTTATTTTTCTCTGAGACTTTGGATTTTTTAAGAAATTAAAAACATTGTTTAATTTGGTGTGTAATTTCCTTGCATTTTCTCGTACTTTTTATGTACCATAATTTTTTTTTTAAAATTCACACAAAGGTTTCTAACTGGTCATTTTAACTGTATAAAAATTGAGGATTTCTTTTCAACAAAATATATCTTTTAAAAAAAAAACAGTTTCAAAATGTTTTCAACATATTAAACTGCTACAGATTCCAAAATGACAATATTTTTGCAGTGTTTTCTTTTTTCACAAAACAAAATCCTTAAATACGATTTCATAATATTTTCTTAGAGGTATATTAAACTCATTCACTGAAAATAATAGAAAAAGTACCTATATAAAAATAAAAAGGTAAATTAACATTAATTGCGCTAAAATATAAAGCACAATTTATAAAATATGAATGTCTTCCTACTTTTTTCATGCAGTGCATTTATGTGTGATATAATATAGTTGTCAAACATAAATGCAAAAGTATTTTTAAAGTATTTTTAGAATGGTGTCATTAATATAATGACATGCTATTCTTAATAAAGTTAATTTTTTATTCAAATTTTTGTAAACCTAGATTTTTTAGGTTATAAATAAATATTATTTCAAGGTTTTTTTAGGTTATAAATAAATATTATTTCAAAATATGTCAAGCAGTTTTCAAAACATCTATGCAAAAAATAAATTGTATACAATTTTTAAAAATATTTTCAAGCAAGAAATTTAACCAAAATTTAATTGAAACTTTCTTTTATTTAATCTCATTTATCACTCTAATATAAATAATGCAGACAAAGCTTCAGTAAGAAATAAATGTCTAGCATTTTTATTTAAAATCCTTCAAAACTAAATAAACAACTATCAACGATTTTTTTTAATCTTTTAAGCATTAAAAAAAATCATAAGTTACTCCTGAAATATCTTTTGTAAGCGACTTTGAATATAATAAATATCAGATTCTCAAGGAAAAGACGAAAAATAAGATTACATTTTTTCCTCAATTTATTAAATATTCTATGATACGCGAGTCATTGAATTATTTTTTGCAAAGAACCAACATTTAAAGAGAGAAAAAAATTTTGTCTGAAAAATAGTTAACTTACTTCCTTGGAGCCAATCATTTGAGCTTTAGAGTATTCTGATTTTAAGAAGTACTTTATTTTTCTTCCTAGATCGAAGAATTTCTTTTTCAAATATTTTAATCATTGCATTGCTCTTCGGTTTCTTTTTCACAATCCATGTTTTTCTCATAATCATATTTATTTTTGAATAAAAAAGAATTCATTGATAATTTTTTAAAAATAATAATCATTGTTAAAATATGAAAAAAAAATAAGTAAACATTTATTTCTTTGAATTTTTTTTAAAACTTAATGGGTAATATGTACAAATTTAGTTTACTTAATATGCAGCATATTTAGTTAAGCAGTCGAAACTAATTAATTAGCAAAATTTTGAATTTTCAAAACACTATTGTTTACATCCTGCTTTTATAACTGTCAATGTTGTACGTTAGATATTATATTTCATATGTATTACATAATCTATTACGTATTATTTAGTTAAATTAGTTTTACATAATAGTCGTCCTTCTAGAAAATAAAAATATTAAGCAATAGCTATTTATATCTATTTTACTTTGATTACTTTTTAGACTATTATAATCTTCTTGTGTTTGTACTTCACAAAAACATAAAAATTCACTGACCAAGTCAAAATAATATTTTCAGCTGGTTCTTAAAGAATAATCTAGGGCCATCAAAGATGTAGGACATGAGGAAATCAAATTTACCATATCTTGATATACTTTATTTATTTATTTATACAATGCCAATCTATTTTAATATAAATTTTAAAGGTAAAATGAGTGCATATTATAGTGATTTTTATCAATGAAATATTTACAAATACATGTATAAACTTAAGTTGATGAAAGATTAATAATAAGTAAAATCATAATGTTAAAGAATAAAATTTTAAATCAACAAATTAAATTAGATACAAAAATATGTACTTTATTACATAATTTACAATTTACTAGTAAATATGAACTGTTATTTCCTAGTAATTTAAGCTATTTTGCTAAAAACATTAAAACTAAAATTAAAATTTACGATATTTTTTCTAATATATTTTACTTTCTAAACGAAGAAACTACAGACTTTGAATATTAGCTTATTATTTTTTGAATCAATATTTATTCATACTTAATGCTTCAGAAATTTTTATTATTTATAAGTATTAAGTTATGCACTTTATAAAAGTTTTTTATATTACTGAAAGTTAATACTGCTCGCACAAGATTTTAAGCATTTCAAAAAGTCTCCTTTTACACAAAATCAGAATACTTTACCCTCTAATTTATTCCATTAAAGTTGTTTTCTTTGGAACTTTTAAATTATTCATTTCACGTCCGTGAATGTTAAATAGTGAACGTGAAATAACATCACCTTGTTCATTAAAGTTTAACGATGTAAGACCTTTAAGTAACTAAAATATGTGTGCGTGGAATGAATAATCTCTCTTTTAACTTTTATTGTGTATTTTCAAAATTATGTCAATTTTATATGCTATTCAAAATTTGCTTAAGAAGCATGTAGAGGAATAGCATGAAGAGCACTATTCATTATTTTCAGGGAATGACCTCAATGTGAATAGCAACTTTTGTCAACCAAACTCTTAATGTAATATCAAAGTTGTTAAAGTCATTGAAAAGTATTTTAAAGATAAACAGAGAGTTTATTTATTACAGCTCTGTAATTTTCATTAACTTAAACTTGTTTTCTTTTTTCTCTAAATTTTACCCATTTCTTTGATTTTTAGACTTAAATTATAATACATGAATCAAAATATTTGTAAGACTTTAAGAACAATTAATTTAGTTCAAATTATAATCTCTATATGCTTCATTCCTTGTTAATTAGTATGGATACATTTCTAATTATATGTTATATGTAAATTTAATGTCATCAGTTGTATGTAAAACAAATGAAGAATTAATATATAAGGGAAGTAAACTTTAAAGGTATTTTATTTCTTTGATGGTGCTTTAACTTATAAATAGGATTTATTCAATTTAACAGATCGAAAACATGATGTATTTTGTCTTATAGAATTTAAAGTTAGATACTAAGTTCAATAGCGCAAAAAATAGCATTTAACTTTAGCAAGTGGGGTGATGTTAATATTATCAAAAATAACAAACCCAATTTTTATATAGTTGCTCAATAGCTTTAAGTTCAATTATTGATAATTCTCACTTCTGGCAAATATGATTTAAGTGGTTCAAAACGGGCTTCAAAACCACCAGTTGAATGAGCCCTGTCAACATAGTGTCATGAAACGATTTTTAAATCAAATTTTGTATTGAAATTTTACAAATATTCCCATGTGTAATATATATTTCAGCTGAGTTCATTGTGAATTTTTAAATTTTTAATTGCATTAATTTGTGTATTTTGTTACATATTATTATTATTATTATTATTGGTAGATTTTTATGACTAAATTTAATTCAATTTCATAAAATTTACTATTTGATGATTGTTTTTTAAATGATTTCTCTTTGAAAAACTGGTGTTTAAAACTTTTTTTTCGGATCGAGTTTTGTTAATGATTTTGTTTTATGTACGAAAGCCATAAATTCAAAATGTGACGAGTATTTATAATTTAATATTTGTAGCATCTTAAATGAGATTCTTAGTTCCCAAATAAAAATTAATTTCATAAATTTGTTTCTGAATATTTTAATATTAACTTCATTTTTATGCACACTGAACATCATAAATTGTTAATAAAAGGAAAAATTCACAGTAGCAATAAAAAGTTCAAAACAACTGCTAAACTTCTAAGTATACAAACTTTTATTTTACTACAAATTTATCTCTAAATAGCAATTCATTACTGGTGTAAATAATAGAATATTTTTCATGCATATTTATGTAAGAGGTTTTCTTTGCAGAAATAATTTAATAATTATTCATATCTTTAAATGCTTAACTATTTTTAATTATTTTAATTCATCAACACCTTTTTTAAAATTCAATTCATTATTTCTTCCAGAATTTCTGATAAGCCTATTAAAATATTTAAACAGTATTTTAATTTAGCAACCGTATTTCACTTAAATATGCCTGAAATAAAAGAAAAAAAAACTTTTATTTGATATAAGTTAAGTTTCTTATGCGTATTATAATGCTAATGATCAAAATAAAATCAGCAGAATCATTCAATGATTAAGTGCGAAACTCTTATAAAAGTTTTTATAAAAGCGCTAACACTCCAATAATTAAATACAAATGAAGTTTTCCAAAAACTTAAACAAAAAATATTAAAAGAAACTTTTTAAATATATTGTTGCATAAATTAATTAAACATATAAAATATCACATTTTCCAATCAGATACATTTTAGTTAAACATGTTATTATAGATTTCTTTTGCTAAACTGCAATTAATTGTAGTACTCTTAATTACAACTGGATACGAGATATTGTTCCATATATATCGAACTAGCAAACCTGTTACACGTAAATAGTTAATTTCATACATAAATTACTTTCATAACAATAAAATATATAAAAAAAATGTGTTCAAATTTTCAATTTGCCTGCGTAATTTCTTTGAAAGAATATTTCAAAGAAATTACGCAGAAATTTATTTCCCTGAATTTTACACAATATTAACAGATAAGTAGGTATGTTTCACATATAATAGGAAAACAAATTTTATATTATTTCTTATTATAAGGGCTTTTACTTCACAATAAGTTTCACTTTAACAGTGAATGAAACTTAACGCGATAATATTTTTGAAAGTAATACTGTTATTTTCAAAAAATTAAAGAAAAAAATACTGTTTTGTTAACGAAATTGTCTGATTTATGAATACATTTTCAATTTGTTAACTATAAAAAATGTTTTTAAATATTAGTAAAAAGTTCTTTTAAAAATCACTACAGACATCATACATAGTATAAGTGAAAAGTAACATTTAGTACTACACTTTATTTTTACATTTAATTAAGAAATTGATACTTCAAACTATATTCGCCTTAATAATGTATTGACATTAAATAATAGAAAAAATACAATTAATATTCCTCTTATATTATAATAAATATACTTTTATGAGCAACTTACAAGCTTATTAGTTCTTCAAAGGCAGACTTCTGTGGGTTGAATTCGTTTCACTGATTACGAATTCGTATTCAAATTTTAAGCCCTCAAATCTAACCAGAAATGCTTTATTTCTGAGCTTATTTATAGAAAAACCAAGTCAGTATTTTCAATAGTTCTTTTACAAAAGCATTTAATTAATACAAAAGTTAAATTACTATAATGTTCAGCATTTAAAACAACTTTTAATCTCCGTGATAAGAAGTATACTAATTAGTGTTTATAATTCGTGCAGTAGACAGGAATTCATAGTTGTTGAGATTTCAATGACGAAAAGCATTGCTTGTGAGTGTGGGAGGTAAAATGCTCAGACAAATTTTCAATTTACGTGAATTTAACCATTTGATTTAAATAAATAATTTAAAATTCAAGTCAAAATGCTCAGTTATCAGTATTTATTTTGTTAGCTAAAATAACAGTTTTAAATATATATTTTTTCATGACAAAAATATTTGAATAATTATTTTCATTGAAATATAAGTCCATAATGAGTGTAACTTATTTAATCATTTGCGAAGAATAATGCATCCAATACATTTACAAAAATATGAATAATAAAATGAAACAATAGAGTCATCTGCCTCTTTAAAGATTATCTGACTGGTATTTCCTTAAGATTATATATAATATGCCAGTTTAACAAAGGTAATCCAAGCTTTCCATCTTAGTTTTAATTAAAGTTAATATAAATCTGTAAAAAGAAGAAAAATATTCTTTGAATTTGGGAATCTCCAGTTATGTATGTTTTGTTTTAACGATTAGAATTTTTGTACGAATTCATTTATTTCCATACGCAATTAAAACGTTTGGAAATTTAAGTGAAAATGACAGGAAAATTGTTTTTTCTTATAAAATCAAATTTTTTATGCCTTGTTTTTCCACTGTCAATGCTTTTTTTCAAATTTCTAAATCATGTAGGTCATTTCCGGAACAATTAAGCAAGCGACATGAATTTGCAATATTTTATTTTTTACATATAAATGATGAGAAATTCTTCTCTTTGATATCATGTGTTGTTGAGTAAGCTTTTTCAATTTGAGTGCTTTTGTAAAACAACATAAATTTTGCATGAAACATTAAACTTTTTCGATGTGTATGATGTAAACATACTTAGTTTAATATGTGCTTATTTGGACTGCTTATCTAAATTTATTACTAGAATGAAATTTTCCTTACTTGAACGTAAAATGTATTCCGGTAGCATGAATATTTGTAGCAAATATTTTTAGGTGATAAGATTTAAAACAAAAGCACTTTATTATTTAAATATGGAAAAATTTTCTGTGTTTTATGTATTTGCTTTAACCAAAAGATTTCGACACACATCATATTCTATTGTATTTCAATGTTTTATAAGGCTTAAAAGGTATGAACATCAATTAATAATGTTAAGAGCATTTCAGGCGATAGTGGGACAGTTTTCAAGTATTCTGACACAATAAACACATAATTACTACATTAGAAAAATTAAAAACTCTATTAAATTATTCCTCTCCCTCGCCCATAAATTTGAAAAAAAGAATCAAACATAAATGGATTAAATCATGCAATTTCAAACATTAGTTGCATATGCGGTTGAAATACTCTTAATTTATATTAAATGGTTTGAGTTTTCCAATGTTCTTTAATTCATAGCATGTCAGCTTTGAGTTGTTAATATTTTTTCTGTAAAATTCAGGAGTTTTTAAACTGAATTGTATTAATCAGCTATTTATTATGTAATTTTTAAATTCTGTTATTTAATAAGTTATTCATTTGAAATTTAATATAGATAGTTTTTATTAAAAATTTCACACTGGTTACTTTATTTTTTTCTCTTGGAGAGAATCATCATCTTTCATCATGATACTTCACATTAAATGTAAATTCAAATATAGTCAAAGATTTTCTGAAGTCTGAAGCTGTATGCGAAAATGAAGTTGATAGATAAAGTAAAAATACTATCATAAAAATAAATAAAAACACCAGAATATTATATTTTTTGCATCTTATTCTTTGCGGTAGCTGTTCATTTAGATTAAAGAGCTTACATTTAAAATAGGACTCAGTGAATCCTTTTAAACTATTATCCAAATTATCCTTGTAAATGACATGTTGTAAAAGAATGAATAAAAATTAGAATATTTATAAAATGTTATATTATTTTTCCAAGAGCATATAACTATGCAATTAATTTTTAGCAAATTGTTCTGAAACACACTACTTACTTAATTTTTGATTAAATTAATACTTCATTTAATTTTAAAAAATTTTAAAAAGTTAGGAATGAAATTACTAAATTACTTTTAATTTCAAAAAAAGAATGGAGTATTTCATTAATTTTACTATACAAATAAAATTCAGATAATTAATTACCGTGAAAATACAGGTTGATTTTTATACAAGAATGCAAATATGATTACACTATACACACAGTGAGTGATATAATTAAATAATAATAATATAAATTTATATGATATTTATTATGAAATATGGATATGAACCTGCATATAAATTATTTTAAAGCAAAGAATTTGGTGAAAATTTAAAAAAACGTTCTTTGTCAATTTTGCTTAAGCTTAGCTTAGTTAGATATTTCTTGTTTGTAATTTTGCATTTGTTGATCTGTTTGCATTTTAAATAGCATTTAAACAATAGCTCATGTGACGTTTAGATTTCAAAGATTCACTTTTTTCTTATGTATCATTATAAATAATCAGACAGTAATTGAATTAGGTTTTAGAGGTTAAAAATAAATAAACAGTAAAATTTTTAAAAGAAAATAAATTATTTTTTAATTTGTTTAATGCTTTTCTGTAGGGAGAGAAATGCTAACTCCAAAACAGCACTGAAAACCAATATAATAAGAACATAAAAATAGTACAAGAATAAGTCATTTTTTTAAGCAATTGTTATTTATTCTTATGAAATGTATTATGATTTTTAAGCAATTTGGTTTAAATAAAGTATTGTTCTTTTAATTTAAATATATTAAAATAGAACAAAATGCTGTGTTAATCACCAAACTACTGATTTTGTCAGAAATAGAAATAATAGTATATACCACTTTAATATTAATTATTATGATGCAATAACCATGTGTAATATATCAGTATGTACCATTGTTAATATTTATGTTAGTGTTTGTCATTTATGTCAGTACCATGTTTAAGTAAGGAGATACCTGCAGTTGAATAGTACTTTCATCTTCAATGTTCATCAAATGTATGATATTTATTTTAATCTGTAAGTCTAGCTTAATTGGTAATAATAAGCAAAAAGTAACTTGTTTCACTGTAAAAATATACTTAAGTGAATTGAAGACTATAATAATTTTTGCATATTTAACATATACTTTTTATTAAACCATTAAAGAGTAAACCAGAACTCATTTTTCTTTGAATTTGTTTTACATAAATTTTATTTTGCATACATATTACAAATTAATTCAAATTAATATAAAACAGCCTACACTACAATCTAAATTTCGAATCTTTGTGATAATTTATATTGGTTATCATGAGTCAAGAAATAGGTTTCTGTGGAAATAGACAGGCCTTCTAATATATTCGTCTATTAAGAAATTTACAAGTCATTAAGAATCATTCATTCAACATTTTCATCTAAACTAGTTTATGAAACAAAAGCATTTTTTAGAAGAATAAATATTTTCTAAATTAATCACATTATTTACAAATTATTTAAAAAGTGTGACATCTTCATACATGCATTTCCTTAATTGCTGTTATTTATACGTAAATATTTAAAGCACAATCAATATATATATATATATATATATATATATATATATATATATATATATATATATATATATATATATATATATATATATATATATATATATATATATATATATATATATATATATATATATATATATATATATATATATATATATATATATATATATATATATATATATATATATATATATATATATATATATATATATATATATATATATATATATATATATATATATATATATATATATATATATATATATATATATATATATATATATATATATATATATATATATATATATATATATATGTATATATATATATATATATATATATATATATATATATATATATATATATATATATATATATATATATATATATAATGTGAGAGAAGTAATAATTGAAATTTCATATTTGATATAATAATTATTAAACATTTTATATAATAATATTTAATTATAACTAAAATACAGGATCATATTAAGCAGTAATATTAAACTAGTATGAAATATACATATATTTTGATAATATCTGTTCAAGTTCTACAAAAAAAATTTTTTTAATAAAAGATATTACAAATTATGGAGTTCAATGAAAAATTATTTTAAAAATATTTTTGGGATATATTCAATAAATTGAATTTAATTTTTAAGCACTCTTCCTTAACAGAAATTACTTCGTTTTTAAATTCCTGTGCTGAAATAGATTTTTCTTCTTATCTGACAATTTAATAATGAATAATGCAAATTAGTTTCTCAATTTGAAAGTAAAGGCGAAGCAATTTTTTTCAAGAAACATTTAAAGATAAACAAACAGTCCTAAATAAGTTTCTTAGTTTAAGACTAACTTGGTATTAAAAAAGTGAAAAAGAAAACTACACGTTAAAATTCTATCTTTGTGAGTGACTCTGAATATATTAAATATCAAGAGTTCACCAGAAATGTATAAAAAAGAGAGCCTTAAAATGTTTCGTTTTTTTTTCTTTAATAATGGTTTTTGTCACTCAATTCATATCTTTAACTTTTTTGTAAGAAAGAAACTAACGATAAGATAATATAATTGTGTGTAAAAGTCAGTTTTTAAATTTTCTTTAAGTTATTAAAGATTCTTTTTTTTTTCCAATTATAGCATGCTTCAAACTATGCTCAGAAGTGATTAATAATTTTAATATCTTGTATTTTTAAGCAATAATTTTACTCATTTATTTTTTTAGCTCTAGACTTAATCAAACGTCTTATAAAGGAATTTTTATATATATATATATATATATATATATATATATATATATATATATATATATATATATATATATATATATATATATATATATATATATATATATATATATATATATATACATATATATACATATATATATATATATATATATATATATACATACATATATATATACATATATATATATACATATATATATATACATATATATATATATATATATATATATATATATATACATATATATATATATATACATATATATATATATACATATATATATATATATATATATATATATATATATATATATATATATATATATATATATATATATATATATATATATATATATATATATATATATATATATATATATGAGATATATGAGGCCGTGGTAGAGCCTAATAATTCCTCGAGGGTGGGGTTCGATTCTCAATGCCGCCAAAGACCCACCGAGTACATGTGATACATGTGCTTGTTAAATCTGTGGAATCATACGTCCTGTGGTCGGTCGTTGAGTAGTTTAAGAGTGGAAAGGTCTGGAGAAGATTGCCTTCCCCTTCAGATCAATGTCAAAATTGAAGGAGTGAATCATCTGGTGGTGCCATCTATTGGAGAATTTGGAGAGCAAAGTCGTACTTTCACCTTTGTGCTGCTCTGATTAAACGAAAGATGCATCTTACTGATTTAAATTCGCATAGCCAAGGCATAGCGAGCTTGGCTTATCCAAGGGTCATCAGTAACAACATGTAAATATGTACATTATAAAGAATTTCTGAATTTCCATATTTATAATTTATATATCATGGCAAACATTATTATAAATTTCTATATGCTTTTGTATATAATATGACATGTAAACGATCTTTTTAAAACTTTCATATTGCTCAGTAAACTGCTATCAGATTAATTGCTTATTATTTCATTTAGAAAAAATATTTTTCATCATAAAACCTAAATTTATTTTCAAAATCTATACACTATATCTACTAACTCGCTCTGTATTTTAATATACCTATTTAAAACTGAATTGTACTGGTTAAAATTATTGTTATTCATAATTAATAAATATCCAAAAGAGCAAGTTTAGTTTAAAATTAGCGTATAATGTGTTTATTCATCCCCTTTTTACTGTGTGAAAAAGGCAAAATAGTTCTGAAGATACAATCCAATATTTAACATTAAAAACAAATGAAGCCAAATATTAAAAACGTCTATTTCTAAGATGTCATTTACTAAAAATAAAATGAATGTATAAACATAATGTTGGTACAATTCTAAATGTTTAAGTAAAACTAAAATTTTCAATTTATGTTCTTAGCTCTTGAATTGCTGGAAATGTTTGAAACTATGTGAAAATGAGTGAATACTTTCATATTTTCCTTCTGAATTTCTAAAATTTTTGTATACTCTTTTTTTATAAATATCTAATTCTATACATAATTTCACTAAATAAATGTGTGCAATTTGCATAAGATTGTAATTGACTTTCTAAAGGAAAAATTAGTTTAATATATTTATGGTTCCCTGTTTAAAGTATAGAAATGAATTTAAGGAATTAGAGTATATTTTCAAGTACGATTACATGAAGTTTAATGTCATTGCCATTTTCCATGGAAAATATAATTTTAAATAGTCTGTAAAACCGATAAATATGTTATTAATATATAATAAAATATTATAAATGAAAAATATAAAAGGTTTTGAAATATTAATGAATCTTTCCATATTTAATTTATTTTTAAAATTTGTCAAAATACATGTATTATCCATATTATCCATAAATTCATATCTTTTTAAAAACTGCTTACAAGAGAAAATGTTTAATAATGTAAAAATAATCAGTTTTTAAATTCTATAAGAATATTGATGGTTTTTAAAAGGGATTCTCCTATAAATATGTGTATACATTTTGATAATTTATTTCCCCAAACAATGAATATTGTAATTTTATCCTTATATAATTTTTAAAACAGTGAATAGTAAACTACATCAAAATATTTACTGATAAAATTTCTTTTTAAAACTCAAACATAAAAGGTAATAATCCCTAATGCTTTTCAATTATATATTTCATAAACTATTTATTCCTTAAAATTTGCAATCGTTTAATCTTTTAATCCGTATATTGTTTCGTGTTATTTAGTAAATAAAATCGACAATGTTATAAGTATTTAAATGGAAACATAATACTTTAAACTCACTTTATTTCAAAATCCTCTTTCTTCAATATTCAAGTAAATATTTATTTACTTTTTATTTACATACATAATTCTTTGTAACTGCTTTAGGCTTAAGTGAGTTTATTTCTTATGTTTGAGTATTTACTTCTTGTCTGAGAAGCAGCAATTATTTAAATAGAGCATCTAAATTCAAACCAATGGTATTTATATAAAATTGTAAATATATGTTACCAGTGCACGTTAAAACTAAAATGTACATTACAGACTTGAATGTTTAATGTAACTGAAATGTCAGTGAGATTTACTTTTTACCTCTGAAATTATCATTTTGATGTATTTGATGTTGTTGTTGCATAATGCTCGATAACTAGGATTTCCCCATATCACTACTAAAATAAGCGGAAATAATGACACATTTTATAATGGGGCACTCAATGGGTGTGCCATAGCAGCCTCAAAAGAGGGTCTTCATTATTTAAAATAGGGATTAAGTAGAAAATACCCAATCTTGTTCTGCAACCCCCAGGAGTATCATTTCACATGGAAGGCATTGCGATTACTACATATTTAACATGCCCCATACTTCATTAGCGAACATGACGAATCTTTGATAGGGTCAAGATTCAAACTCATTTGATCCCGATAGAGAACAAGAACGACTTAACAAACCAGGATAATCGGTTTCATTATGATACATTTACTTGATCATGCATTGTATGATATATAATAATATATGACTAAGCCAGAATTTCTGACTCTTTCAAATTGTATCCAAATATTTTAAATTTACTTATTAATCGAATATATATATTTTTTTATTAATAATACATCTATATACATGGTGGTAAAAAATATTATAAATGAATGTATTATTGTCTACTATTTCCAAATAGAATTAGTTATAATTGAAAATAAGGACTATGTAAACTTATGATACGAAAAAAAAATTCACTATTTGTTTCTTGTATAGTCAATGGTGCTTTTTGATAATTTTTTTTGAAAATGATTTACGAAGGCAATTTTTATTACACGATAAACGTTTCATTGTGTGTAGTTTTCAGTATTCTGATTAGTTTGTGCAGGGAAAAAAGTGAACGTTGCCATTCAAAATTTTTTAACTAATGTTTCTTTATTCCCAAGAATAAGTTCTAAGTTCTGTAAAATCATTGTAATTAATAACGCTTATTTTTAAATAATTTTATCAAGAAATATGATTCGATTGGTATAACAAATTAGTCGTTAAAGTTCTATAACTGGGGGAAATATTTTGCATACATGCTATATATGAACATAAAAATAGAAATTTATACATTATTTTAATATTTATTATAATTAAATAAAAGTCTGGCAATTATAGAAGTTTATTTATGTATTTACATAATATAAATTGATTGTATACCAATAATAATAAAATTAATTTATATTGATCTAGGATGCACAATTCCAATAGTAACATTAATAATTTCACAAATTCTACATTTAATTGCATTCTTAATATTCTTAATACGGTATAGTATAACTTCATATTTTGTTATAATTTTAAATATTTTACTTACTTGTAAAATATATAAATATTTACAATATATTAGGACTTAAAACTCACATTAGTAAAAATGAAATGTCTTACTAAATTACTATTTCATAAGGTTTGATTATTTTTTTCTAAAATCTAAGATTATAATTTTTTTATCAAGAAGGTAATATAGTACTACAGTAAATTACTTTTTCAGTGAACTTTCTATAATATATTTATCTAAAATTCATTTAATATTATTTATAAATTATATAACTTTGAGAAAAAGTATAAATATATATGCTAATTAAAATTACAAACTTATTATGTAACTACAGTTGGCGACATTTAAAGATAGCGATACCAATTTTCTCACTGATATAAAATTGACTTAATATAGTTTCGCATTTTATGGCTTAGTACTTAAAATGTAAATACAAAATTGAAAAAAATGTATATAATATAATGTAGTTATTTATTTTATGCTTGTTTTAATTTTATTGATTTTTTGTCTCAAATTATGACATGACTTTTAATAACTTAATATAAAGTTGCCTCTAAGCCTAGACAATCCCGCAGATATTGTTATATTTTATAATTATTTCTTGACCCCATTTATTTTATCAATACCATTTCACACTAATGATATTTTATCTCAATATCTTTATTTTCAAATTCTAATACTAGACAATGTAAATGCACAAGACAATAATTTTTTTTAATAATACTAAAACCTCAACGATGTGATCATTGTGTCCAGAATCACCGTGTACTTTTAATCGTAATAATGATCAGAATTTAATTACAAATTATTTAAAAACTTTTTTTTTTCTAATTTTCTATAAATCGTTTCAATTCAACTCTACAGAAACTCTTTAGAATATGTTATTGAGAATAAAGTTATTTTACCTAATACAATTAACTTGCATATCGTAGATAATACGATATATGCAATACAATTGTAATAAAATTTTAATTTTTAATCCGAAACAGCACATATTTACGGTCAACATTTATTATTTATTGTTATTCTTTGAATATAAAAAGAAATAAATCTTGTTTCTACAAACAGAAATCTTAAATTTAAACTTGTTTATACTAAAAACAATTTTTTTCACTTATTTTGTATTCTAGTTTTCTATTGAAATTGCGACTTTAAAATGTGTATTTCTGTTAAATACAAACATTACTTATAAGTTTAGATCAAATTTATTATTTATAGAAGTATTAATTTTTTAAATAAAGCATTGAGAGAGAGTATTTTTTTTACAATGCGTTATACATTTAATCGTAAAAACTGACAACATTCCTAAATTCGCTTTTCTGTTCCCAGCAAGTAATCAAATCATTCGTTTAGAATGAGAATGATGAAGTTCATTTACAAAATAAATCTGTTTTTGAATAAATCGCTTAAGCTGAGTAGAGTATTTTCTTTAAGGCCCTGCTTGCTTAACTGTTTTCGAAACATGATATATCATTTAGAAATGCAGATTAACTCCCCATTGTAAGTCAGATACAGATGATTAATGAGTTCAGCTGTTTTTCTTTGATTTTTCTTAAAAAAGAACTAAAAAATTAATGATTTCGAAAAGAAAATATTTATTCCACTTAAAAATCTTTTTTCTTGATCTTTGAAAAGATCACCACAAAAATGTAATCGAAATCTATGGAGTACATTTTCGATTATACTTAGATTTAGCTTGTTTTTAATTATTTCATGGTCATTTTAATCCATATGCAGACGGATATCATACAAATATAAGCCAATAGTTGTAGATATCAGTTGATTAAAAATATTAATTTTTAAAGGAGAAATTCCTCTAATACTTTGAAAAAAATTAAATTTGTTATACCGAATAAATATACTTAAAACACAATAAATTGTAAAATATTGCTATCAATTTCATAAGAATTTTAAGAAAATGAAAAAAAAATCACTTAGACATTTGTGTTATAATTATCGATTTTCATGGAATGAACAATAATGAGTAAACTGAAATTAGATATTCGTTTTAACTTCTGAGAGAAGTCATTAAAAATTACAAAGAAGATAAATTTTAAATATTACTGAAACACATAGACATAAATAATTTTCTATTATGAAAATACATAGATAAATTACTTCGCAGACAAAAGAGTCCGTTAAGTAATTGAATTCTAAATAAGGTTTAAGATTTCTTTCCTGTTATTTCCAATTAAACGAAACATCAATTTCAAAAGATTACGCATTAATTCGCATTATTTCTAAGAATTTAATCAATTATGAAACTTAAACTATACATTGAAATTCTAAGAACATTCGGAATTAGTCACTGCTTTGTGACTTCAGCATTTAGGTATTAATTATGTTGTGGTTACAAATAAATTACATGAAGAAATTATCAAGATTAATAGGAATAATCTTGTGTGTGTGGAAATAATTTCTAAAACAGTAAAATACAGCCAAAACTTCGAAAGATATCAAGAAAAAATGTGTGTTCGTGTGTGTGAGAGAGAGAGAGAGAGAAATAATGTTTACTGCAATTAAAACTTCATTTAAGATTAAAAAAAAAGAAACAGAATTAATATTGAGATCAAAGGTTAGAATCAGGTTTTTTTTTGACAAAGTAGAACATAACTATAGGAAAATTCTTCTTTCCAAAATAGTAGTTATTTCGCATTCTGTGTGGGACAACAAGAAAATAATCATAATTTGAAAGAAAGTTAAAAAAATCAAAATTAAAATTAATTATTACAAATAACTGGGCTATTTATTATAACAGCATTATACACAACATTTTATTGAAGGAACGGAAATAATGGTCTCTTGTACTCTTGATGTTGTCTAAATGGAAATGCCGTCGAAAAACTCGAAGGATGTATCCTTGTACTTCCAAAGAAGGTACCAAGCAGAAAATTTCCGGACATAATCTGCCGCCTCAGAAGTATCATTTCTCCAAAAGAACATTGAGATCATGATATTTTGTTTCCCTAACTCCATAGATCTTCATCTGGATCAGGGCACAACTTGTTGATATCTAGTTACAAGAAAGATGTTTTTCCTAACAAAGCCATCTCAATTATTGATCATATATATATATATATATATATATATATATATATATATATATATATATATATATATATATATATATATATATATATATTGAAATTTTCTGTAATTTAGTAAATAGAAAGTACTCAGTCAATAAAAACAAAAGAGAAATAGATATCATAATTTACATGTTGAATTGTTTATGCATGGAATGTTTTCATGAAATTCATATTTGCTAGAAGCCAAGTTTCAACAAGCATAGAACACACACACAAAATTGATATTGATTATAGCAAAATGTCTCAAAATGTAGAAGCTCACATGAAAACTACAGAATTCTAAAACAAAATTGTTAATCACAAAACTTATTATACACCTGTTAAAAGCATTATCTTTTTAAGATTTTTCAAATCACTTTTGCAAAAAGTTAAAATAATCTTTTAAATAAGCAATAAAAAAGGGAGTATAATAGGTGATAGGTGATCGGTTAACGAACACAATCCATTACAAGTTTATGTTCGCTATCTGAAATGTGTCTTTAACCGATCAATTAATTTACCATAGATTATTTTAAACTGATAAATTTGTTCTGTAGACTCTAAAAAATTTAATTATAAAGGAAATGTATAATTTCTTACTATGTTTATTAAAAAAGTAATACATAAATAACGTATAGTCTTGCATACTAATATATCTTTTTAATTTTTTTGCAAGGATAAAAAATATTCGCTTCAGCAGTTTTTTCATTTTCAATACATTTTCCTGCTATTTTTACTTTCCTTTGAAAAATAGGCACATTCAAAAGGAATTCAAAATATGTCCAATTATTAATGTGATTGTTAAATAACATTCAAAAGCAAAATTGATGAACAGAAATAAAAATATACAAAACATTATGCTTATGTTGACTAATTACTCAATAATAAATAAGCTTGGAGTTGTAATTTTTGACATACATTGCACAAGAGTAAAAAACATGATTTTGTATACTTTTTTGGAACTATATTACATAAATTGACAAGGAAATGAAAATACATTTGAATTCAAAATATTAAATCTTATAATTAATTAAGTGACAAATTTTCCATTTTTAAAAATTTAAATAAGGGTTACTAAAGAGACATTTGCTGTCAGTATAAAAAATTACTTGCAACTTAAAAATCAAAATAATTTATTTAAAATATATTATGGCAATTCATGTAAATATAGTTTATAGGTTATCAGAAAGTATTTCAATATGAAGATAAAAGAATATAATACATTAAGCGTAAATTAATATCCTTGGTTTCATATGTTAAATCTTAGTCATAGAGCCTACCTACAAAAAAAGTATTTCTACTAATGATTTTAAAAAGCTTCACCAGAATTCTCAATGTTTATATTTCACAGATTTAATCAACTTCCAATAATATTGAAAAAATTTCTGATGATCAAGTTACAGCAAAAATCTTAGGCACCTAATATTAATGCCTGGTGTAAAAAATTAAACTGATTTATACATATACGAGTATTATACGTTGTCATGCTGAGATAGGTTACAAGTATTTATCGAAACAGGAAGTTATGTTTAAATAAAAATACTAGTGATTTGTTTCTTCGGTACACATTTAATAACTATAATTTTGATAAGCTTTGAAACATTGAGAATAATATGGTCTACTATCAAAAGAAAGATTTTTATTTCTTATAATCATAAAAATGCTAATTTTTGGACATAAATGCAGCATTCATTATGCAATGATAATATATACATAAAACAAACATTTATTTCTTATTATTTAAAAGAGATTAATTTTTATAAATCTAAAAAATTTAATAACCTATTTTTCTGCAATTCATAACTAACTATGAATTAAGCAAGGTTTTATACTTCCATTTCAATCTCATTTCTTTGCAGTTTTTGTGATAAGTGATATAATTATAGTCTGAAAATTAAAATTTTATTTCAATTAATTTTTACTACGAGAAAGTTTATCAAATAAAAATTTGACAACAATTGCATAAAATAGAACAAGAACACAAAAACAAAATAATATCGAAATAACATAATTGGGAAATCAAAATTAGATTAGTTGTGGAAACTTTATTATAAAAAACCATATTATTAATTTAATTTATGAAGACAATTATTTCCTGTTTTAATATTATTAGTCATTTTGCAACAACAGCAATTTTTTGTATGTTGCACAAATGAACTCAGAAACATATTGAAATTAGCAAACATTTCTTTATAATCATTGGTAACTTGTCCACATCATCATAACAAATACTTTGATTTTGTCGGCGTGGAGGCTTTTAACAATGTATACATTTTAAAAACACTTACAAGTAAATTTCAAATATTATTCTTTTAAAAGTAAAACAAAGTTTTCTAATAAATTCTAATAAATGATAAACTTAGTCACTAATTTTCGTTCTTGTTGAAATGCACGAATTTGCTTGAGAGTTTTAAGCTACATTATTAAATAAAGTATCTTTCAAAAGTTATTTGCGTAATTTGTTAAGTATACAAAAGTAAAAAAATAGATTATATCATGTCGTGTGCGTATAAAATATTGAGTACGCAATTACTCAAGATGAAAGCTGTTTCTAAAATATGTCAATTATTCAATTTATTCATACTTACAATTTTCGAGACATGTGCTACATAAGGTCAAAATATTTATGTTAATTAAAACATAAATAATGTATAAGTTATAAATACATGATTTGTATATTTAAAAACATTTTTAATTAAAATAATCTTTTAACATTTTTTATTTAGTATAATTTGTATTAGGACAAAACAGATAATTATACAATTCCTTTTTGAAGTAAAATAATGTAATAAAAATTTTTTATAGTTAATCTAAGCAAAAGAGGGAAATAGTTGACATACCAATTTATCAACATACATTAAATGAAAGCAAGTATTTTATTGGGGATTTAAAAATCACAAATTAGCTTAATTATTCAATCATATATCCCGCAAAAATATTGATGTATTAATAAAATTAATACAAAAAGATATATTTTACCTTTCAATCGAAACAGTATTATGTTTCTTTTTTGAAATTATTTAAACAAAAAACTTGGCATTTCGCAAGTGAGTTATTAATTTCCTTTGTTGTGTTTATTAAGCCATACAATTAGACATTTTTAATTAAATGACTGGTTTATTAGTTTGATGTTCTGTGGTTACTCTTTATGCATGGAGACAGTTCAAACATTAAGTTACCTGATTAACTTACCATAAATAAAATGAAAAACACTCTCTTCTTTATACACCTAACAGCGCGATTATAATTAAATATTTTGTATTTAGAACCTTAATATTTTTTATAAGCTTATAAAGGATGGGAAAATATGTTAGTAATTATTTTGTGGTATTGGGTGGGACTAAGTCTAATATATAAGATTTTAAGAAAAAGAATTGAAAAGAAATCATTGAAACTGAATATTGCAAAAATGAAAGTTTTGTGAATTAAAATGAATAAAATTGATACTGTGATCCGCGAAAGTCAAATACCGAAGGTGTCCGAACCTAGTCTCAACTTACTATAAAATGATATCTCGAGTCATATTGCCAAGAATCGAATGATTACAATAGCTTTGTAAGCTAAGGCATTGTCTTCTTTGCTGGAATGTAATTAACTTGGGATCTGTGCAAATGGGAGACCGCCATGCTGCTAATGCTCATAAATAAGTTTGTGATCTAAGGCACATAAATAAGTTCGTGATTTTAATTTTCTCCCTCCGGAATTTTATTTTTTGAAATATATGCCCTATTCTGTGATTTTCTCTTTTGTTTTGTCTTCTAAATTAAGGGAATTCACTTCTCAGATAAAAATAGAAAAATAAAAATACTACCCCTGTTATTCAAGTCAACAACAATTTAGCCTTTTATGGAACCAAATATTTTTAATGTATCAGATATGATAGAACTTGAGCAAATAACATTAATACCGAAAAAATGCTTTGAACCTTTATACGATTTTTATAACATTATCTACGTAATAAACATGCAGATATAAAATGTATGATACTGCTGGATAAATATTATGAAAACAAAAATTAGGAAAAAGGTGAGAAAATGAAAATTTGAAACATTTCTCTAAAAACAAAACAGGGATGTTATATTTTATTTGTATTTTACTTCATTTTCTGTACATTTATATCCTTGTAAAAATGCTTAATTTGATTCAGAAATAAAATGCTGAGAAATATCTCTCCTTACCTATTTATTATAGTATTTATACTTATTATATTACCTTATTCAGTTAGTTTTTTTAAAAATATGTTTCACGTTGCATTAAAAAAACATTCATCTTTAAGTTAATAAACTTTGCAAAAAACACAAATAATGTAGTCGGAAACAACGATTTAATTTAATTAATCAAAATTCAACATTTTCTAAAATATTGCTGAAATGAAATTTATTTTCTTTTAAGTTTGCTGTCAACTGATTTATGAGCTTGAAGATTATGTGCGAAAATGATATAACAAAATACTGCTTAAAATTATTTATCACACACGAGTTACTCTTATTCGCATATGCAGATTCACACAAAAATCAAAATTTAAAAATCTAATAATTAAAAACACAAAAATACAATATTTAAAATGGCTTACAATTTTTTGACATTAGTTTTTGAAATTTTTAAATATAATTATGAAATAACAAGTAACACTATTTTATGAATGCAGTTTTAAAGAAAACCTATAAATAGTTCGTTTTGGCTTTGAAAAACAAAAAAATCCCTTTATTTTGATGGAATTTATTACAACCTGAATTTTCTACCTAGTTTTTTTTAAGGTAATACCTGAACTTCGAGAATAGGGTAAATTTTCAAGGTTATTTGTAGGGCTTTATTTCTTCGAGATTTCCTAAATAATATATTTTTCATGATAAAGCAACATCAAAGCGTATCATAGAGATTTTTTTGACAAAGTTTGTCTTTTAATGATTTAATAATGATCAATTATTAATATAATGATTAATCATATATAACAATTAAATTCTTTGGCATGAAATATAATTCTGCTTTATGCATACTCAATTCTCATTGTTTATTCAACATTTTTAACATAATGAGATATTGTTAAATGATCTAAAAGTATGTGCTACTAATTAAAATGTACATATTTTGAAAATGTTTCATTTGGCTCTTCTCGTGGTCCTTCTTTAGTTATAATGTTTGATTAATTGGGTAGCCAAATATTTTTCAGTTTTCTGATATATCACAGTTTTTAACACAGTATTTATACAGTTAAATTTTAAATTATAATTTACATTGTTTTGATATACTGAAATAAGCCATTTCATAATTTGAATTAATATTTCTTCTCAAAATGTTTGCGACTTATTTGATGATCCGACAAGGGAATATGTGAAGCTTTTTAATATTGTAAGATAAGGATTGTAGTTTAAAATATTTTAAAGTAATTTAAAGATTTTTCATTGTAATTGCATGGTATTTTAACGTTTTATTTTCTCTGGATGATTTTCTTTATCATTCACATTCTTAAAAATACCATTGTCTTTAAATTATTTGTTAATATGAAATGAATAAATGGCTGAGTTTTATAGCGCCTTAATGCTAATCTTAAGCCTTAATGCTTATATGAATATTTTCATGTATCTCACAATTTTATATTTTAAAAAATTTTAAATTCGCTTAGAGTTCATAAGGTTTGACTGAATTTGTACTTAAATTAGATTATTAATGCTTTCCGTTCTCATTTATATGTAGATATTTATAAGACATAATTCATTAAATGAAAAAAAACTAGATATACAGTAGAATTTAAATATCTTTAGCAGTTGTATGTGTGGTATATCAAAACTCAAGGCTAAAAATTTTGATGTCGAATATTTTAACCGATAAAAACTAGAACAATTGTGAGATTATTAAATGTGTCGATGCAACTGAGCAACAGTAGTATTAGGATCCACCCAAATTAGTTATTGAAATTAAGACATTTTTTCGAGACAATAGAAAGTAAAAAATCTCCTAATTTCGAGACTATAGGAAGATCTATTAATTTCTTAAAGTTTTGAGATTATTTTAAGTTTCTTCAGCTATTATGTCATCTATTTATTCAATGTTGATTATGAGTAATGGATAAATCTGTAATATATTTCTATCTAAATTTATAATGTAAGAAGTGATGGTCAAACTACGGCCCAACGGAAGGCTCTTAATGATCAGCGGATAAAATTTTAATTTGCCGATCGGAGGAAAATTTAAAGAAATCTTTCTTTGCTTTTTGTATTTAGTTTAAATATTATTTTTATCTTTCTTATTTCAAAGGATTGATGATTGTTTTTTTAATTTTACCTATTTTCTTTCTTCAAAACATTATCCGACGGAAATAATAAGCAGACAACTTTTAATAGTAAACTGTTAAATGCGGAAGTTCTTTATTATTATGACAGATTGGCGCCAACAAACATTATCTATTTCTTGGTGAGCAAACATATGGGAATTCAATATAGTTGAATTAGACCTCACATACGGTGGACTGCGCTTTCTAAGCTCCAGCCAGCGGCATTTCTTTTGGCTTCGAGTTCTAATTATTTTGACTGAGTATGGAAAGATTGCGGAAATTTGCCATCATATAAAAACCAATATGAACATTCAAGGATTACTATAATTTCAATTACAAAAATTTAAATCAAAGCTAAAAAAAAAACCAATTGCATGCAATATGCGAAAAATTGGGATGGGTGAGTTTCACCACTCAAATCTCGCTATGGTTAAATGTTACTCTTAACGAAAGGGAAATGTTGACGGTTAAAAATGAGACAAAAATTAAAATGTGATTAACTGTGTATGATTTATCACATGTCTTGTACCAGGTAAGCATATCGGGTAAAAATAAGTACTTATTGGAAAACAATACGAGGGTGACTTAATCTGAAACCCACCACTTGATAAAACTGGGTATGAAGTGTTGATACATGAAACATTAAGAAGTTTATTTGCAATTTACATGGGCCACAAATCCTTCCGCATATTACGAATAACAGCTATAGTGGAATATTTGACATGTATACGAGACACAAGAAATGAAATATCAATACAGGCATTTTACTGCAGCCACAAGTTTTTTACCTAAATATCAAACATATTCCGGAACTCAACAAAAGATTATATTAAATTCTTTATTGATCAGAAGTTACAAAATCAGCCCTACTGGGTGACAATCAACAAAATATTTCAATTGCTCCAAGATAATTTTGCTATCAGTATGAATACAAAAATTACGTTCTGATTTTCAACTAATGAGCTGTAAAGCCATCTTTATTTCATTTGTCTCTTCAATAATGTAGAATGGGGCGTAGGAAGGTGATTACTGTAAGTAGTATTTCACAGTATAATATCACAAGCCACATATCCTACTGCTATAGAACCATCTGTGCAAACTGTTAAATAAGATGAGAACTTTTAATGATAAGAAGTAAAGGTTTGTTTTGAAGAAAACTGGATCTGTAAGCATTTTGCTTAAATGACAAAGAGTTAATAACTGAATGGGAAATAATATTCCAGGTGGAAATTCCAGTGGAATAAGTGTTCGTAAGTCGTGCAAGTCTGAAATGGTAAGAGACATTTTTGTACGAAGCATGAAAGGTAAGATATGAAAATTGTGGGCTTTATAAAATCTTGTGAGATCGGGGGAGTTTCTCATGGAACGTAAATAATGATTTGGTTGAGATCTTAGAAAACTGCATAGCTGACAAATGGAGACGTCTAAGATCTAGTGGCAGCTGGTAGCAAACCACAAAAAAATTTCGGTAGGGTAGGTAAGGAAAGTACCAAAACAAACTAATAGCAGAACGGTGTACAGTTTACAATCTGCGAAGAACAGTTGATCGAACTGATCCGTAAGCACAACTATAATCAATGCGAGATAATATACCAGACTGGTTTACTCGAAGCAGTGAAATTCTATCGGCATCCTAAGATGCATTAAATAATACTTTAAGGATATTTAAGGACATTTCACATGCCTTCCGCAGGTTAACACATTAAGAAGCATATAAACTTTATCAAAAATACTGATGAATATCCTTATCAAGGATAGAAGAATTTCCAGTTTTAATTCGAGATCAGAATAAAGACTGGTTCTTCTGCAGAAGTGGAAGCAATTTATTTTGAATTTCGGTACAGTATGACCATTATATGTCTGCATTATGTCAATATATTTTTCACTGCCACTGGCAGTTGCCTCTCAATCAATCGTATGTCAGATCTTTGACAAGATATTTGCAGATAATAGACGTAAAGTGAACAATATACTGGTGGTTGAAAGTTATTCAGAATGACAATGATGCGAATGTTGAAAAGGGTAACGCTTGAAAATTTTCTCTGTTATTCTCTACACGAACTGCAAAGTCGCACGAGCGTAAGTAGCTCTCAATAAAAAGGAGAAGGTTAGGCAGTAGATCATAACCCTGCATACAGAGAATGCCTTTTCTATATCAAAAATTGACACACACACACACACGTGAATTCTACGAAATAATCATTTAGAATTTGCGTTGCCAAGTAAATGATGTTATCTCTGATAAACCTTCCTTTACAGAATCCACACTTATAAGCAGAAATTAATTTATCTGTTTCTAATATATACACAAGCATTGACCATACATGTAAAGTTTTACTGGATCAAGTTTTAAGTGCTATTCGATATAACTTACCTCTGATTAGAGATATCTTTACAAAACGTTAATATGGGAATAATTATAAATCCCTACCAAGCGGGGGTGGGTATGAATTTTTAATCCAGATTCTGTTGTACAACCGAAGTAGATGAAGATTGAATCTGAGGATTCTCTTGAGAGAATTTGGATGTAAAATTTGAAGCATATTATAACTGATCACATCTGGTTCTGCACTAGTATTACTTGTCTGATTGTTTGACTGATGTAATGTGTTCTTTTAATTCATATATACGAAACTTATATTTGTCTTGCATTAGTATTACTTGCTTAATGTAATGCGTTCTTTAATTCATTTATACGAAACTCACATTTGTACGCCATAATTTGTCTATCATGCAATGTGGTAGATGCTTGTTTAATGTGATATTTTTATTTTAAAAATGCAAGACAAAAGCATGAGAGCTGAACACATCAGAAAAGATTTTTCTATGACGTTAACTATGTCAATGGGTGAAGCTTATTCAGTAACTCCGATTTTTAATATAGAAAAAAATCCTTGTAAGAGTCAGTAGTAGTTTTAACATTTTTCCACGATTGCTTAAATACTGAAGGTGTAATAGAAGATACATATTACACTAAGATTCCCGCTTTTTTTGACGTTGATTTCTTCGTGTATTGCTTTTTTAAAAGTCAAAAGGATAGCAAATGTGTAGGACATTTTAAAAACACATACTTTAAATTTATCCGATTCCTCGAGTTTTCACGAGAGTCATTGTTTACTGAGATGTACGAAGTCTTCGCGTATTTGCGAAGTTTTAGGAATTCTAAATTCGCAGTAATCTTATGGAAATACGAAGAATATGCAGTGCTTTATGATTCAGCAATATTCTTAGAATTTCCATTTGCAGCATCTAAATGTTGACTAAAATAAAAGTTACAAAATTGGTAAAATTGCATAGTAAAATAAACTAGTGTTTGTCATTAGAATATTAGTTATGAACAGGGACTAGTGAAATTGCCATTGTTATGGAGCCGAATATAACATTTTCATTGGGTTGACGTTATACAGGCCAATGGAAATTTGGCAAAGACTTTTGGTATTTATGGAAGATGAATAGTCAAATTTATAAAATTGAGGTGACTGCGCCCTAAAAGAGTTGAGGAAAATTACTGACATTTAACTAAAGGTCTTACGAACAAGGGGAAATAGGAAGATTTAAAACACATATTGTGTGTATCCACAGAATACAAGTACTTAATACATTATAACTACTACGAAACCTTGGGTACAGTAGCAATGCTTAATTTTAAAATTAAATTATAAATTACAACTCTTTATTTTTAGATTTAATTAAAAACTTTTCATTCTGTTTTGTTTGCAATTAACTCGTTTTGCTCACTAGTAATGATTTGACAAGTTATATTATAATCATCTTCAATTCCTACAAAATTGCGTGATTCAGGTAGGAGACAAAGCAACGAACTATTTAAAACTAATGGCCAGAATGCTTTGATACTATCATTGATATTATTATTTAAGTGTCTCATTAATTTGTAAAATATGCAGAACTTGGTCCTCATATAAAACTGAAAAGATTTGTCCTAAATATTGCGGATGTTATTTTTTGGAGGTCTAATTTTAGTGAAAGTTCTATGGTTACTTTTCGTATAATGTTTGAATATAACAAAAAATAGGTATCAGCACATGAAGAGTTTCTCCTTTAATGCATTACGTTAATGTATAGATACGTTTCTTAGAAATATATTCCAAATATGTTAACATTTGTATTAAGCTTATGGTAAAACCAATGCCAGAAAATGTTTCAGAAGAAAATTAGACAATATTTATTGTTCAACATTTAATATGCATGAACACTTAGCTATGACACTCACAAAATGCATTATATTTAAAAAAATAAAAAATTTACAAACTGCATAATTAAATAGAAGATGAAACAATACTTGTTCCTTAAAAATGTACTCTAATACGCAAAATAACAAATCACAATTCCGTGTGAGCATACATAATGATCAAACTTTTTTGGTTTAAAAACCAATGTAATTTAAACAAGTAATAAGCAAATACATCAACTCAAAGTTATGTGTGCATATAAATTAACAATTGTTAATTAAATTTAAAGATTTTCCAGGGGCATCTTTATGGTTTCTTGCAAGTGGTGGATCCTTCAAATACGTTATAATAGGCAGCTAGATGTTGTATGATGAACATTTTCCATTTACTGGAGTAAGGATTGTTATAAATAATAGTCTTGGAGGCTTCACATGGGAGATCTTGGAGGTGGTATGTTGGTGTGATTCAAAATAAGGAGGTGGTACTGGTGATTGTCCTGATGATTTCCACAAGAAAATTCGATAAAACTTCCTCTAAAACTATATTTCCACCACCTTAGTATAAGGAATTCGACATATAAAAACAGCATTCGATAAATATAAATACCAGTCATTTTTGAAAATACATCTGAAATGTTGAACCACATGCACCACTTGAATGAATGTGGAGCTCTCCAAAGATAATTCCAGCATAGAAACGACATTTGTGTACAGAATACCTAGGATTTCTATTTCGATATTATCGAGAAAAGTCTCGCCCTCAACGGCAATGCTTTCAAAGAAATGTTCCTCAGAACTAACTAAAATAGTCCCACCACAGCTATGAGAACGCCTTCTGTAAACAAGAGATACTTAGATAATTTGTACCGAATGTACAAACAAGTTTTGGATTCTGTCAATTGGAGTTAATCATTCGATTTTCTTACATGGTGACACCGGCCAAATGAAGTGTCAAATTGTGATCTGAATTCAATTATTCGTACTTAATTGTTCTCTAAAATGACAATTTCTGTTAAATGATAAGTGAACATTTGTTGATTAACATCTTCGTCGACATGTCCTTTTCAGAAAAATATAAAAGGGTAAGTACTTTTTCTGATATAAAATTTTCAATCAGTTAAATTTATACCGTCAAAATAACTTTAAGTATGTATGAAAAGATAAAATTTAAAGGAAAAACGTACCACTCCTAGAGCAAACATAGCAAAATTATTGACGAATATCGAAACCAACATTAAATCGAGACATAAAATGTTGGAAGATTTACCGGAACAATTTTTGGATAAAGCGAAAATATTAAAGGAACTTAATATTGAGAATGAAAATTTGTCGAAACTAGAAAACATTGAAAGCGAAACTGCAATTTGGGATGAATATCAGGGAAACAATCCTTTGGAAAGTAAAAGTAGCGCGTAAAATAGAGCAACAAATCGAAACAAAAGAAAAAAACAAATAGCGACCAGACTTCGAGAATTGTAACAAATGCGGCTGAAAACAAAACCAAAACTGTAAAGCTTCCGCGATTAGAAATTCCAAAATTTTATGTAAATCCTGCAGTTTCTTAAATTTTATTCTTAACTTAAATCTTAACTATCCGGAACTCGCAAAAAATTAACAAATTATCTGAAAAGTTCTCTTTCTGGTAATGTGGCAGTATCCATAAGCGGCCTTACGTTGAAAAATGAAAATTATAATGATGTGATTCTTCCCAACATATGCTATCTCCTGTCGTGGCCTTACCCAGCCTTTGAACAAAGGTTGGGAATTAGTCATGTCCTGTGAAATATTGGGATAATTGTTGCTGGCCCAATAGTCGCTTTGTGTTCACGTTCGAGAAGGATTGTATGTACCTGCTGTGTCTGGGATGTCCCATTCTTGCCACCGTTTTAGGATTTCATTTAAGACTATTTTCTTCAGGTGCAACTGTGGTAGCTTAATTATATTTTCCTGTAGCATTTGTGTCGCCCTTTTTGCTGCTTGATCGGCCTATTCATTACCTATTATACCTGTGTGTGATGGTACCCAGTATCGTTTAATTGTGTGTACTTTTTTAATTCTTATAGCAGCTATTGAGTTTTTTATGAATGTGTTTCCGTTTTGCTAGAGCATACAGGCTTGAAAGACTTTCCGAATGTATGTGTGCTGTTACTGTGCTTTTTTCCTGATTCCAAGTTAGAGCTTTATTAATAGCGTAGCTTTCAACTTGAAAAACCGAATTGTTCCTATTCATTGGAAGTTCAGTGGTATTAATAAGTTGTGTATTGCTATAAATACAGATAGCCGCGCCAACACCATCTTCCATTTTGGAGCCGTCGGTATAAATATTGTTGCGAAAATTATTCTTCTCGATCAAGGACATCGTGGCTCAGTCGGTAAAGCAGCGGACTCGTGAACCAGAGGTCGTGGGTTTAAAAGCAAGCGAGGCAAGTTGCCTGAAAATTTATTTCTGTTTGCTTTGTTAATTTAATTATGCAAATGCCAAATTGGTAGGAAGTTACTTAGAGTTGGGGGGATGGTAAACATTGAAGATATGAAAGGGTTTACCCCTCCAAAAAATCTTAATGCCCTGGATTTCAAGATCCGAAGATTGGACAAGTGAAGTGTCAATACTTTGATATTTAACATTCCTAATGAAAAAGGCTAAGCCTCCTCCACCCTTGGTTGTTCAATCAGTTCTATAAATGTCGAAACCCTTGATCTTAAGAACTGAAGTTTTCTTCAGTTTTGTTTCCTGTAGAGCAACAATCTGGATGTCTCTGTTTATTGCAATTTCTAATAATTGGTCCAATTTAGTTCTCGTCGCCGGAGTAGTTAAACCGTTTATATTGCAATGCAATATTTTCAAGGTTTTAGAAACTTGTGGAGACTGTGGTATACTTATCGGACGAAGTCCTCTGCCTAAACCTCGAGCGCGTCCCTGATTAGTCTGCGCGACGGACGATGCAGCATCAAAATCAACAGTCAACGAAGTCATTGGAGAGGGAATGTGCAGCTTCTGTTAGACCAAGGTCCGGAGCACCAGGAGGTAGAAATCTGTCTTGGCTCCTTCGCCTACTGATATTTAGCTGGGCATAATGGAATGGCCTTCACGCCTTGGGTGGCCCTACCAGGAGTAAACTCCCGACGTACTTCGCCCATTCCGCCCAGGGTCACCCTCCAGCCACGATGAGGCAAACAGTAGGACTTGGGAGGGAACCCAACTCAATACAGTGCTGCTTGAATCCTGCAGAAGGACTCCCCAGGGTTTACTTTCACTTTAACTTAAGTACTCATGTTAATAAGAAAGACTACATTCCAGAACATCTTAGACAACTGACCTCGGAAAACCTAAGCCACATTCCTAACAATGCCATCAAAATCTTCACTGACGGTAGTAAAATTGATATTCTAGCAGGTAGTGGCATATATATTGAAACCCCTCACACCAATTTGACTCTTTCTCATCGTAATCCCAATCATTGCTCTGTCTTCAGAAGTGAATTGATTGCAATAGACCTGGGACTAGAAGCTATTCTTTCTGAAGAGGATTATGGTGACCTATGGATCTTGTCTGAGAGCCGTAGTTCTCTCCACCATCTTAGTAATTGGCTTCTTGTAGGCGACAAGATCAGCAACTCTACCCAGCTTAAATTAAAACTCATTTCACTTAATCATGATGTTCAATTGCAATGGATACCTTCACATGTGAATCTCCACGGGAATGAAATGGCCGATAATCTTGCTAAGGAGGGTTGCAGGATTTCAAATACTCCTTCTTCCACACTTACTTTTCTGGAGTTATACTCCCGGGAAAAATCAAAAATCTCGGAGGAGTGGAAAACACCCCCACCCACAATTGGTACAAGGGATCAAAACCGGGTTTGTCCCTTGACCTCCCGTGTGACAGACGTACCCGGACTGTTCTCTCAAGACTTGCTAGCGGTCATATTAAGTGCCTCACTTTCAACGAGGGCAGGAAAACTTTCGTCACCTGCACCAAGTGCCAAAATCATCAGGCTTCTCCTGAACATCTTTTGGATTGCATGGGTCTCTCTAGGGAGGATCTCTTTAGCAATCCTCTTTTAGTCTTCTACTTCCTTACAGTCAACGAACCTGTGGATCTAGTCTGACTCCGTCAGTCATGGAGGATAAGCAACAACAACAAAATTATGCAAATTCATGTAAATTTCAGTTCCCAATTTTCTGCGGGCATTCCAAGTCTGGAAGGTTCCAAAACCGTATATAAGTAGCGACTGATTGAGATAATAATATTAATAAAATCTTTAGCGCTTTCGTTTCATTGACTTTACTACGTTCACTTCATCTACGCGAGATTGGTGGAGGAGCCGGGTACTGCAACGGAAGAGTTACACAAAGCCGATGTATTCGAGGTCTCGCTTCTGAATTTGGTGTCCTACTGGATTCGGCAAGACAATTAAGGTTGATGGCTGAAGGAGGGGAAACGATCAGAAGCTCTCAGCTCATGTCCGAGTAACATAGCACCAGTTCCAATTTTGACCTACCAACTACCCATAATCCCCTGTATATTCTCTGGGGACAACCAAGAAAACGCTAACCGGAGGCTCTAGGACTTGGATCACGAATAGTGAATTATAATCACTGAGACGACGAAATGTGTCTAGCAAATATCTTTTATCTCACCGGAACAGCTCGTCAATGGTTCGATAACAATGAAGACACCTTCAATAAATGGACTGTATTTCGAAATTCTCTGAAAAACACCGTTTGCCATGCAGCTGATATAAAACGCCAAGCTGAAATACTTAATCCCCCGTGCACAACAAATTGGTGAGACTTTTGAAACTTACATTCAAGATGCACATATCCTGTGCCGAAAAGTTAACCCCTCTAGCCTGCAGACGAGAAAGTGGCTCATATAAATGAAGGGTATTGCAGAGGACCTTTACTAGATTTTGTGATATCAGGAAAATGAGACCACCGACGCTCTCGTGAAACGATGCCGTCATATAGAGAGCCTTCGACGAAGATGTATGGTTCGACCAAGATTTCAGACCTACCTAATTTCTCCGCGGTTTCGGCCGAAACAAATGCCACTAATCTCAGGTCATTAGTACGTACAATTGTCAGAGAAGAGCTTGAAAACATGCCTGAAATACAGGGCTACACAAGCAATGAAGCTGGGACACCACGTGACATTGCTTCTGTGGTGCAGGCGAGGTCATGGAGTTTCAAGGAGAGTTCAAGTTCACTTACAGGTTCAAGGAGAGACAAAAGCATTCCTCGACGTTCGGCTCCAACCATGACGTATCCAAGGCATGAAACCACCAACAGAACTACTCCTTAACGCAGAACAGACTTGTGGAGAACTAACAATGTCAGCTACCATTCCGTGAGACCTGGACATGTGCTAAGGTATTGTCGGGAGAGACGCGGAATATTTGAAAATGCAAGAGCGATTAGGAATATCAACCCTCGACGAGATATGTACACCGACTCTTGATAGCTTCAACGATGATTATGCCCAGCCTACTTCTTAAAGAATTAGGAGCAGGTCGCCTTACCCACGACGTTCCCTCAAACGCCGAGAGTCACAGTCACCAGTACACCATTCCAGTCTTTCTGCACGCCGACTCAATAAGGAAAACTAACTCGGGCGACTTGTGCAGGAGATGAGGCCGCTGTGGAAGAAAATCCTCCGACGTACAACACAGCCAAGTTAAAAGAGAACACCAATATCACCGCAAACGGACAGTGTATAAAAGCCCTCGTTGATTCAACGCCGTTATCGATTGTGGAAATCAAGAGCAATTACTTAATTTAAGCTAACTCAACTAAACAAATATCTGCTTTGAATTCAACAGTGCAGGAAGCAAATGCAGTTATGATTGTTGATAGTAAAGTTCTGAGGTACGAAAAAGAGTTACCTGTACCAGCTTCAATCATGGTATTGAGAATGGCTGTTGTAAAGTGTGAGTGACGAACTTTTCCCAACGAACCCAACTGATATCGAAAGGGATGAATATAGGCTTTTTCACGACAATAGCAAATGGCGCTATTTGCTCCCTGAGTGACAAAGCGCAAGAAACTTCCAACGGACACCAGTCCAGAAGAAGGGTAACTCGAGAACAATTGAAAGAAACTCGGTTCTGATCTAACCAATGCTGAGGAAGTCTAGCTATTAAACTTAAAAGAATTTAGTGACATTTTTGATTTTAAGCGAAATTTCAGCAAATCTCGATGTAGTTCAATGAAGCACTAAATAATTTTTCCCTTTATGATTTCATTTTTAAAAAAACTGTAGACCCTCAGGTATTAGTAAAAACATAGTAAATGTTTTAGTTTATAATAACTACCCAAATTATTATGACATTATTGTTGACCTTCTTGATGATGCAGAATTACTGGCAATGATTAAAAATCTAAAGATTAATTTTACTTATCCTGCTAAAGAAGGTTTCAGGAAAGGTAAGCAAATAATACTAAACACAGAATGCTTCGACAATATTTTAACATATTAATGCAAGAGAGATTTGTTAAGCCTCATTGTTGCATTTTATGAATCTCCTAATCATTCAATTAGAAGATCTGGTTGCCAATCATAGAGCATCTAAGAATATGATTATAGATACATGGAAAAAGATTTAGAAGAAAAGGAATGTGGTTGTATTAAGCTATGACACTCACAAAATGCATTATATTTAAAAAAATAAAAAATTTACAAACTGCATAATTAAATAGAAGATGAAACAATACTTGTTCCTTAAAAATGTACTCTAATACGCAAAATAACAAATCACAATTCCGTGTGAGCATACATAATGATCAAACTTTTTTGGTTTAAAAACCAATGTAATTTAAACAAGTAATAAGCAAATACATCAACTCAAAGTTATGTGTGCATATAAATTAACAATTGTTAATTAAATTTAAAGATTTTCCAGGGGGCATCTTTATGGTTTCTTGCAAGTGGTGGATCCTTCAAATACGTTATAATAGGCAGCTAGATGTTGTATGATGAACATTTTCCATTTACTGGAGTAAGGATTGTTATAAATAATAGTCTTGGAGGCTTCACATGGGAGATCTTGGAGGTGGTATGTTGGTGTGATTCAAAATAAGGAGGTGGTACTGGTGATTGTCCTGATGATTTCCACAAGAAAATTCGATAAAACTTCCTCTAAAACTATATTTCCACCACCTTAGTATAAGGAATTCGACATATAAAAACAGCATTCGATAAATATAAATACCAGTCATTTTTGAAAATACATCTGAAATGTTGAACCACATGCACCACTTGAATGAATGTGGAGCTCTCCAAAGATAATTCCAGCATAGAAACGACATTTGTGTACAGAATACCTAGGATTTCTATTTCGATATTATCGAGAAAAGTCTCGCCCTCAACGGCAATGCTTTCAAAGAAATGTTCCTCAGAACTAACTAAAATAGTCCCACCACAGCTATGAGAACGCCTTCTGTAAACAAGAGATACTTAGATAATTTGTACCGAATGTACAAACAAGTTTTGGATTCTGTCAATTGGAGTTAATCATTCGATTTTCTTACATGGTGACACCGGCCAAATGAAGTGTCAAATTGTGATCTGAATTCAATTATTCGTACTTAATTGTTCTCTAAAATGACAATTTCTGTTAAATGATAAGTGAACATTTGTTGATTAACATCTTCGTCGACATGTCCTTTTCAGAAAAATATAAAAGGGTAAGTACTTTTTCTGATATAAAATTTTCAATCAGTTAAATTTATACCGTCAAAATAACTTTAAGTATGTATGAAAAGATAAAATTTAAAGGAAAAACGTACCACTCCTAGAGCAAACATAGCAAAATTATTGACGAATATCGAAACCAACATTAAATCGAGACATAAAATGTTGGAAGATTTACCGGAACAATTTTTGGATAAAGCGAAAATATTAAAGGAACTTAATATTGAGAATGAAAATTTGTCGAAACTAGAAAACATTGAAACCGAAACTGCAATTTGGGATGAATATCAGGGAAACAATCCTTTGGAAAGTAAAAGTAGCGCGTAAAATAGAGCAACAAATCGAAACAGAAGCAAAAAACAAATATCGACCAGACATCGAGAATTGTAATAAATGCGGCTGAAAACAAAACCAAAACTGTAAAGCTTCCGCGATTAGAAATTCCAAAATTTTATGAAAATCCTGCAGTTTCTTAAATTTTATTCTTAATTTAAATCTTAACTATCCGGAACTCGCAAAAAATTGACAAATTATCTGAAAAGTTCTCTTTCTGGTAATGTGGCAGTATCCATAAGCGGCCTTACGTTGAAAAATGAAAATTATAATGATGTGATTCTTCCCAACATATGCTATCTCCTGTCGTGGCCTTACCCAGCCTTTGAACAAAGGTTGGGAATTAGTCATGTCCTGTGAAATATTGGGATAATTGTTGCTGGCCCAATAGTCGCTTTGTGTTCACGTTCGAGAAGGATTGTATGTACCTGCTGTGTCTGGGATGTCCCATTCTTGCCACCGTTTTAGGATTTCATTTAAGACTATTTTCTTCAGGTGCAACTGTGGTAGCTTAATTATATTTTCCTGTAGCATTTGTGTCGCCCTTTTTGCTGCTTGATCGGCCTATTCATTACCTATTATACCTGTGTGTGATGGTACCCAGTATCGTTTAATTGTGTGTACTTTTTTAATTCTTATAGCAGCTATTGAGTTTTTTATGAATGTGTTTCCGTTTTGCTAGAGCATACAGGCTTGAAAGACTTTCCGAATGTATGTGTGCTGTTACTGTGCTTTTTTCCTGATTCCAAGTTAGAGCTTTATTAATAGCGTAGCTTTCAACTTGAAAAACCGAATTGTTCCTATTCATTGGAAGTTCAGTGGTATTAATAAGTTGTGTATTGCTATAAATACAGATAGCCGCGCCAACACCATCTTCCATTTTGGAGCCGTCGGTATAAATATTGTTGCGAAAATTATTCTTCTCGATCAAGGACATCGTGGCTCAGTCGGTAAAGCAGCGGACTCGTGAACCAGAGGTCGTGGGTTTAAAAGCAAGCGAGGCAAGTTGCCTGAAAATTTATTTCTGTTTGCTTTGTTAATTTAATTATGCAAATGCCAAATTGGTAGGAAGTTACTTAGAGTTGGGGGGATGGTAAACATTGAAGATATGAAAGGGTTTACCCCTCCAAAAAATCTTAATGCCCTGGATTTCAAGATCCGAAGATTGGACAAGTGAAGTGTCAATACTTTGATATTTAACATTCCTAATGAAAAAGGCTAAGCCTCCTCCACCCTTGGTTGTTCAATCAGTTCTATAAATGTCGAAACCCTTGATCTTAAGAACTGAAGTTTTCTTCAGTTTTGTTTCCTGTAGAGCAACAATCTGGATGTCTCTGTTTATTGCAATTTCTAATAATTGGTCCAATTTAGTTCTCGTCGCCGGAGTAGTTAAACCGTTTATATTGCAATGCAATATTTTCAAGGTTTTAGAAACTTGTGGAGACTGTGGTATACTTATCGGACGAAGTCCTCTGCCTAAACCTCGAGCGCGTCCCTGATTAGTCTGCGCGACGGACGATGCAGCATCAAAATCAACAGTCAACGAAGTCATTGGAGAGGGAATGTGCAGCTTCTGTTAGACCAAGGTCCGGAGCACCAGGAGGTAGAAATCTGTCTTGGCTCCTTCGCCTACTGATATTTAGCTGGGCATAATGGAATGGCCTTCACGCCTTGGGTGGCCCTACCAGGAGTAAACTCCCGACGTACTTCGCCCATTCCGCCCAGGGTCACCCTCCAGCCACGATGAGGCAAACAGTAGGACTTGGGAGGGAACCCAACTCAATACAGTGCTGCTTGAATCCTGCAGAAGGACTCCCCAGGGTTTACTTTCACTTTAACTTAAGTACTCATGTTAATAAGAAAGACTACATTCCAGAACATCTTAGACAACTGACCTCGGAAAACCTAAGCCACATTCCTAACAATGCCATCAAAATCTTCACTGACGGTAGTAAAATTGATATTCTAGCAGGTAGTGGCATATATATTGAAACCCCTCACACCAATTTGACTCTTTCTCATCGTAATCCCAATCATTGCTCTGTCTTCAGAAGTGAATTGATTGCAATAGACCTGGGACTAGAAGCTATTCTTTCTGAAGAGGATTATGGTGACCTATGGATCTTGTCTGAGAGCCGTAGTTCTCTCCACCATCTTAGTAATTGGCTTCTTGTAGGCGACAAGATCAGCAACTCTACCCAGCTTAAATTAAAACTCATTTCACTTAATCATGATGTTCAATTGCAATGGATACCTTCACATGTGAATCTCCACGGGAATGAAATGGCCGATAATCTTGCTAAGGAGGGTTGCAGGATTTCAAATACTCCTTCTTCCACACTTACTTTTCTGGAGTTATACTCCCGGGAAAAATCAAAAATCTCGGAGGAGTGGAAAACACCCCCACCCACAATTGGTACAAGGGATCAAAACCGGGTTTGTCCCTTGACCTCCCGTGTGACAGACGTACCCGGACTGTTCTCTCAAGACTTGCTAGCGGTCATATTAAGTGCCTCACTTTCAACGAGGGCAGGAAAACTTTCGTCACCTGCACCAAGTGCCAAAATCATCAGGCTTCTCCTGAACATCTTTTGGATTGCATGGGTCTCTCTAGGGAGGATCTCTTTAGCAATCCTCTTTTAGTCTTCTACTTCCTTACAGTCAACGAACCTGTGGATCTAGTCTGACTCCGTCAGTCATGGAGGATAAGCAACAACAACAATTATGCAAATTCATGTAAATTTCAGTTCCCAATTTTCTGCGGGCATTCCAAGTCTGGAAGGTTCCAAAACCGTATATAAGTAGCGACTGATTGAGATAATAATATTAATAAAATCTTTAGCGCTTTCGTTTCATTGACTTTACTACGTTCACTTCATCTACGCGAGATTGGTGGAGGAGCCGGGTACTGCAACGGAAGAGTTACACAAAGCCGATGTATTCGAGGTCTCGCTTCTGAATTTGGTGTCCTACTGGATTCGGCAAGACAATTAAGGTTGATGGCTGAAGGAGGGGAAACGATCAGAAGCTCTCAGCTCATGTCCGAGTAACATAGCACCAGTTCCAATTTTGACCTACCAACTACCCATAATCCCCTGTATATTCTCTGGGGACAACCAAGAAAACGCTAACCGGAGGCTCTAGGACTTGGATCACGAATAGTGAATTATAATCACTGAGACGACGAAATGTGTCTAGCAAATATCTTTTATCTCACCGGAACAGCTCGTCAATGGTTCGATAACAATGAAGACACCTTCAATAAATGGACTGTATTTCGAAATTCTCTGAAAAACACCGTTTGCCATGCAGCTGATATAAAACGCCAAGCTGAAATACTTAATCCCCCGTGCACAACAAATTGGTGAGACTTTTGAAACTTACATTCAAGATGCACATATCCTGTGCCGAAAAGTTAACCCCTCTAGCCTGCAGACGAGAAAGTGGCTCATATAAATGAAGGGTATTGCAGAGGACCTTTACTAGATTTTGTGATATCAGGAAAATGAGACCACCGACGCTCTCGTGAAACGATGCCGTCATATAGAGAGCCTTCGACGAAGATGTATGGTTCGACCAAGATTTCAGACCTACCTAATTTCTCCGCGGTTTCGGCCGAAACAAATGCCACTAATCTCAGGTCATTAGTACGTACAATTGTCAGAGAAGAGCTTGAAAACATGCCTGAAATACAGGGCTACACAAGCAATGAAGCTGGGACACCACGTGACATTGCTTCTGTGGTGCAGGCGAGGTCATGGAGTTTCAAGGAGAGTTCAAGTTCACTTACAGGTTCAAGGAGAGACAAAAGCATTCCTCGACGTTCGGCTCCAACCATGACGTATCCAAGGCATGAAACCACCAACAGAACTACTCCTTAACGCAGAACAGACTTGTGGAGAACTAACAATGTCAGCTACCATTCCGTGAGACCTGGACATGTGCTAAGGTATTGTCGGGAGAGACGCGGAATATTTGAAAATGCAAGAGCGATTAGGAATATCAACCCTCGACGAGATATGTACACCGACTCTTGATAGCTTCAACGATGATTATGCCCAGCCTACTTCTTAAAGAATTAGGAGCAGGTCGCCTTACCCACGACGTTCCCTCAAACGCCGAGAGTCACAGTCACCAGTACACCATTCCAGTCTTTCTGCACGCCGACTCAATAAGGAAAACTAACTCGGGCGACTTGTGCAGGAGATGAGGCCGCTGTGGAAGAAAATCCTCCGACGTACAACACAGCCAAGTTAAAAGAGAACACCAATATCACCGCAAACGGACAGTGTATAAAAGCCCTCGTTGATTCAACGCCGTTATCGATTGTGGAAATCAAGAGCAATTACTTAATTTAAGCTAACTCAACTAAACAAATATCTGCTTTGAATTCAACAGTGCAGGAAGCAAATGCAGTTATGATTGTTGATAGTAAAGTTCTGAGGTACGAAAAAGAGTTACCTGTACCAGCTTCAATCATGGTATTGAGAATGGCTGTTGTAAAGTGTGAGTGACGAACTTTTCCCAACGAACCCAACTGATATCGAAAGGGATGAATATAGGCTTTTTCACGACAATAGCAAATGGCGCTATTTGCTCCCTGAGTGACAAAGCGCAAGAAACTTCCAACGGACACCAGTCCAGAAGAAGGGTAACTCGAGAACAATTGAAAGAAACTCGGTTCTGATCTAACCAATGCTGAGGAAGTCTAGCTATTAAACTTAAAAGAATTTAGTGACATTTTTGATTTTAAGCGAAATTTCAGCAAATCTCGATGTAGTTCAATGAAGCACTAAATAATTTTTCCCTTTATGATTTCATTTTTAAAAAAACTGTAGACCCTCAGGTATTAGTAAAAACATAGTAAATGTTTTAGTTTATAATAACTACCCAAATTATTATGACATTATTGTTGACCTTCTTGATGATGCAGAATTACTGGCAATGATTAAAAATCTAAAGATTAATTTTACTTATCCTGCTAAAGAAGGTTTCAGGAAAGGTAAGCAAATAATACTAAACACAGAATGCTTCGACAATATTTTAACATATTAATGCAAGAGAGATTTGTTAAGCCTCATTGTTGCATTTTATGAATCTCCTAATCATTCAATTAGAAGATCTGGTTGCCAATCATAGAGCATCTAAGAATATGATTATAGATACATGGAAAAAGATTTAGAAGAAAAGGAATGTGGTTGTATTAAGCTATGACACTCACAAAATGCATTATATTTAAAAAAATAAAAAATTTACAAACTGCATAATTAAATAGAAGATGAAACAATACTTGTTCCTTAAAAATGTACTCTAATACGCAAAATAACAAATCACAATTCCGTGTGAGCATACATAATGATCAAACTTTTTTGGTTTAAAAACCAATGTAATTTAAACAAGTAATAAGCAAATACATCAACTCAAAGTTATGTGTGCATATAAATTAACAATTGTTAATTAAATTTAAAGATTTTCCAGGGGGCATCTTTATGGTTTCTTGCAAGTGGTGGATCCTTCAAATACGTTATAATAGGCAGCTAGATGTTGTATGATGAACATTTTCCATTTACTGGAGTAAGGATTGTTATAAATAATAGTCTTGGAGGCTTCACATGGGAGATCTTGGAGGTGGTATGTTGGTGTGATTCAAAATAAGGAGGTGGTACTGGTGATTGTCCTGATGATTTCCACAAGAAAATTCGATAAAACATCCTCTAAAACTATATTTCCACCACCTTAGTATAAGGAATTCGACATATAAAAACAGCATTCGATAAATATAAATACCAGTCATTTTTGAAAATACATCTGAAATGTTGAACCACATGCACCACTTGAATGAATGTGGAGCTCTCCAAAGATAATTCCAGCATAGAAACGACATTTGTGTACAGAATACCTAGGATTTCTATTTCGATATTATCGAGAAAAGTCTCGCCCTCAACGGCAATGCTTTCAAAGAAATGTTCCTCAGAACTAACTAAAATAGTCCCACCACAGCTATGAGAACGCCTTCTGTAAACAAGAGATACTTAGATAATTTGTACCGAATGTACAAACAAGTTTTGGATTCTGTCAATTGGAGTTAATCATTCGATTTTCTTACATGGTGACACCGGCCAAATGAAGTGTCAAATTGTGATCTGAATTCAATTATTCGTACTTAATTGTTCTCTAAAATGACAATTTCTGTTAAATGATAAGTGAACATTTGTTGATTAACATCTTCGTCGACATGTCCTTTTCAGAAAAATATAAAAGGGTAAGTACTTTTTCTGATATAAAATTTTCAATCAGTTAAATTTATACCGTCAAAATAACTTTAAGTATGTATGAAAAGATAAAATTTAAAGGAAAAACGTACCACTCCTAGAGCAAACATAGCAAAATTATTGACGAATATCGAAACCAACATTAAATCGAGACATAAAATGTTGGAAGATTTACCGGAACAATTTTTGGATAAAGCGAAAATATTAAAGGAACTTAATATTGAGAATGAAAATTTGTCGAAACTAGAAAACATTGAAACCGAAACTGCAATTTGGGATGAATATCAGGGAAACAATCCTTTGGAAAGTAAAAGTAGCGCGTAAAATAGAGCAACAAATCGAAACAGAAGCAAAAAACAAATATCGACCAGACATCGAGAATTGTAATAAATGCGGCTGAAAACAAAACCAAAACTGTAAAGCTTCCGCGATTAGAAATTCCAAAATTTTATGAAAATCCTGCAGTTTCTTAAATTTTATTCTTAATTTAAATCTTAACTATCCGGAACTCGCAAAAAATTGACAAATTATCTGAAAAGTTCTCTTTCTGGTAATGTGGCAGTATCCATAAGCGGCCTTACGTTGAAAAATGAAAATTATAATGATGTGATTCTTCCCAACATATGCTATCTCCTGTCGTGGCCTTACCCAGCCTTTGAACAAAGGTTGGGAATTAGTCATGTCCTGTGAAATATTGGGATAATTGTTGCTGGCCCAATAGTCGCTTTGTGTTCACGTTCGAGAAGGATTGTATGTACCTGCTGTGTCTGGGATGTCCCATTCTTGCCACCGTTTTAGGATTTCATTTAAGACTATTTTCTTCAGGTGCAACTGTGGTAGCTTAATTATATTTTCCTGTAGCATTTGTGTCGCCCTTTTTGCTGCTTGATCGGCCTATTCATTACCTATTATACCTGTGTGTGATGGTACCCAGTATCGTTTAATTGTGTGTACTTTTTTAATTCTTATAGCAGCTATTGAGTTTTTTATGAATGTGTTTCCGTTTTGCTAGAGCATACAGGCTTGAAAGACTTTCCGAATGTATGTGTGCTGTTACTGTGCTTTTTTCCTGATTCCAAGTTAGAGCTTTATTAATAGCGTAGCTTTCAACTTGAAAAACCGAATTGTTCCTATTCATTGGAAGTTCAGTGGTATTAATAAGTTGTGTATTGCTATAAATACAGATAGCCGCGCCAACACCATCTTCCATTTTGGAGCCGTCGGTATAAATATTGTTGCGAAAATTATTCTTCTCGATCAAGGACATCGTGGCTCAGTCGGTAAAGCAGCGGACTCGTGAACCAGAGGTCGTGGGTTTAAAAGCAAGCGAGGCAAGTTGCCTGAAAATTTATTTCTGTTTGCTTTGTTAATTTAATTATGCAAATGCCAAATTGGTAGGAAGTTACTTAGAGTTGGGGGGATGGTAAACATTGAAGATATGAAAGGGTTTACCCCTCCAAAAAATCTTAATGCCCTGGATTTCAAGATCCGAAGATTGGACAAGTGAAGTGTCAATACTTTGATATTTAACATTCCTAATGAAAAAGGCTAAGCCTCCTCCACCCTTGGTTGTTCAATCAGTTCTATAAATGTCGAAACCCTTGATCTTAAGAACTGAAGTTTTCTTCAGTTTTGTTTCCTGTAGAGCAACAATCTGGATGTCTCTGTTTATTGCAATTTCTAATAATTGGTCCAATTTAGTTCTCGTCGCCGGAGTAGTTAAACCGTTTATATTGCAATGCAATATTTTCAAGGTTTTAGAAACTTGTGGAGACTGTGGTATACTTATCGGACGAAGTCCTCTGCCTAAACCTCGAGCGCGTCCCTGATTAGTCTGCGCGACGGACGATGCAGCATCAAAATCAACAGTCAACGAAGTCATTGGAGAGGGAATGTGCAGCTTCTGTTAGACCAAGGTCCGGAGCACCAGGAGGTAGAAGTCTGTCTTGGCTCCTTCGCCTACTGATATTTAGCTGGGCATAATGGAATGGCCTTCACGCCTTGGGTGGCCCTACCAGGAGTAAACTCCCGACGTACTTCTCCCATTCCGCCCAGGGTCACCCTCCAGCCACGATGAGGCAAACAGTAGGACCACTTAGAGCTCATCAGATCTGCACACTTGATAATTAAAGCCCGTTTCCAGCTTACATAAGAAAGGAGGGGCAAAGCCCTCATCATTCCTCGTAAATTTTTCCATTATCAGAAGCTCCCAGTCGACAGCTTGTTCTTCAGCTAAATGGTCATCAAGATGTCCTTTAGAACTACAGCCATCTTGACTAACGTGAGGGCCCTCCTGTAGGTTTCACCCCAGGCCTTACCATCCTGGCAGTTTTAGATGCTGAATCTTGCTCCATCGCAGAACTTGGTCTCTTTTTTGCCCTTGCCCTTGGGTTTATCAACCCAAGTTCCTTCAGTGATCTTCCTTTCCTTGGTCAGTCGTTTCTTCAAAGCACCGGAAAACCTTTCTTAATTTTGATCTTATCTAGAGAGGCATTAACACTAGTTAAATCATCCTGACCATCTATCTATCTCTCTCTCTATATATATATATCTATATCTATATCTATATATAGACAGTTCACATGTCATTCCTACCTCTCTGTAGGATCCATTTCTGTTCCCTCACTACTTTTCTTCTGGGTTACCTTGTCCTCTGGAGACTGGGCTACCTCAGGAGTTATACCTGTAAAAAGGGTAAGATTTATTTTTCTATGCCTGTGAATAGAAAGAGAAAACATCAAGAAAAACAAAGTCCGCATAGCATTGCCTGCGATTCTAGATAAGGCAGATTATTCTAGAAGTTTGCCAGGCAACTATTATATATTTTATAAGGCTATTTACATCTAGGTTCCAAAGTAATGGCGAGATAATATGTCCTTGAGGACAATTTCTAGTAGTCTTTTTTTCAAATTATTAACCAAAGATGCTCATTTGTATACAAAATCAAGTCCTCAATCCAAGTACACAGGGTCTGATTAATCCCTGCCTCTCTAAATGCATTGAGTATGGATTGATGGGAAGTGTTAACAAAGGCACCTTGGATGTCGAGGAAAGTTGCAATGGCAATTTCTTTTTGATCCAGAGTGGTTTCAATCTTAGAAAATAGTTGATGTAAATCAGTTTCAGTAGATTTGCCGGGTTTATAGGCAAATTGAAGAGCATATAAGGCACTATTACTACCCAAGTAATTTCTATTATGATCAATGATTTTCTCTATAATTTTAAGAAAGAATGAAGAAAGACTGATTGGTCTGTATGACTTGGCCTGATCATAGGTGTCCTTGCCAGGTTTAGGAATGAAAACAATCCTAGTCTTTTGCCAGGTCTTTGATATATATCCCAGTGCCAAGCTAGTTCTGTAAATTCTAGTTAGCACTGGTATGACAACCTTCTCTGCCTTCTGGATCATGATGGGCATAATTCCATCAGGCCCTTGGCATTTTAGAGGTTTAAAAACAAAGATTGCCTATTTAACAATGTTGTAGTTTATGATATTTTTAGCGATGGTCCATTGATTGCTATTGTTTCTTTGCAAAGAGCCAATGCAGTGCTCCCCTTCGTTGCTATAAATCTCTAGCTCCTGGAAAGTGGGTTTTGGTCATAATTTCCATAACCTCTTTCCCGGAAGCAGCAAAATTACTCTCCTCGTCCTTTAGGGTGCCAACCAAAATAGGTTCATCCCTTTTAAGGAGTTTCTGGAGTCTAGCTCCTTCAGAAATAGAATCTATCTCGTCACAGAACTTCCTCCAGGAGTTGATTTTGCTTTTTCTAACAAGTTTGTTATAATTAGTGAGGGCCGTATTATAGTTCTCCCATTCACCATTTTTCTTGGCTTTATTAAAAAGTTTTCTAACATTTGCTCTTTCGGCAGCTAGAGAGTCATTCCACCAAGGACATTGGGGTTTAGCTCGCCTAGTGCGAATGGGACAATTGTTATGATAAGAATCTAGAATACTACTCTGCAGAAGGTCTGTAATTTCTAGATCGTAGTTGTCTCTAATAGGTCTGTTCCCGAGCTCAACCAACCCAGTCAGTTCCTCCTGGAATTTTTTCCAGCTCGTCCCAACTGGGTATCTGAATATGCGATTCACACACATTAGAGTGAATTTCAAAATGGATGTTTTGATGATCTGAGCCAGAAGGTCTGTCATCTACTTTCCAATATTTGATATTTGATATTTTTACTAATCAGCGTTGTCGTTATAGTAATGTCAATTACTTCAGATCGATTGGAAGTAATAAAAGTTGGTTCGTTGCCCTCATTTAGAATATCTAACCCATAGTTTAGAATAAATTCCAAAAGGTACTCACCTCTTTTATTTGTGTCCGTACTTCCCCAGACAACATGAGCATTACAGTCTAGTCCTAGGATTACCTGTAAGTTGTTATCTCTGAAAAAATTCATGAGCTTGTGCAGAGAATGATCAGGTGGAGCCTTCTTTTCATAGGGCAGGTACACAGAGCCAAAAACAATTTCTGTTCTCTCTTTATGTTGAGTCTGACTTTCACAGCTGTCAGGTCCCTAAGGATAAATTCAGAGAGTGGTAAAACCTCAATGTTTTTATGTAAGAGTATACAAGTTCTAGCATTACTATTGGTGCAATAGATAAGCTTACCTTTAAATCCTTTTAGACCACTGATTCTCCCCCTAACCAGCCAGGGCTCTTGAATCAGGGCCAGGTGTATATCCCCAGCAAGAAACTTCTTACTGAGGTTAGTGGTACCACTTCTACTATGGTGGAGGTTGTCTTGAACAACATTCACCCCCATAAGCAGGAGCGGGTTTGTCAAGCACTTTTGCCTGCACTTGAAGTCCAATATAAATTTTAAATCCCCTTACAGCAAATGTAGCAGCATCTAGTTCGGGTACACTAAGAACGATCGTTTGTCCAGATGGGTCATTCTTAATGTTAAGAACGTTCCACTCCGTTGGAGTGACATCACCGTTCTTTGCCACAATATTCCTCAGGACCTCTTTAAGATCCAATTTACTGCAAATTTTCGGCAGTTTTTCAATTATCTTGGTGGTTCTGACAAGTTTCCTTGCCTCGCCCACCAAGAGTTTTTGCTCCTGCCAGGGGCTTATGTCGCTGATACTCTTTTCCAGCCACTTTGAGATCCCCAGATCTGCACAGTTGATAATGAGTGCCCCATTCTCAAATTCACAGGATAGAAAGGTTGGGGCAAAACCCTCCACATTCCTTTCTATTTTCTCGGTTAAAATGACAATTTCTGTGAAATGATAAGTGAACATTTGTGGATTAACATCTTCGTCGACATGTCCATTTCAGAAAAATATAAAAGGGTAAGTACCCTTTCTGATATAAAATTCAGATAAATTTATACTCAAAATAATTGCTTAATAATGTATGATAAGATAAAATTTAAAGGAAAAACCTACCACTCTTAGAGCAAACATAACAAAATTATTGACGAATATCGAAACCAACATTAAATTGAGACAGAAAATGTTGGAAATTTTACTGGAACAATTATTGAATAAAGCGGAAAGATTAAAAGGAACTTAATATTGTGAATGAAAATTTGTCGAAACTAGAAATCATTGAAACCGAAACTGCAATTTGGGATGAATATCAGGGAAACAATCCTTTGGAAAGTAAAAGTAGCGCGTAAAATAGAGCAACAAATCGAAACAGAAGAAAAAAACAAATATCGACCAGACTTCGAGAATTTTAGTAAATGTGGTTGAAAACAAAACCAAAACTGTAAAGCTTCCGCGATTGGAAATTCTAAAATTTTATGAAAATCCTGCAGTTTCTTAAATTTTATTCTTAATTTGAAAACGCAAATCTTAACTATCCGGAACTCGCAAAAAATCGACAAATTATCTGAAAAGTTCTCTTTCTGGTAATGCGACAGCATCTATAAGCGGCCATACGTTGAAAAATGAAAATTATGATGACGTGATTGATATTTTGAAGGAAAGATTTGTCAAAAAATATGTTTTAATCAAAGCGCATGTATGTAAAGTTTTAGACACTAATCCTGTAAAAAAATTCAAATGATTTGTATTCTCTAAGAAAATTGCATGACAGTAGAAACAAATCTGAAATTAAAAACCTTTAGGTTTTGAATCTAACAGTTACGAAAATTGAGAGAGAGAGTCCCATATTACTAAAACTTCTCCAAAACGATAGTTCCTTTTGCGTATAAAAGGTACAAGATCTTTGCACCACTTACTAACACAGCTTAAGGCACTTTGCATTAGTTGAGAATTTATGTTGAAATCCTTATCATGGATAAGGATGACAATGTCATCCGCATACCCTTGAGTGTAGTTGCCCTTGTCATTAAAATATTTAATGAGACTTTCAACTACTAGGTTTCAAAGTAAAGGCGACAAGACACCTCTAGAAATCTTTTCAAGTGACTCAACAATGTTCACACATTTGAATAACTATCCGTGAGTAGGGTCTCAATCCATTTAACATGAATGCAATTGATCCATGTAGCTTAGAGCATTAACTATGCATAGATGCGAAGTATTATCAAGAGCTCCTCGGATGTCTAGGAAAGCATCTAAGGCTGTTTCCTTGCTATCCAAAGAATATGCAATCTTTTAGACAAACTGATTTAAGGCTGTCTCAGTAGACTTACCAGGTTGATAAGCAAATTAGAAGTCACGCAAGGGACAATTATTACCCTAGCAAGCCTATTAAGAATATTTTTCCATAATCTTCAGGAAGAAAGAAGAAATGCTAATTAGTTTGAAAGACTTAGCCTGGTCATAAGAACTTTTCCCACACACACAAGCTTAGGAATGAAAACAATCCTAGTCCTCTGCCAAAGCTTAGGAATATAACCCATGGATAGACTTGCCCTATACATTCTAGTCAGCACCGGGATAAATTCATCAGCCTTTTGGATAATGATGGGCATTATTCCATCAGGAGCAGGACTCTTGAGTGGTTTAAAATTGGAAATGGCCCACCTTACATTATCATAATTGATGATATTCTTAGCATATGTCCAATATCTCTTATTGACTCTAAAGAACCAATGAACTGCTTACCATCATTGCTATTAATATCTCAAGCCCCCGGAAAATGTGGTTTGGTCAAAAATTTCATAATTGCTTTCTTAGTATTAACAAAGCTGCCATCCTCGTCCTTTAAGGTGCCAACCAATATAGGTTCATCCCTTCTAAAGATACGTTGGATTCTAGCTCCCTCTGAAATAAAATTTACCTCTTCCCAGAACTTCCTCCAGGATTCAGTTTTGCTTTATCTAACATTGTTATAATTGGTTAGGGCCGTTTTATAAATTTCCCATTCACCATATTTCTTAGTTCTATTAATGAGCTTCCTAACATTAGCTTTTTCAGCAGTCATTCCACCAAACACATTGGGGCTTAGCGAACAGGGCGATTGTTAAAAGATTCTAGAATATCCATTTGAAAACATTCTGCTGTGATTTCCAAATCATAATTATCTCATATGCTTGGACCCCAACTCAGTAAGACCCACAAATTCCTCATGAAACTTTTTCCAGTTGGTCCTCATGAGGTCTGTGAACCGTCGATAAACATTTATATTAGAAATAAACTCAAAGTATATATTCTGATGGTCTGAGCCACTGTCTACCAATCACAATCCAACTCTTGATATTCTTACTAATGACCTAAGCAGCGGCGGTGATATCGATCATTTCAGCTCTATTAGAAGTAAAAGTCGGTTCATTGCCCCTCTTTAGAACATCTCAATTACTTAGGGTACATTCTAAAAGGCACTCACCCCTTTTGCTTGTGTCTGTACTTCTCCAGACAATATTGTGAGCATTGCAGTCTAATCCCAGTATTGCCGGCAAGTTATTCTCTGCAAAAAAACGAAGTTTGTGCAGTTTCACCAGGTGATTTCTCTTCATAGGGCAGGTATACGGAGTCGAAAACTAATTCGCAAACACCACTCCCCATGACGAGTCTAACTTCCACAGCTGTTAGGTTATGTTAAGAGCGTTCCACTCCGTTGGAGTGACCCCACCGTTCTGTGCCTCGATTTTCCTCAGGACCTCTTTAGGCTTCAGTTTACTGCAAATTTTCGGCAGTTTTGCAATTATCTTGGTGGTTCTGACAAGTTTCCTTGCTTCACCCACCAAGAAGATTTGCTCCTGCCAGGGGCTTGTGTCACTGACCGTCTGTTCCAGCCACTATCTACACCCAGATCACCCAGATCTACACAGTTGACAATGAGTGCCCCATTCTCAAGTTTACAATATAGGAAGATTGGGGCAAAACCCTCCTCATTCCTTCCTATTTTCTCGGTTAACAAGAATTTAAGATCGGAGGTCTGTTCCTCTGTTAGCCGTTTTTCCAAATGGCCCTCTATGAGCACAGCCATCTTGACCACCGTGTGAGTCATCCTGTAGGTAAATCCTCCAGGTCCTTCTCTCCTGGCAGCCTTTCTGGCCTTGCCCTGGTCCATCCGGTTGGCGCGACGCTTCTCGCCTTTGGTTTTCTTGGGTTCTTCAACATAAGTCCCCTTGGCAATTCTGCGTTCCTTCACCAGCTTCTTTTCCTGGGCACCAGAAAGTCTTAAGCTTGATTCTGGTCAGACAGTCACTCATGCTTGGTCATTTCTACCTCCTGTGAAGGATTCACTGCTGCCCTTGCACAAGATTGCCGAAAAAGGCAAAGGAACCCAGAGGCAAGGTCTACTTCAGAGGCTTCACCTGCAAATGCAGAAAGGTTTATTATTTTTTTTGTTTTTTCAGCCATATAATAACAATTAATAGGCTCAGGTAATACAACAGTCCATCCAGTATTGTCTGAGTTACTGGGCAAGGCACAAAAGCTCTAGAAGTTCGCCAGGCAACTAGAGGCTCCGTTAAGTCACCATTATCGCGGTGCCAAATAGCCCTGGGCATGGGTCGTATAACACCAGGGTTTACTGGAGCTGGTTCGTTGTCTCTGATTCTATATTCAAGGCTATCCTGTCATTCCTACAGGACGTTCGGCGATCTACCACCAGCCGATGCACCTGGTAGCTGCTCGGACACCAGTGTAGCTCGCACCTAAAGTAAACTTTTTTAATGACCATCAAGCTAAGGTCTTATAAATCTAAAAATCTAATTACTTAACAATAAAAATTACAAAATTTTGTGTTTATGCATTTCTTAACATGTATGCCGTCCTGATTTTTTACTAGAATTCACTTCATTCACTTAAAATGATTCGATTATCTTAGAATTGTAGATAATCAGACAAATCTTAGCATGTATCATGATAAATGCACAAACTTTAAAAACTTAATTTAAAATAATTAAAATATTTTATGATGTAAGCTTTAGTTTAGAATGGAGTTTTAAAAACTTAGATTTAAAAATTTTTAATTTTAGATTTGATATTCAAGTCAATATTTCTAACACCACACTTATCAATGTTCTATATTATAATGATCACTCTTTTAGGCATCACCTCACAGCTTTTATTTTTCATTTCAAACAACTTAATTTCTGTCACTAGAATATAAATTATTCTCGTGTTTATAGTTAATCACGTACTTACTAACATAATACTGATTTCATCAACAATTGTTAAATTATTGTTAATGAAATCAGTATTATGTTAGATATCAGCCAATAAAAAAGTGACAGCAATTTAAGTTTAGATGGCTGTCTAGAGCACTTCTCCAGAAGTTTTTACATTTTTAAATGTGCTAATTGATATCATAGTTTTGAAAAAGGCATAAGTAATTTAAATTGCCTTAGAACTTAAGAAACGATGCGCGTTTACTATCATCCAAGCATTCTTGTTTTGGAACATTTTTCTCGATTTGTAACTTAATAAAATCGCTCTAGCAAAGCGAGTGATCATTTACATACATTCTGCAAATTTGTGCGAAATAAAATTACAGAATTTAATGGAAAATAGACATTTAATAGCGAAATAGATTAAAGTAAGATTGCCTGCATTAAATCTCAATTTTACTGAAAATATCTAATTGTATACGGGTAGGATTGAAATTATGGTGTAGAAAAACGGTTATGTTCTCCCTGTATTTAAAGATTTAAATACTTAAAATATTAGATTTTAAATAAAACATATGTGTCTAAACACAAAACATTTTAATGGGAAGAATTATGGAAAACGTTTGTTTTGAGATCTACAAAGCCAGCAATAAAATATGTAATAATTTTCCTTTAAGAATTGTGTATAAAAATATTGCTTTTTATAACAGTTAACTTAATGTTTTTATTCTATTAAAACACTTTAATTTACATGTTATTTACAAGAAATTTGTTTTTCGAATACTTAGAATTATAAGTTTATTAATCCTGGGAATTTATATTTTTAACTTTTTAAATACTACTGTATTAATCAATTTGCAAATACATCCTTCAGGTGTAAAATTAAAATCTCCTAATACTTGAACTCTTAACTTCCCATTCACTAATAAAAATAACGTTTCGTAAATATTAATTCTTAAAATTTTTGCATGCGAAATATAACTTCTATTTAAAAAAAATATGCATAAAAATAAACTTTTATATTTCTCACTAAACATATAATGTTGCAAAAAACACCATGTTTTAAAAATGTACATCTTACATACATTCAGATACGTTTCAAAACTACCACGTATTCTTCGGAAACACTATTCTAAGTTTTAGGACAACCAGGAAGCTACTCATAAGTTTTAAATTTTAAAGATCTCTCATTCAAGCAGTAAAAACTATGTATTTACTTAATATTTAAGATTCTTTAAAGTACATCCTGTAAAGTTTTGAAAAATACAATCAGCTTACTGGATTCTCTCAACAGATTTTAGCTTACTACACTCTAAAATAAGGATAATTTACAGATTTTATCCTATAAGTAACTAAAACATTCGTAAACTTAAGCATTTTAAGATAATTTTTATCAGCATCAAATGCGCGATTGACAGCATCCCTTAGACTACATTTACTAAAGTAATTACTTTTGCATTTTGGCTAAAATAAGTATAATCACTGATTTTAGGAGTAGTTAATCATTACTATATTTTCTCTTATATTTTAACTCTTATGATTACTTATCGTTTTATATTCATGCGCTTGTATGATTAATTATCAAAAAAAATTAGAGTTTTCTTTACTTTTAAATGATATCATAAAATACTCAAGATGAATATTTTAAAATATTGTAAATATTACAAATCACTACATTATAAGAAAAATTAGTTTTTAAAATATTACAGAAAAGATTCACAAAATTCTAAAAAAATATGTTTTCTAAATATGTGTTTCTTGCTACTTCCAGAACATTCAGAAAGCTTCAGTCCGAAGAAAACTGCTGATTTTCTTAAGTTTAAAAAATACAGCAGCTTTTATTGATATAATTGATTTTACAAGATCTGAGATTCTGCTCGCTTTTGCACGGACAGGAACGGCAAACACCAGAGCTCCTGCTCGCTTGAGGTTGGCAGCTTGAGGTGAATTTTAAAGGGCACATCTTAGAAGTGTCAATACATTAGCTTTAGGTAGCTATTAGGCAATTTTGTCTTCTTGACATAAAGGTCAAGTGTTTGATTCAGTTTCAAGAGTTATGATCTTTTTGGCCGTAAAGTAATTTTAGACACTTTGTACGAAACGGTAATTCATACATTCAATTTCAGAGAACGTATTTTCCATAAACTAAAAATTCAGGGATCTACTTCCACATTTTCATAGTAATTTCTATACAATGATTAATTTGACAAGGGTAAATATTTCATCCAAAGTACTATAATCGCACACATCCACATTGAATGATTAACAAGTATTTATTAGATAAATTTAGGGTGAAAACCATTTGGTTCCCAGTTTTGTAATGTTCTCCAGAACATTCAAAATTGCTGGTCTGAAGAACAGCTTAAATGGACTTTCACCAAGCTTTCTGAACTGGTCTTGTTTAGAGGAAAATCACACAAGCTGCTTGATGAAAGGTGATTACATTAAATCTGCTTGATTATAAGTTTTTTTTTGCACTTAAAATATCTCTGAAACTATTCGCTTTCAAAGATTTCTAATTTAATTGTGCTTTAAGATTTGAGTTTGCAGTTAATGTTTTGGGGAGACTATATTCTGTCTTGGAACTGTAAAACAAAATAGAATTTTAGTGGGTTTCACAACAATATAACTTGAATAATGCTTAAACCGTATATTGCCCCACATGTCTTTCACATACCTGAGCCGTTCGCCAACCTAGAAGGTAATGGATGGAAACTTCTCCCTTTCCGGCTGAGTGTAAGTGTATTTTCCTTGCGCAAAATTAAAAAAGGACATACTGCGCCGAAGGAATGTTTAAAATTCTAGCACATCAGGATAAAAAACATGAAATATCCATAATATAATCGGCAAACAAGTTTGTTGCAGTAAAATATAAATTTGAAAATTTGGAATAAAAAGAATGCGTTATAAGCAGTGGAAGACTACAATAGTTCTTAAGAAAGCAAAGATATTTGGATGAGGTATTTTCCCAATTAAGTCCAGTAAATTTAAGACAGTGTAATGAAAAAAGGTAAAACGAAGATGGTTAAAATTAGGATATTCAATTAAGATAGTTAAAACTATTTTACAACTCGAACAGAGGTGTAGGTTCTTTAAATAAAATATAGCTAAGTCAAACGAGTAAGACCAATTTGTAGTCGGAATAAAATAATGTCAGCAAGTCTGCATGAGATATTATTCCACACAATTCCTAATGAGTGGTGTAATACAAAAAAGTTTGTTTGCTACTTGCGTATTCCAATGATTCTGTCAAATAGAATGCGTATATACAGAGATTGAATACTTGATGTCTGCATAAGTGATTGCTTGGTCTATAGGGTCTTCTACGTTACAAAGAATCCAACAAAATGTATCAAAGACTATTGCGTGTTGTATGCAGTTTAATATAGTACAGTTACATCAAGGTGAACAATTACAGTCAAGATTACTCAAGTCATTCAAAACTCTTACTGTCAGTATGTATGTAACCGTTATAGTATGAACTAGAGGTCAGAAGTTTAAGGTCATATACAATAGCAGTAGCTTCTGCCGTATAAAAACAAGTGTGGAGGTCATAGCTATAAATGAAGTTAATTAAAAAACCACGAAGACTATTGTCATTTATCCATCCATTAATAGTGATATTTATTTTGATTATTGAAGGTGGTGAGAAAACTGTTGCTGATAAATATTATTTAATGTAATTAGAGCAAATGGGTTAAATACAATATTAGTAGCATTCCAAGGAGAAAACTAACAAACCATTGCTGGTCCAAATTTGAAATGCTTCATTCTGATATAGATTTCATTCTCTATAGAGATAATATCGTAAGAATGAGTGACATACGGTGTCTTCAAACTAGGAACAAGTTCAATCTAACTCAATGTGAGTGACTTAGAATTGACAATGTTATTAAAGCAATAGTTAAATATCTGTTAATGGCGTAAATGAAGTGAAGGGTGCTGACAAATCTTAATCTTTAAACAGGTGAAGTTTGAAATTTATCTGGGTACATTCGATGAGACTGATTGTATACAGTGTCCAATCTAAGATGTGTGTTCTTTGCTGGTACATATGCAACACAACTATAAAGTATTCGAGATAGTATAAGGGATTGATAAGTTGTAATATTTTACGATCGACACCACAAGTTGTTCAAAATTATTTTAAGGTACTTAATGACACATTTCAAATTTCTCTTCCTTAAATACAAGAAAGTTATATTCTGTTAAATATAAACTCCACACACAAGATATTTTACTTCATCTACTACAATCTGTTTTGTTTGTTGATAAGATTAGTATGAATAGCAATTTTACTATAAAAATGAAATTCCTACTAAAGATAAATATGTTTAGTGACAATTTTCATCGCACAATAAAACAATGATCTTAACAGTTGATTGTAGGAGGCACCAGTGATCGAAATTAACTGAACTAATTTACTATCAAATTGAAAACCAAATAGTACATATTTCTTACAAGTTTTCTGAATTCTCCGGTCTTACTTGAAGTTTGGTTTACCCGACTTTTTTATGGTTACTTTTTCTAAAAAAAGTCTGAATTAACAGTCATGATTTAGACTAAATCTCTAAAATCATTAGAGATGGAGATGGGAATCAAACCCACAAACTGCTCAATTGAAGGCCAGTCCTCAGCAATTACATACCAGCTCTATATATAGCATCCGTTAGAAATAAAACTTAGGGATTTATATTCAGGTTTTAGTCTAAATGACATTGATATATTCTGCTAAAAACTCTCGTATACAACAGAGATTCTCAATTTGTAGAGTGTACAACGTAGGGGGACGTGAGCACACTGAAAAGGGGCGTGAACATTTCCAAGATAAAACAATTAAACATGGTTTACAGACTGAAAGGAAAGCATACAAGAAATATTGTCAAAATTTAACTTATTATATTTTAAAACCTTTCAATAAATAAAAGCTTATTATCTTACTTAATTTAGTTTTAATTAGGAAATTAAAATTTCGTCAATTAAAATAAATTCAATAAATCTTAGGGCTGTCTTGTAGAGCAAAGTTTTCAAAAGAAAGTTTAACATTAAGAATAGATACTCAGTCATTTTCTATATTTAACTGAAATCTATATTTTGTATTCAAAAATTTACAACAGAAAATTGAGCTTCGCAAAAGTACGATGTTGATAATACAGTGCGAAATGCACTTTAGAGCAGAAAACGAATGTACTACTGCCAATAATCAAAGAAGGATTTATTACTAAATTGTTTTGTTTCAGTACTGGTAAAATCAAAGTTTAAATATTCTCTAGAAAATTTTCTCGATTACATTTTTGGAACCATGTTCGTCTGCACTTGTTAATGCTCAATTATCGTATAATTCTCACTTACGCCCTCTTAAAAATTCCTCCATGTTTTTGAATAAATCTTCTGCCATGGCTGGTTGGGTTTCATGGTGTAAGGTTCAAATAGGACAAGCCGCTCCAAAAATTAGATTTTATTAAGAAAGGTTTTCTGGCATGAGTATTTAGCACAGTGAATTGCAATTTATACGAAAACAAAGCAGATATTCAGATTGAATCGATAGCGATAAAAATACCGACATCAATGAGACTGCTAGGAATTGAAACTGCCATTATCGAGCATTCCTCTTCCTATGAAAAAAACACATGGTCACATCTGCGAATGCTTGAGATGGCATCTTGTCAATATTCCAGAATGTTCGAAACGAATCAGCATTTCTCTTGAAAGCATGCGAGTATCTGACATGGTAAACAAGAGTAGAATCAGGTACAAAAATTCACCGGTTGGTTTTTGTTTCGTCATTGCTAAGAAACTGATGTCAAAAAAATGAAGTATTTTTCTTAATTTGTAAAGTTTTTAATTAGAGTCGTAGATTTCGCTTCAAAATACACGCACACTGCACATTTGGACATTGGAATTTTGCTTCAAGTCTTATATATAAGTAAGTCTACTATTTTTTGTATCAACTGTCAAGTATTTCTGCAAAGCGAATTTTCAATGAGGATCATTTGGTTTAGATTTTTCAACTGTATGTTTTGAATACTTACGCTGGAAAAGACAATGTTTAGCTCGTTTAGTTGTGTGTGTGATTTGTCTCTCTCAACGGTTATTCTTAGTTTATAAGAGCTAATGAGACTATAAATAGACCAGGATTCACAGCTTAAAATGAATGCTAAATCGTGTGAAGGATATAAAAGTAAAGGCTCAAATTCATATTTTACATATCACATACAGAATAAATTTATTAAGGCCCAAGTCAAACTATGGATTTAAGAAAACCAATAACTAGATTAAAAATTCACGACAAATTAAGTTGCAATATTTAAATTTACACTTTCAATACGCAGGTCATACGGTGTATAGGTCTCAAAATTTGGTGTAAGAGAAAAGTAATGTTTTAATATATTTACACATTCTTACTTATACGCCAAAATGTTACAGTTTCCTTTTTGATAGAGTCCCACTTCTTAGCTTCATTTTCTGTCGATTCTCAAATATTAAGATAGCTTTAAAACGAACCCTTTTAAAATCATTTATTTACTGCATAGTTGGGTGGATTTTTATACAACATTAGGCTATTTAATTCAAATATTTGTGCACAATAAATCAACAAAAATTGTAATACCATACTCAAAGTTAGGGATGCATGATTTTAAAATATAGGTGCAATAAAAACGGGCAATAAGTACAAAGTTTGGATTAAAAAACGATCCGACATTAACGTGTAAATCGATCGATCATAAAAGAGGCATTGTAATTACAGCGTATCTTCCGTTAATGAGCGCTAGTAATAAAATTTTATAGTTAAAAATATGATTAGGAAGACTCTTGTTTTCAGTAAACTTTTGCGATTAGAAGTGTTTCAGTATGCTGAAAAGATCACAGAAACTAAGAAATTTTAAGCTAATCACTCAGTATATTAATAACAAACATTTATAAATAAGAATTTGTCATTTGTTCAGTAAGACTTAAAACTCCTTTTTAACGATACTTTATATAATTTTAATGAGAAAAATAGAGCAGTTTCAGATTTTTGAAAAAAATATAAATATATAAAAATCGCACTTCAAAACTCCATACGCACATATGAATCATAAAATGCATTCTAATCATCCCATAGAAAATTTTGTAATGTGATAAATCTTATTCTCTTAATTTCCAACAATTGTAAATCATTTCTAAATTTTCTACACAATATTTTGATTAATAAAACAACTTTTAGGATTTATTTGACTAGGACAATTTTCTTTTGTTGTAGAGAAATCCGATTTGTTGATGCGAATGTTTCAATATATTTGCCTTGTTAAACTTCTCAAATTAATTTATACTTGTTTTGTTCCCTTTAAAATTAAAAAAAAATGCAAATGTTTCTAAAAAAATTCAGACGGCCTTGAGAACTGAAATTTTAGGTAGATTTGACTTTATTGGCACAAGATGCTCAGATGGGATAAGCTGCGCCAAAAACAATGTGTAATCTTTGATAAAACTAAGTACTTGAGTAAACTATCGGATAAAAACTAAGTGAAGTTCAGATGGACTCAGAAGAACAGAAGTATTTAAACAAACTTATGAAAATAAAAATATAAGACAACTTTTCAAAAAAAAAATTTCTTTCCGGGAATCACGGCATTTCAAAGAACATAATGTTATCTTGAGCATATTTTATTCGATGGAATTTCCCAACTTTTGAAACTATTTGAGAATTAGAGATCCATTTCTATATCAGTTTTAGGAGAGGATATATCAGTTGACTTTGAAAGCTTGCTTCACGGGTTTTTCTTTGGGTTTTTAATTTTTGCATCGTTAGTTTTAGATATATTTGAAGTTAATGCAAGTTTCTTCGTGCTTTTGGTAATTGAAAGTATATTTTGAATTTAGATAGCAAACTTGAAAGTAGATTAGATACAGGTATACAAAATATTTAAAGTTTACATTAGATTTATTTGTAAAGATTAAGAGGATATGCCAGCTTCTGTTTTTAACAATGTTTAGAGTCCAAGAAAGCAATATTCTGATTTATCTTGCTTGCAATTACTTTTTCTATGATTTATATAAGACAATGTTTGGAATATGCAGCACTGAAACGAGAGAGATTACGACATTTGAGAACGACATACTAGCCTTGGTCTCATGACCAGGTGTCCATTTTCCAAATGCACACAGGATCAATATATCTACAAGTCTGTTGAGAATGACCATATATTACATTTGTAATATTTAAGAGGATTAGATAAATATCGACTAAACTTACAACATATACAACTGGATTTTAGACAATAGCATTACCAAAATTAATAAAGTTAAGACAGCCATGTTGGATGGGAATACATTTACCATCACTTCGAAAATTGCAGCACGAACTCCTTGATCACGAAGTTCTTTGAGGTTTGGACTGATAACTAGGCGAAATTCCTTTATTTACTGATTGACGTTTATTTCGAGTCAATTTGAACAATATCCAGCATCATAAATTCGAAGTGTTTAACCTGTAACGAGTAGAAGAATTTGCTTCAACGACGTAACAATTAGAACCCATTTGTGAACATTCATTCTCAACGGTACATCCTATGACACAGATACTACAAGGTATGGTAGTCACCAGCTCTTAAAATAGCACCATGATAAATGAAGAGGCTGGCAAAATGAAACCTTTATGCTGAGAATTATCCCAGGAGTCAGTGACCACCTTTAACGCCAAATACAAGCATTTGACCCCTTTGCTTGATCCGTTGCAGACTAGCCACGAGTGTAGCAAGGTTGATTGTGTGATGGTTTGGTTTGTTTGTCGCTCAACGGTCATTTTTTGCACATGAGGGCTAATTAGATCGGGACTTACGGCTTAAAGTGGATTCCGAACCACTACAGACATCCATGCCCAAGGTGGGATTCGAACCCACGAACTGTTGAACCGAAGGCAAGAACGCTAACCATTCGGCTGCCAGCTCGGCGGTTGATTGTGTGAAGAAATGACACAAGGTCCTGTTTAGGATAAACTGCGCTAAACATATGGTATAACAGTCAAATGCATTTGTGTAAGGTCTTATAAAAATGGTAAAAGTGAAAGGACGATATACAATGTAAGTATTTAATAGGACAAACAGGTGAAGATGTTAGGGTACGGATTTTCTCGAATAATCTCTAGCAACGTTAAAGAAATAGAATTAAAACATGGAATACGATAGTGGTTAAAATTACAGCAGTCAATTGAAATATGTTGAACACACAGTGTATGATTCGTTACATGTAGCACAATAGGGCTTAGACTCACTTAAAAACAAATGCTTATGAGTAAAACGTGTATGCCCAATACGTACATGAGTGAGTTTCACATCAGATGTACGCTGTGGTAAAGCTGATCATGGAATTATATTTGGAATGATGGAAAGTAATTTGTTCATAGTTTAACTCCCGTAGCTCCATCCATTGGAAACTGATAATTTTTTTATATCGGACAAAGGTACACCTTGTTTCAAACAGACATTTTTTGCCTCATCTGCTTTATAATTTCCATCAATACCTATATGGATAGGTATCTAACAAAGGATAATTTCGTAGTCTCGGTTTCGTAAAGTTTCCAAAATGGTATATATTCAAGAAATTACAGAATGATAATTTATTTCAGTATTTTTTAGTGTTTCTAAGACGCTCATGTTGTCAGTATAAATGTAAAATTTGTGATGTTCGTGGTCACAAAGCTTTAGTACAAAATAAATTGCCGTAGCTTCTACAGTATACATTGAACAAAAATTTTAAGGCAGTAACTGTAAGAGACGTTTAAAAAATATACACCACATCCAATATAATCAACTCTTTCGGAACCGTCTGTGAAAACAGGAATGTAAGAACATTGTGATCTCGATGAGTGAAAGAAGTTGTAAAACAAGTGGGTTTCTATTTGCCTTTTTAAAACTAAGGAATGGGTTAATATAGTCTGTAGGGATATTTTATGGAACATTTTTACTAGTATGTATAGTCCGTATCTGACTATATATTGATGTATAGTCAATGATATAGATCGTTTATCATGAAGCTCAGAGATTTGGAGATGTTTCGACTTGAACTAGAGAAGAGGATGTTAAAATGTTGAGTACGGTAATCTCATTAGAGCACGAGAAGAATGCTCAGAACGCAAAGGGTGTGATATAGACATGATTTTAAGGTAATTTTATAGAAAGTTGTTCATGTCTTAAATTAAGTGGCAATTGATGATAAGTCACAGAAGAAAAGTACGAAATGCTTCTGTACGTATCCGTAAGGTAGAATGATAGACTCTATTCTACGTATGACTAGTTGATTTAGCAGATCCATGTACAATAAAATCATAATTCGTAAGAGCATTATATATATATATATATATATATATATATATATATATATATAATGACTGGATAAACTAGAATGACGTGCAATCTGCCCCCAAGACGTGTTAGACAAAACCTTGAGAATGTTAAGTGATCGCTCGCAATTCTTTCGTAGATGTAAAATATGTGGGAGAAATGTTAAATTGTTTGTCGAAAACTATTCCAAGAAATCGTGTCTGATTAGCAATGGGAATTGACACAATTACAATCTAAGTACCAGTGTTTGGGTGTAAGCTAGTTTTCCTGCAAAAATGCACACGTATACTCTTAATTGGAGATAAAGCAGGATTATTTCTATCGCACCAGTCAACGAGGTCGTTAACTGTTTTCTGCAACTGACGTACGAGTGTAGCGAGGTACCAGTTAATTGATACATTAGGGACTACAGTGTAAAATCTATACAAAGAAATGCCAAGCAACGGTCAACGCGTGGGGATTTCGATTGTCCACGAGAAGCAAGAAACAATATCTACAACTAAACATGGGGATAACCGTCGTTTGCCATTGGAGGGAAAGAAAAATATTAGAATAGGAAAAACAATATAAATCCGTGAATACGTCGGCATTGAAACACACATGCTCACCTAAAGAAAGTGTGCCACGAGGTGCATTAACAAAACTGTCATGGTTGTGGATTTATAACCTAAATTATTTTTAAATATGGTCAAAACCAAAACACAGAAAGCAGTGACTTTCAATAAAATTGAACAAATTCTAGATTAGACACTAACGAATAAATTTTAATTCTTTTTTCTATATGCAAATCAAGTTCCCTCAGTTTGAAATGTATTTATAATAAATATCCTTTTACAAGTACTTAAATTAACTTCCATAATTTAATACCTCTCTTCTACATCATTAAAAGAAATACAATTGTAATGAGTCTAAGAACAATTGTAATTTTATACATTATAGTTTTTCTAATTTTGAATGTTTTGTCTAAGATTTTTCACGCACATTCCAAACAATCTGCACAATTTTATGCTGTAGATCTTTAGGTACAATTTAATCATAATATTGGCAATCATTAGATTGCCATTTAAATTTATGTGTGTGAAAGTAATTTTCAACTTAATATTGCAATAATAATTGTCTATCTGTTAAGAATATCTAAAATTGGTTTTGGATCAAGGAAATCGCATTATATTCAGTTGACCAGTTTATGAGATAGGAGTATGCAGTTTCAAATTTAACAATTTAAAACAGATAATTTTCTTCCTTTCGATTCTTGTTTTCAATTCTTAACTTATATCGATTTTCTACATTGTAAACTATATACAGAATAATCAAATTCGAGTGCTCTAAAATAATCTGTTTCCTGTTATGTAAAACTATTTTCTTTTGAAATACAAAACTTGCACACCTAAACCAACAATGATCAGTTTCTTGAAATCAATAATTTCATTTCTCTTCAGGCCCATATTCTGCAATTCAAGCTAATTCAACCGGGGATGACGATTTAAAGTTAAAACACGATCTAACAGGACAATGAATAAAATGAAAATAACTAGCTTTCTCAATTAAAGCTAAGAACCCCCACTCAATTGACCAGCAATCTCTTAATTATTCAAAAGGACAGATCAGAACATCTAAACAATTTTAATAGCATAATGTAATTTGGGTAACATGAAAAAGTACATGATTGGCAACAGAAAGTGTTTCATGTTTATGAGAAATATTTATCTTAGTTTTTTTTATACAAGTTGTGAAATTATAATTCCTGGAAAAGAGAATCAATCTCACAATAATAGTTTAATATATTACGCATACAAAGCAAAAACAATGTAACATATCAAGATATTAGTGTAATGAAAGAAGTTTGTAGATTTTAAAGAATTGTTTTAACATCTTGCCGAAAATTCCAGATTTTGAAACTATTAATGACTGTATCAAGTTGCTTCTGTAGGAAAGTCATGTCGCAATACAATTCAAAGTTATTTAACTAAAGGTTTTTTTAATTTGTTATTGTTCAATTAAATATTATTGAATATATTAAAATACTAGATGTAGCTGCTATTTGAAATAGTATTTCCTTGGAGATACTGACACAAAAGAAACTTCCGTTTCTCATAAAGCATTAAAATTAACGTTTCCCTTTAACTTTAAAAAGCTTAGTTTCTTTCAAATACTACTTTATTAATTATATATTTAATCTATATTTCTGTTGCCTTAAATGTGATTCATTTTTAATTTTATTCATTATGTAAAATTACAAGAAGCCCTTTTGACATACGTGTATTAAGAATTTCATTTAATAAGTAAAGCTCCACCATAAGCCCACCAACCACGATCATTTGATTGCTTTAACCGTTTACTTGCTTCTTAGAATAGTTAACTAGCTAAAATTACAACTTATCTTGTGGATATTCTTGCATAGACAACTCAAAACAATGGTTTAAGTTACAAAACAAGCTTTGCATTATTCTGGATGGGGTTGGAACCATGGCAATTTTTGCGCACCACTAATGAGATCGGGGCCTACAGTTTAATTGAGACGAAACTATAGACACGTATGCCTGAAGTGGAATTCAAACCTACGAATGGTTAATTCGAAGACCAGAAAGCTAATCATTTGCTTTCAGATTCAAGTTTATAGCTATAGAAAAATTACAGTGAAAGATTAAACTTTTAACTATACAAAATGGGTTTTCAACATGATCTGCACCTCTTTTGCAGTTTGTCTTAATCCCACTTGCCTTTTAATATTTGCAGTATTTCTAATGAAATATGTAGACTATAAAACAAGATTGAAATCTTTGTACTTCAGAAAAACTAAAGTTTTTCGATATATCACCCCATTATATTTCCAAAATATCCGGTCGAAACTTAATACTGTGGATTTCCTTTCAATTCTTATTTCCAGAGGAAGAAAAACCAGAATAAAAAAGCACTATTTTTGAAAATTTCATAGCTCAGGTTAAAATTCCTTTATGTTTTAGATGGAGGAATTAAAGATGCACTTAAGAATTAAAATAATAAAGACCTTTAAAAAATAATCTATTGTTTCAAATCTTTAAAGATTTTCCTTATAATTTATATCATAAATGAAATATCAATTACGTATTTAAAACTGAAACGTTCGCACATATTTATAAAAATTAAAAAATGTTTGAAAAGGGAAATTTGCGTACCAACATTTTGTGTTTCAAAGAGAAAGCACTTTGCCAAACTCTAGAGATCTTACAAAAACAAATATTCTTACATGAAAAATTACATTCTTAAATTTTTACACAAATTATATTTATGATTGAAATCAATTAAAATCCTTGAAAGAACGAAGACATCTGGAAGTTACATTAGAGTTTTTATTAAAAATATTCAAATATAGTCAAAATTATCTCCAAAACATAATTGTTTTTTACCTGAATATTAAATTTACTAAGAGATTGAACAGACAAATAGAAAAAATGTGCCAAATATAACATTTTCAAAAACTTTGTTTGACTTTCATTTAGCTTACGTTTTCCGTAGAAAGTAATAAACAGTTCAGTGTTAACTTTTGCTTAAAATTTTTTGTTAACCAGACAAACAATAAAAATTATAATAGAAAATTTTAATGTAGTTTAACAAAGTAAAGCATGAAATACTTTTATCACTCAAATCAAAATTTAAGCGTTTTATGAGTAGAAATTTATGCAACTCAAGCGATTGATTCTTACTTGAAACATTTGGAAACAATCTTAATTTATTTACACCGAAAGATTTATCCAATTGAATTAAATTTAAAGTTTATGATAATAAATTAATTTGGTTTCTCATTTTACATTGGTACTTAGAATAAAAACTTAGTTATTAGGGTGTGGATTGGGTTAGAGGGATTACATAAAATACAAAGTTTAAAAACGGTTCGTATATTCTTGTCATAGTGGGGGAAAATTTGAATTTAATCTGATAAATTTCACGTTCATTTACTTATACATACAAACTTAGGGTTTATGTACAGTTACGGATTCATGGAAAAGACTTAGCCATGTACCGTTTAATAGGAATGAGTTTTTAGTAGAAAATATTTTATTAATATTTGTCCCTAATATTTTGAAATGTTTTTTGTAGTGAATTTTAAATTCCAATTCGTATTTAGGAAACTTAACTGTTTATCAGGAACATAAAAATGCGTTAATTTTAAATCTTGCTTTAAAATTTTTAATTCAAGGTATAATAAGTTCAGACATTAGCGTTCACATTAAGATGGTTCACAAGTATTTTACAATTCAACTATTTTAAGACAGAAATCTTCTAGTTTTTATCTTCAGTATTTTACAATTTCCGCAATGAATACAAAACTTTGTTTAGAATAAATCTTAGGTTTTCGTATTCAAAAATATGCATTCTTTGCTTCATAATAAAAATTGTTTTGGTTACACAGAATTAAAATATGCAGAACATATAGCAAAGTCCTAAATATTAACAAATAATGTTTCAGAAACTACTAAAATTCTACGTTATTTTTTAGTTTTCCTAAATAAGCTGAATGTCATTTAAATTTTTTATAACTAAAGGAATAGTTCTTAACTGGTGATACGCAATTTTGATTGTTAAAAATATTTAAAAATAAATTTGTTTTAAAGTACAAAAGTCTCCAGATTATGTAATTACATTTTTAAAGCAAACGCATAAGAAATAATGTTTTAACACATCGTTCCTCAAATTGATTATATGGTTTATTAAGATTAAAATAAATGATTCAAAATTGAATATAATATATAATTTCATTTTTTCAAGATATCATCTCAAATTCAGAATTTAAAAATCCTATTGATGAATTTTTCATGAATAAGTTTCAGTAAAAGTTTGAATGCTGATTCAACGATTGTTTTGAACTCCAGATTGCAGCAAAGCAAACTCAAAACTACATACATTCAATATTATAATCGAATTAAAATCAACGAATCATTAAACAAATTAAATTTTAATGAAGTAGAATACTAATTAAAACTTTTTTTCACTAAAACAGCAAAATATAAATTTGAATGACAATTGTATTTGATTTGGGTAACCGAATAGACTGCTGATATATTAAGACAATTGTCGGATTAAGTTTTAATTTATAAGCTATTCCTAGAATATTTAAATGATAAAATTCTTAATTATATAGAGCACAATATTTAGAAGTAAATGTATTTTGATAAATATGACCTCAATTTATTTTAAAAGGTTGAATCTACGCCCAGATGTCAGGAGCTATCTGGTTTGTTTGTCACTGACATTTTAACTTAAGGGCAAATTCTAAATCAACCTGCAGTTGACAAAATGTTTACTTGTACACTTCAATTTTGGAATTTTATAGCATATAAAATAAGGTGACTAAGTTAAAATTGCAGAAATATATCCTATTGCGGTAAAATAAAATATCAACAAAAAACAATCACATAATCTTTAGTTGATTAATAAAACTTTATAAAAACTATACAAAAAGAGTATTTATACACTTACTTAATGACAAATTTTAAACATAATTATTTTATAGAAATTTGATACTTAAAAAAAGATAATCTTTGATGTTAATTTTATTGGACTAGTTTAATAAATATAAACTATCATGTGAAAAATTACACGAAATGATAGTAATACTTACAGGAGATATAGGTTTACAAATATACTTTTTGCAAGAAAATTTCCAAGTTTGTAAAATTTAGACTTTATTTTGAATTTCAAAATATTTTTTTTCGTTTACTTAGAAATAAGCAACCAACTCCCGCTCACACATCGGAAGGAATAAAATAGCTACTTATATGTTTCTAAACTTTAAAAAAAGTGGTGTACAAATAATCATTTTGCCTACTGTATAATCTAAAATGTGTGTCAAATCCCCCGTTCAAAAATGAAGATAAACACCTAAAATTTTTATTAATTTTTAAGAGAAGAAACCAATTGAATTTTTTACTACGAAATATCATTCGTAATGAAACAAGCAGCTATACAAAAAGATATTTATTAGTAAATCTTATTGAAATTCTGTTAAAAGTTTAGGATTTATGTCAAGGTTCTACAACCAATGCAGGAAAAAATTAAACAATACATAAATATAGAACTGCAGTAAGAAAATATAGAGCATAATTTAGACATAGAAATTTTAAAGTGTTTCAGATTGTAAATTTATGTCATTTACTTCTTACCAATTCTATTATAGTAAGTAGTCTTACGAATAAGAAGCTGTTATTTTACGAGACTAAATAATAAAACAGTACTTTAAGGCAATAAGTGCTTACTGCAACTCACATAACTGGGTGTTTTTTCATAATTCGGGATTAAAATAAGTTAATTACGAATACAACATAGCAATATTTAAAAACTGTACGACTTTGAATTTTAAATTGCGGAAAATAACTTTTAAAATTTAAATTGTTGACAGTCTGCTAAAGAAAGTATTTCAGGATTTACTTAATTTGTAAGCACGCTGTTCACACATCAGTTTAATAAATAGTGTATACAATTGAGAAAGACATACATAAAAAAAACTTACCGTTCAAAACCAACAATACGAATTTTGCTTGGAAGTAAAGACTTATATAAACTTTTGCTATTGGAATCACGTGATTTATAAGGATGATTGAGCTATATCAAGAGCTAAGGAAAAACACAAGTTTATCACCGATCTGGCTCAGTAATCAGGCTTTTTTTCCATCTCGTAACAATAAATTCAAATATCACAAGGAAAATTATTGGTTCTAATCTATATTGCATTCATTTTTCATCAAGTTTAATATTAAATAACTCTATTTTAAGAACTAAAAATATTTTTTGTAAAATAACTTATTTTCTATTTATATCATACGAGAGTTAAAGAATCACCAATAATCTGATTTACATCACGTCAATAATTTTTTAAACTAATTCAGTTCAACATACATCATCAACCCCGTTGATAAATAAGCATCTGCAATTTTCATACAAAATCAAATAAATAGTTTTAGACATGATAAGTTTAAGTAATTATAATTTTAAAATGTGAGTCTTGGATTAAGAACAGATCAAATTTGCTGCAATACAAAAATAAAAAAAACTTTGTTATTATCTATAACAAAAAAAATTATTCAAAATTAGGAAAATCTCATTAATAAATGATACCAGATTTTCATTAGATTAACATATTTTAAACTATAAAGCTTTAGTCTAACATTATTATGATTATACACTGTTTCTTAGTTTAATATCCGCAAAAACTAGACGATAGTCTATGATCTATGTTAAGCTAAAGCTAAAAGTTTGATATAAGCTTCATTCCAAGTCATATGGCCATTCTTGATTCAAACACGAATGAAATTCAATGTGTATAATCTAGTATTCAATGTATAGTAGTTGGTAAAAATATGCAATTCGTCTTTCCAAGAAAAATATGTTTTTTTTTAAATTGTAAGCCAGTATGCGTTATTTGAAACAGAATGGAACTTTAAGTAAAGGAAATATATAGACTTGCAACGTGTTTCTGTTGCACCAGTATATTTCCAATTGTTTAGCCAAGAGTAAGATTATACTCGCTGGCTAGAAGTAGCCGGGTCTTCATAATTTAGCAGGTTAAGAGCCCTAATACTTTGCCGTACGTCTCCCATCATTTTCATTAAATCCTATCATTGAATCATTTCATTTGCAGATCAGTATGTCATAACCAACGCTCCCCGACTTTCTTCAGAGGAAGTGGCGGATCTTTGGTTAAGTCGAGATTCCAGTGATGAAAACGGCACCCGCACCAACCATACTACAGTGGCATTATTTGTAATGTTAAAAATTTGAACAAAAATGTATATTCCATATGGTACATAACTCCCAGTTTCTCATTATATTTCGTCACTTCTCGTAATATCAGCAGGGTAGCATCGTTTGCTACGACTGACAAACGGCAGGTTGACCACATCTGACTCTCTGGATTGCTGGCACTTCGTGAGTGGGGGGCATGCCTACTTTGATTTGTGACATCCAAAGTACCTCCACTGTTGTGGTTGTTAGTTTAGAAGAAAGTGCAAGCCAAGGGTGAAAACATCGTCACTTGACCATGTTTCAAAATTAGAATGTGCTTCAATATTAGCAAAAAACATTCTAGAATGGAGCTCCAAAAGTTTATTTCGCTACTTTTAGGGACAGCTTGCTATATTCCAGTTTTGCAGAATTCATGTGGCGATGAAATAATTTGATATCATGATAAAGTCCATCACAAAACCACAAATAATGCATAAGTAGTTAAAGCTTGTCAATAACCATTTTTTTGAGTAGCGAAGGCCATCAAAATTAAATGTAAAATCATTGTTAGAAACTTAAATTTATTATAAAATATTTGCGTGCTTGTATATGCGGCAGTTTTATCTTTTATGATTACAAAAAAATTGGTGTTTTCTATTTTATTTTGCTTTTATATGCTATTGTTATTTGTGCTTGTACTCTCATTATAAATAAGTATTATATTGATATTTGCGGTCATTTTTAAAGAAATAACTAATTAAATGAGTGATAAATTTTCTTCGCCAATGAAAACAATCTCGAGAATAATAGTGATATTTCCTGCAATTACATTGGCAATTCTTGTATAGCGTTCGAAGAAAACACTTTATTTTGCCAGTTTTATGAAATATCAAAAAAATATTATTACATATTTTTATAAAACTAACCGTTTCAACTGAGACATTGTTCGAACCTCACCATGAAACTTGTTGAATAATAAAAAATAGATTGCCGAACAATATTCTTAAATTCATGAGTAATGACATATTTAAGTAGTGAATATTTGATCCTTGGATACACTTTAAAATAAATAAGCAAGAAATAAAAAGTAAATGCTTAAGACAGAAATAAAATTTAAAGCATAATTTGTTAGCACAAGAAATATCATGAAATCAAGCATATAAATTAAGAATATAATAAACACTTATACAATTAAGAAATTTAGTTTAACAAATTCATAAACTAGGAAACTTTCTTTGGGATTCAAGAGATCAATTTACATGTTGAACAAAAAGAATATGAAACACTAAAACAGAGGAAACAAATTAATATTTAAAAGTAATAAACAGAAAAGATAAATTTTAGTTTTTAATTTCTATGTTAAGGAGAATGAGATGAGTTTACTACGATACATATTCTTATAATGTGGTTGTGAATTTTTTGATTGCTGTATTTTTATTTTTAATTGCTTTCATTTTTGATAATGATTAATTTTGCATGCGGATGAAGATAGAAGAACTTAAAAAGTAAGTGATCTAACTTGTTTTAACTCTTACATTATTACGCACAAAAACGCTATCAATTGTGACTTGCTATTGAATGATTAACTTACATTTTTATTCCTTGTTTTCATTGCTGAATTAAACGAATAATTTTGCTTCAGAATTCAGAATTGTTAATTAGTATGTAATACCTCTTTGATAATTATTAATATCGTGTTTGCAAAACATTAAATTTCTTCAAAATTTTATTTTTAAGATTTTTATGAAAATATTTAGATTGCCAAAGCCAGCTTAATTTTAATTTAATCTTCGTTGAAATTCAAAATCCGAGTAGTTAGTCAAAAAATGTATTAAAAATTATTATCTTTCCTTATAAAATTTAAAATATTATGAAATTTTACGGTAATTTGTAATCTATCAGGAAAAAATAAAATCTTTGTTTAAAATGATGAATGAACAAGGGGTAGTAAAATTTAGAATTCATTTCACCATCTATTTGTTAAAATAATTCTCTGTATTTATATAAAAGATTGCAGGTAAGCAACTACATAAAAACATTATTATATACATAATTATCTGATAATGTCCAGACAACAAAGTGTTTCATTAATTTCTAACAATTTTAAACAAGTTAAGTATAAAATAAAAACTTAATAAATTATTTAGAATGCATTTCTGGTATGCTTCAAAAATTAGGAATAAAGAAATTTTTCAGGTAATACATTTAAAAATTAATATTCACAAGAAAAGTGAATTTCTTTACTGTCATAGTTTAATTTAAATAATGCTATATGAAAATAATGAAAGAAATATTCTATTTAAATTTCAGCATTCAAAATAAACGTATATGAAATATAACATTTTTTTAGTAAATCACTCATGTCGAAATTACAATGAGAATCAAACTTAAATAAATTAAAACAAAATTTTTAACACGTGTGTGCATATTTGATGTATTAAAAACTTAAGATAATTGAATATTTTTAAGTATTTTTCTTTCCCTTAGGAAAAATAATATTAAGTAAAACTATGTAGGGAAATTTTCAAGTATTGTATATTTTACAATCTATACACTAAACATAACTAATGACATGTCAAAAAAAGATGAGAGAAGATTAATTACACATTTCCAGACAATAAATTCAAGTTAACTTGTGAAAATGTCTTTCATAACTAATTTATTTTCATTAGTTTAACTATGTCTACTACTGTTGTCTTCCCAGTTGCATTTAACTGCAAAACTTCAATTCTTCCATAATGACTTATGGGAATTTACAAACTAGTTGCTTCTAGCAATTCATATTTCTTTAGAAAAGAATTCCGCCTATGAATTTAAGCGAACAATTGTACCAGCATATTTGAAAACTCTTCTTTAATTTCTTGTTGAAGAATATTTCGTGATAACTAACTACGAATGATTAGTATTTTGATAAATCAATGTCACAGGTTTGAGTAATTATGACGCCCTTTACAAATAGTGCCTGTTGACTAAAAATATGACATATAATGATGATTCAGAAAAATTTTGAAGACACATTACAATATGTATATATATATATATAAAAGAAAATGAATTTTTTAAGTACTGCTATATATACACAGACCATTAATATTTTTACATGTATATATATATATATATATACATACATATATATATATATATATATATATATATATATATATATATATATATATATATATATATATATATATATATATACATATATATATATATATATATATATATATATATATATATATATATATATATATATATATATATATATATATATATATATATATATATATATATATATATATATATATATATATATATATATATATATATATATATATATATATATATATATATATGTACAAGTACATACATTAATAATGGTCTGTGTATATATAGCAGTACTTAAGTCAGTTCATTTTTTTAGTAAAAGGTAATTAATGCGAAACATAAGTCATTTAAAAATATTTGTGATAAATTAGATATAAATGAGGAAAAACGCATATAATGGATACATTTAGATTATGAATTTCAGAAATATTTCTGTTTTTCCCATAATTGTAATTATTTATGATAAGAAAAATTACTTTGAGATGCTGTAGTTATTTGTCAAGTCTAAATGATACATATGCTTGACTTTAATGTGCCTATTTTTAATGCTGTTTATTAATACCATAAAAATAATGTAAGGCTACTTTTTAAATGTGCTTTGTTTTAATATTTTTATAGTTTTCAAGCAAATGTTAGGTTCAAATATAGAATTCTCTATCACATGATCAAGGATACAGTGCATTTTCCAACCAAGCTATTGACTTACATGGCCTTGACTGACTTTATATTACATTTAAAAATATAAATTGCTGGTCCTTAAATATGCTTTACTACAAAGAAGATTCGTTAAACATGACATAAATTATATAAAGAGATGTGTAAAAGTTTAACTTACAACGAATTTAAATAAAATAATCTGCGCTCACGACATTAAGTGTTTAAAGAAATTGCACGGGGCCGTTTCTTCTTTCAGAAACGTATTTGAATATTGAAAAAAATATTCCAATTCATATTATGTTAAATAGAATGCTAATACATTTTTTTACCTTGATGGAGATAAAATTGTTATCTACAGAGATTGCAGTTTATCAACACATTGTTTTGCTGCTGCATCGGTTGAACTCCTAATATTTTCGATAGAATATGAAATTTCAGGTTCAGGACGGTAGTGCAAAACAATGTGAAGGATCTTATCTTTCAGCTATCATTATTATCAGATAAAATGTCCATGTTACTTACATGAGCTTAGTAAAATTTACAAATTGTGAATTTCAATTCAAACATGTTTGATCATTCGCAAGTTACAATCACCTGCATGAACAAACTGATCACGTTTGCAAGGAATGTCAGCTGAACAAATAGAGCATCAGAAAACTTAGAAGCTACCTTAAGACAAAAACCTCTTCAATATTGTAATTAAGGATAATGATAAAAACATTCATAGAAGCACTATATATCAACAAGCAAGTAATGGACTTGCTTACAATATTATGATGATCACATTAATTTTTTTTTGCGTCGTTGAGAGAGTGCATTAAAATCATGCATTCGATACGATCATACTGACTTCTTACCTAGAATGTGAATACGGGTTGCATTTGAATATACGTCTTGGCAACTCTTTTCCGCTGTGTTGATATTTGAACCTTAGATATATTTTTTATCGTTTTAAGGCTAATGGTTCTACTTTATTGTCGATCACTGCGAGATTTAGAACTTCTGCAGATAATGCAAGATAAAAGGTTACAAGTATGGTATGTATCTTTCTTTTATTCTGAACATTTTTTGTACATTTGAAACAATTAATTTTCCATATCTTTCAGTCATAGAAAACACCTTGTAAATTGTTACTAGTTTGTCATCATATGTCAGTCACAACAGCATCATTATCGTTTATATTATGTAAATGCTTGATGTGTGCTTTCCCTCCAATCTTTGCTTAACTTTGAGTTCTCATTAATTTTTTGAAAAGGATAAGTTCATTCAAATGCATAAATTTTGAATAAAATGAATTTAAAGAATATTAAATTGCATAATATTTCCGTGGAAGATTCAATTTTGCTAAAAATTTTAATTCAATTTTCAAATTTTTTTTTAAATGTGTATGTCTTTAAACTATTCAAAAGCATCTGACATATTTTTCCTATATACTTAGAAAATAATTATTTATTTAATAAAAAGAAAACATTTGTTGTAAAGTTCATAAATACAATAATTTACTTAAATTCATTAAAATATTTTGTAACCATGAAAAAAAAGATAATTCACACCAAATAGAAGTAAAATACTTCGTTCATTGTCTAATATGAAATTTTCATTATTCCAAATGCTTTTTAAAGGAACTAACTTTATAAAAATGAATTAACTATTTGCATTTATCGAAATCATATTTGAAATACCCAGACATAGTTATAATACATTACAGTTGTTTTTATTTATAAAAAATTTGTTTTTCTACATGACAATGTTTGAATCAAACTAATGAAAAATGTGCTACAGTTATTTATCCCTTTGTTTACAGATAAATCCTTATGGAAATGGAGATGGGAATTCTGGAAATCATCCATCGCCTTAGTAGAAAGCATGACGTTCATTTCCAGTGGGTCCCATCCCACGTTGGAATTGATGGTAATGAAATAGCTGATTCCTTGGCGAGGAAGGCTTCTACTGATGGCGAGTCTGAGGAAAGTACTCTCACTTATACAGAGATCTCCTCAATTATTAAAGTACAGATGAACATAAGATGGCATGTTCCTCCGAATCACTCCTCTGGTGGGGCACTTCGAACCAAGGGTACCAGAAAGCTACAAACAACTCTTTGTCGCTTTATTAGTGGACATATTAAAGCTCTGGTTTTTCATCAAGGACAGAAGAACTACCCGGATGGCCACTGGTGCGGAGCCGTGCAGGACTCCCCTACCCATATTCTAAACTGCTTGGATTTTCCCAGAAGTGACATTCTTAAAGATCCTACACTATTTTTGGACTTGTTGGAAATAATGGGTTTTATGGAGATGGTCTAGCATTGCTTGATCATCTGGGATTAGCAACAACAACAGATAAATTCATTGCCTGAAAACACTATAAAATACTATAAATCGCATCTTAGTTTAAAAATTCATAATGATATCACTACTTTATCTCCTATATACGCTTAAATATAAATTATTTTACCAGTTTTTTTTAATATTTATTGTGTATATTTGATTTAAATACACAAATTTGTGTTTAAAATCATATGTTATTAACTGCAAATAATTTACGCTTGAGAAACAAGTTTTATTTAAAAAAACGACATGCAAATAAATTTCATAAAATATGAAAAAAGCAGAATCTTATATTAGGTTAAATAAAAGGTTAAAATTATAAATGGAGATTTTAGTTCTTTTAATGACATTCATAACGATTCCTTTTTCGTATTTTAGATTAACTCATGTTCATAATTCATATTTATTCTTCTTCATTTTTCATTTCAGTTTTAATCAGACTTATGAATTGGAAGGCTTGAAAATGAACATGTTTTCTTTTCAAAATTAATTTCGGTGGCTTGAATTAAAATTTTAAGGCAATATAACATTTAAAAGGAGAACAATATATGAAAATTAAATCAACAATTTGTCTTCTCAAAAGATTTTAAGAGAGACTTGAAAGGCTCTGAAATGTTTCCAATATTTCACCTTCTGCCACTTTCATTCTAAGAGAAAAAGTTATTTTCTCAAAAGTGAAATGCATTTTTCTCTTAATGTGGAAAATTGTGATGAGAGGAGACAAAAGGGATTACGTTTTCAAGGATTATCATTCCACTAAATAGGGAAAATTTCTCTCATAACTAATTAATGCTTATAGGGTAAACTGCTTAGTTTCACTTCGGATAAGAACTCTTCTTTTTAGCGAATTTACTTAAGAGAAATTTCGATACTTTAGTAAATACAATAGAGTGTCTGGAAAATTGTTGTTTATTGATTATTACAATTCTTAAGAGAGGAATTTTCAAAGAGATTATATTTCCTAACTTCTGTTTATCTAAATAAAGCAGTTTTGTACTGAAAAATTTAAATGATACAGTTTAAGTAATTAAAATACTTGTGAATGAATTAATAAACATGAATCTGTAGCATAAGCAATGCTTTTTTCTTCCATATAAATTTACATGTTTATTTAACTAAGCTTTATATTATGTAAATTAAGCTGAACATCTTTTCCCTATGAGAATGAATACAACCTTTAAGAAAAGAAAAACTTTTTATCATTGCTGAAATAATGATATGTAATAAACAATAACGTAAAACATTTCGCCATAAAAGTGGACTTGATATTCATTCATATTTAGGCAACTGTTTCTTTGAAATATATTTTTAAATTAATTTTATCCACCAATAAGACTTTCAATTTCCGATGGATATATATATTCTTTTGAGTGTAAATAGAAGAAAAGTCTACCAAGTTTCTTTTAACGTAATTATACTTTCTGCATTAAAAATAATTTTCTAAATTTTTTAGCTACAAGATAAAGCAGATAGATAAACATAAGACATAAGATTAAGATAAATACGTGAACAAATAATTCAATAGATTTTAGATAAATGCATTTCTCAATGTAATATTCAAAATATGATGAGAATTTTACATTGCATTAAAATACATATTTAAATTTCTTGCTTAGCATTACAATCGTTCTTTGTAATTACCTCCAGTTAAGCAACAAACATATATTCCTCATCAGTAGAAATGTGAACACTCATAATGTGAGAATTTGATACGAAGTAAATCCCCACAAGGGAAAACAAATGCAACAATAATACCGCAAATTCAATGTTTTATTGGCATATCTCGGCGGAAAATTTATGGGATTTTTGTTTTGGTGTAGTAACTACCTGATACTTTTTATTTTGATACTCTACTGTGATGGTTTCCCTGAATGATGAGCCATATACATTCATTTGGAGGCAAGATGCTGTTTCATTTCACTGACATCATGTCGTACGTGATTGGTGGAATGTTACTGTTCCCCACAGTTGGATTGGCTCCAAAAGCTTCAATTGACAGAGCTTATTTTGCATACCATCTACCATTCACCCGATCTTACACCATGTGATTTCTACCAGTAAGGTCTCTTATAGGATCATGTGTACATGCATCTAGTACCAGCAGACCAACCTGACCTAAAATACAGCTGCTGCAACAACAAAAATGCAAATACTTAGCTACGTTTGAGAAGAATTAAACTATAGATTTGATCCTTTCTATGTGACGAAAGGTATTGATATTGAAAATTTGTAAGCTTGCATATATAACTGTTTGAGCAGCTTCTTTATTTTTTGTATTGATTATGATTTTAAGTTTTATGTAATAAATACTACAAAGCATTAACACTGATATTCCTTTAGAAACACCCCGTAAGGAAATCCATAATTGATTTGTAAAACTTTAGTAAACCAGAATTATATAGAGTGTTCAGTTAAAGTTACTTAAGTCTTATTGTTAGACAGAGATATTATAAGTAAGTTATATGTAAACATTTTTTATGTAAGAAAACATATAATTGTTTAAATCTTTGTCTGTAGTAAAGAAAAGTGTTATGGAGCTCATAAGTTTAAATTTATACATTATGTTATTAAAAATACTGAAAATATATACTATTAGCGTATAAATTTTTATTGCAAAATTTAAATTTTGAAAATGTAACGCTTACACGCTTACAATTTATATATATATATATATATATATATATATATATATATATATATATATATATATATATATATATATATATATATATATATATATATATATATATATATATATATATATATATATATATATATATATATATATATATATATATATATATACAGATAGGGACGCAATATTATTGATATACAGTATGGCTGTGAATTTCATCAGATATATAAGCATAATATGATTTTATTTTAGTAATGACAAATGAGATAACTTCAAAAATTATTTCTTCCGATCAACAATTCATTGTTAGCTGATAACTGTTACCCAAACCAATTTCAAATTAAATGATTTTATGCAAAATCAATAAAATTTTAAATTCTTTTACTGCTATAAGTTAAAATAATGTTTTTTTCATTGCATCTCTAATAATCATTAACTTTCCTTTCGGATATTTTAAGTAATTCAACAGAAATAGAGAAAATGCAAAAAATCAATTCTTATGTTATTGAAAGATGTTGCAATGTATTTATTTTTGAAGCATGTTGACGTACAGACTTATCTTCAAATAAATTCTGCATAATTGCTTTAATACTAATCATATGTATTAAATTGTCATTAATTCATATACTCGAAAGAGAGAGCTTGTCATGATAAATATTCTAAAATTTTAATAAAATATTAAATAAATTGTTAACAAATCTAAACATTTTTTAAACATAAAATAATACAGTTTTAAATTACTATTTTTACAAAATACAAATTCCTTTTAATCCAATATCCTACTTTGAAACACAAACAAGTAGTAAAAACTAATCTTGTTCAAATATTTTGAAGGCACAAAACTTTCTTTCCAAATATTTACTTCGTATAGTATATATCTAATTTAGAATATCTTAAATAAAAAAACACATCATGAGTTTTAAGAAATTATAGTGTTAGTAATAAATAAATTTAAGTGAATGTTATCAACTGTATAATATATATTTTAATTAAATAAACAAAAATATTCATATGGAACTCTGTTAAATAAGTAAAATTATATTATTACCATTATTACAAAAGCACTAAAGCACAGCATGCAGTGTGTGGTGGCGTGTTCTGCTTATTATTTTCAAAGAGTTTAAAATATTTTGGGAATTTTCTAAAATACTTTAATAACACTTTATTTTTAATATATATATATATATATATATATATATATATATATATATATATATATATATATATATATATATATATATATGTATATATATATAATAAAAAAATGTTTTTTTTTAGTATGGAGATAGTTTTTAATGCATTGTTTTTCATCATAACAATTCAAGGTTTTAAATGATATTATAGTTTTGATAGTAAGATCCTACAATACATTTGTTAATTCAAAAAAGTTAATCATTTTATTTACATACAATATTCTTCCATTCTTTGTTGAATTACTTAAACTTGTATTATACTGTGATTGCAATACTTTATACACAGTTTTATGTGTATATATATTTCCAAATATTTCTTTATAAATTCAAATATTTTTCTATAACTTTTTAACGTTGAAAAAAAAACTATATTTTTAGTAACAAAATATATGTCATCTATTTAAAATTGTTATTTTTTCACATTATTTTCAAAATTGATACACATGTGCAGTAAATTTGTACGGTTAATTATTTTAGCGTTTATGTAAGTACCGTTCTAATTCATGTAAGTTTCACCAACGACATAAATCAGTTTGCAAAATCCCTTTTAAGGATTTTCTCATTTAGATAAGATCTGAATATAAGATCATTTAAATAACATTTGTGATGATAAAGGGTTAAAATAAAGGAATATTTAGAATGAAAATTGAAATAAAGTAATACCTGAATTTTTGTTAGAAAATTTAAGTTTGCTTAGCTTATTAAAAATAAAAAATCTTTTTAACAACATTTGTATGAAAAATAATGATTATACCAGTATAAATTTACTTTTAATTGGTTCGAAAAATATACGTCTTTCGACCAGATTTTAGCTCTGACCATTTCAGGACAATGACTAAAGGAAGATGTCATGCATTAGTAAATGTTTACAAGGTGTATTTAGAATTAGATTAGTACCTAAAGACATGAAATTAAGGTTCATTTAGTAGCAAATTTTATCTACTGAAATATTCGGAGCCGTAAACTAAATTATTGTAAACAATCTACCATTCATGCTTATGAATAACAAAGATAAGCATTACTGAAATTATTTTTTTCCCTTACTACAATTTATAACAGAAAGTATTATTTATTTAATATCCAGGTCTGTAACTCTTACAGGTCCACAGAGTTGTATATATCATACCTTTTTATCTTACAGCGATAAAAGATTTGAATTTTGTATCTCAAAATACTCTTTGATATTCAATGTAAAAGTAACTTTTGGAAATGTTGAAGCGAATAAGAATAAACGAAACTGCATGATCGAGCATCCTAGGGATGTTAAAATTTAGGATCAGAGAAGTGGATTATTATGCTTATCATATAAACATTATGTATAATAATGTAAGAAACTATTGCATTGAAACTTTTCTGTATAAAAAAATTTAAAATCAAACAAACTTTTAATTGAAACAAAATTTTCATTAAAACTAAAATACAGATTCATAAGTCAAGAAATTTTAATGAGATTGATGGAAAATATATAATAATTAATATTTTTAATTTTTAGACAAAAATATTGAAATGCATTTTATAATTATAAATAGCAGTGCCTTAATGTCCTATTTAATCAGTTTTGTGTTTGATTGCAAATTAAATATTAACAAAATCTTTATTAACTATTAAGTAGTTTGTTAGGAATTAAATAAAATGTGTAGAATTATAGAAATCCAAATAAATGATATCCAAAAGATGATATGCTGAAATTAAAAAAATATATTATTAAATTAATGACTAAGGTCAATAAAATACTTTAAAATCACAAGAAATTACATTAGACATTTTGGAAGTTATTTGTTATATTGAAAGTATTAACATGAACAATAAATCGAAGGATACAGAAAAATACATTTTTATTTATAATGTAAGGATTTTTCTGTAAAAGAAATTAGTTTTAACAATATTAAGTTAAAATTTGAAATAATCAAATATTATTTCTGATTTCATATCGCATAATTTATTAACTCTATGGGCATAATTTCATGTGCTTGCATTTAATTTTAAGTATAGAGTCTGGAATTATATTATTTATTAATTTAAACTTACCTATGTACTGTATAAAAATGATAATATAAGCAGCTTAGAATACTACTAAACTGCTTAATCTTTTAATTATTTAATGGCTTTTAAATAAATATAATTGAATAATTAAGTAATATATATATTGTATATATATATATATATATATATATATAGCGAAAGAGAGAAGATTGTAAATGCAAAATATAATTTAATCCGAATGCTTTAAATATTTTCTAGAAAAACATCAGAAATTAAAAAAAATTTTTAAAATTACCCTCAACACATGAGATTATGCATACATTAAAAAGAGGTATATTTTTCATCTTGTCATTTTTATTGTTTGTTCATTTACAATTAATATAAAATGCATGCTTTTCATCATAACTCATCTAATAAACATTTACTTTAGTTCTTAAAGAAAAAAATCCTTAATTAACAAGGACTAAGTTAATACAAAGAGATGTGTATTTATCTTTAATTAAATCTATTAAAGTATTATATTATAGTTAAATGTTAATAACCATGCGGAAAATATTTAAATTATGTTCTCTTTACTCATATTTTACCATTCAAAAGAATCATAATCACATTGATTTATATCTTATGTTATAAATAGGACTAAAAATGAATCTTTAACATGCTTTACAGATTTGTATATATATATATATATATATATATATATATATATATATATATATATATATATATATATATATATATATATATATATATATATATATATATATATATATATATATATATATGTCATATATAGCATAAAGCAATTTCTGAAAGTAATTTTAATATTTTATTTTTTCTACAATAATTTTTAATGAAATTTTGAACTATAATTTATATTACTTTGTGAATTTGAAAACTCAACAGAAAATACTTATATTTTTAAAAACAAAAACGCATTATCTTCTTATTTCCTTTAAAATTAAATAATTTCTGATCAATTTAAGACATTAATTTTTTGACTTTATAGAAATTATAATAATAAGGTAAAAAATTTTAAAAGAAGTGGAGTCATTTTATAACTAAGGATATCCGAGCTGACCAAGCTATAAAATGTATCTTTTCTTATTACAATTACATTCTTATCGTCTCTGAAATTTACAACCAAGGAAGAATTTTCGATTCTTTCATCTCATTTTTAAAATTCGATTCGAATCAGCATTTCTTTCAAAACTTTAATGGGATGGAATTTAAATAAACCATTGATCGACTTTAAAAGGAGAATTTATTAAAAAATTATCTTTTTCGGAGTGTAAGAGACATTAGAAACTTAATTATAAAACTTAATTTCTGAAACTTCACCCATCATCATTTATCGATACTGCTGATTACTTTTCGCACAATTTACCCAGATTCAAATGCAATAAAGAATGTATTCTCAGTGCCAATCTAGTGGAATTTGACTTGGTATAAATGAAAACTTCTCTCAGTCTTCATAGTTTTTTATTTTTCCCGGAAAAAAATTATACTAAATCAGTAACGCCATAGAAGTAGCATACATCTTTTCTGACAAAAAGACAATTCTTCTTCTTCAGAGTAGCGCAACCAATCACTTGAGGCCATCATCATCACGTGATATCGACAGTGAAACGAAAAGACAAAGAGCTTGGAAATAATGAAGAAAGTTAAGTTATCCATTCCCGTTTTAGTAGAGAATATTATTTTTCTTTAAGTAGCTCATTCGAAAGAAACAGCGGTGGTTTCTTTTTCCTTAGTATAGATTTCAATACCAAATGTGAAGAAATTTCCGGATGAAGAATTGTTTTTTACTATGATAGAAAATTGAACTTATAATTATAATTACTTGTGTTCATTTTCGAATAGTATAATTTCTTTTACAAAATAGTTTATTTGAGAAATGCCTTTAAAAATGAATTATTTGTGTGATTTTGCAATATATTTTTAAAATATAGCTGAGTTCATTAATATTTACATTTTGCTTTCGTTTTGGATTTCCAATTGAAAAATTCATCATGAAAATATATATTTGCTTATATTTAATTCAATAAAATAAAAAAGGTACTTTATGAATCCATAACAACTTGTTCATTAATTTATTTGAAATGTTTTGATGTGCATACACAGTACAAAAATGTTCAATGTAACTACAGTATAAAAATGATTAATGCAATTATTATAATTATATCAAATGTACTTATTTTTTTATATTCTTCTTTATATCACATCTATAACGGAATAAGTATTCAAAAACATGCATGAATTTTTACTGTGTGTACAAAACGTAGATTTATACTATTTATTTACAGAAATTTCTGGTTATTTAGTGATCACAAATAATTAACAAATTAAAAGCTGGTATCAGTATTATTAATTCTATAATGGAACTTTCCATATCTTAAAGAAACGAAAGAAATTTTTCCAGTTATATCTCTTACCAAATAGGCAAAAAATATAATATGTGTACTTAACTTAAATTGATAATCGAAAAAACATTTACGCAAATATTACCATTTGTGAGTGTTAATAGTGATTCAAATATATAAAATATGACAATAGTTTTTTAAAAGCGTAATAAAAATCAAAATTTTTAAATATTATCATTATTTGGGTGTTATTTTATTTCTAGACGACTCGATTAACTAGAAGTAAAATTTCTCATACTGCTCGATAAGAAAATAATGGTGTACTTTTTGAGAAAGAATCTAATTCTATTAACTCCTATATGTTACTTTATATATTATAAAGGATAGTAAGTACTTACGATGTCTAATGTGATTTCAAAATCCATTTGAATATGGCCCGATTAAAATATTTTTATTTTATCTTCAACTTTATATTTAAATTAATATATTCCTTTTCTTATCACTTTCTTGCAACATCGATATGGACTTGACGGTCAAATACCTGAAATATCATAAAATAATTCAGTGTCACTTAGAAAAAAAATGCTGAATATTTTTTACTTGAGAAGAGTTGTGTTTAAAGCAAAATTTTGCTCTGGGCGTATCGCCTGTATAATATATGACACATTTTCCTAATTATTTAACTCTATGTAATCAACAATCTCTTTTATTTGCAAGTGATTTTGAAAGGCATCAAATATAAGTGATCTTATCCATTGAAATTTGCGATTTTCATCAATAATATGAGCTGCGTTAATATGATTTGCTGTGACACCCTTAATTACTTTTGTGTAAACAATAATTGATTTGAAATTTTGTTAAGTATAACTGATTTTCTATTGGAAAAGCAATGTAACTAATTTTTGGTTCAATTATCAAAAACAACTATCATCACGTTTACGGATACAAAGTACTAATCACAAATTTATTTTTGAATGTTAGAAAATGTTTTTTTTTAAATTGCGAAAGGAATCAATATAGAATATACTGAAAATATTCTTTTGAGAAGAACTAATCATTTTAAGTAATCATGGAACTGTGTTGCATTTAAATATTAACAACTTCTATTACCATAAAAAGGTAATTATCAGTAAAAGCATAATAGAAGGTTAAGAAAACTACACGCAATGTTCTTTTACACTTTAGAAGTACTTTCTCTTAAGAGACTCATCACACGCACATATATACATTTTATTCTTCAGAGTTATCTTTCCATAACTATTATCGGTGATTGCGTTTTAGCTTCACCACAGCTTTTCAAGCCAAACGAATTTCAAAAATATGCTTTCTTATAATTATAAAAATAAGTTTTCTAATTATATATGCATTTTTCATAATTATAGAAATAAATTCCAATTATAGGTTACGTGTTAATTCTACTTAAATTTTGGAGTAAAATTGCTTTAGTGATGCTAATACTTAAGTACCCTATTATTTGCAGTACCGATTATCTACTGAACAAAGCATGACTTTTCCAGACATTAAAAAAACAAATAGTTACAATTGACTATTTGCTTTTCTACTAGAAAAGCAGAATAACATTTCCTGAAGTCATTTATTCATTTTGACATTTCTTGTAAAAAAATAGTAAGGGTAGAAATATTATTTTTATTGACTTTAGATTATTTGCAGAGTGATTTATACTGTAATTCATGATTTACTTACTTATCGAACAAGTTTAATACATTTCAAAAGCGATTTTCAATAATTTGAATTTTCGCCTTAACATTCTTCGCCAGTAAACAAATTTGAAAAGAATTGTTGACTTCATACAATTTAACTCCCTCTTTTGATGACCGTTTGAAATATTTGAATCAATCCATTTTTACCTAAGTAGCATATTTAATAATTAGAAATTCAAAAAACCGATGTTTAAATGAAAAGTAGAAAAATTCAAACAATAAATTTATTTTATGATTCAATAGAAATTTGAATTAAAAAATAAAGTAACACATTTTAAATCACAAATGTATTATAAATTTGAAATTCATCAATATTTAATTTATTTTATTATATTTTAAAATCTTTCTTTGTAATTGCTATATAATTTTTTTGCCTGGATATGATCGTATTTTAACTGTACTATAATAATTATCATTCCAATGTAAAAAGTAGAAATTAGCCAAATATTTTTCAAAACGTTATTTTTTATCTATATATTATACTTAATATAGGACAATATTTTTTTACTGAAGTGGACGTTAAATGAAAAAGAAAACGTATATACCCTAAAACTGTCAGGACAAAGTTTCTAAGTTTTTGCATGTCGAATATATTGTCTGATGAAAAGGGCAGTTTTGTCACATTTTTGGCACATTTTCCATTTTTGTATGGTAATTACAAAAATCATTGTGTATGAAAATGGCGATCTTTGACACAAATTTTATTCAAAACTTTCTCAAACATGACATTTTGTATGCTACAAAGCAATATCTCACCATAGAAAGAGCCAAAGGACATATCATTCATAACTCATTTTTCATGAAGAAGATCGACGATGATTTATGAACATCTTTTTTTTCCTTCATGTTCCAAAATTTCCGCGGTTGAAACATTCTACATATTTAACTCGAAAATAAAAAAACAAAAACTGGGTATTCAAAAAAAGCTGCATAAGCATGTGTTGGAAAAAAAAACTGTCGAACAATTTGAATCTCGTTAGTCTGAGGCATTCTGAATTTCCTATTCCGCAATCAATAATAATTATCTTTCATTTTTTCTTATAACCTCATCAGACTACTTTGTTTATTGATCGCCGCTAGATTAACACCTAATGACCATAAAAATAACCAATATTTCTTCCTTTTTTCCGTTAGAAAGAACGCTTTGGAAAAGAAAGGGATGAAGTTTTATCTATAAAAGTATTATATTAAAATCAGGATTGTCCGTCAACTGTTCTTATCTTTTGATATCGAACGAAAAGGATAATTTGTTTATATCAATATTTTTGACTTTTTAAAGAATTTTGGATGGGGACTTAGATGCTATGTTTATCACTCTGATAATTCATTTGAAATTGCTGCTCAGTTGGAACAGGAAAAAGAAAAGCAGGAAACCATTAGTCTCGATTAAATTAGCTGTCCAAACCAATAACAAATTTATCCATTGTGTATACATTTAACGGGAAAAATATATTTATTGCTTTTTTAATAGAAACGAGAATAATTATCATTACCCGTTTGACTTCTTATTCACCTGTTCTATTTACTAACTTGAACTTATTTTTTTTATTAAAAGCTGATAAAAAATATATATTGCATTTATATATATATATATATATATTTTATATATATATATACAGGGTGATCCAAAAGTCAGGACGAACTTTAAAAATGAATAATTCGAAAACGAATCACGATACAAAGATGCGGTTTGCACCAAACGGATGGAAAAGAAACCGGGTTTTGTGTGGCAATGAAAAAATAGTTCTGTTGGCGACCAACAGATGGCGCTGTCGGATTTCTGATGTAGGATTATGCAAAGCAACAAACGATATAAAAAGAAGAAACAGGTTCTTCAGAAGCTACAGGTTCTTTGGCATCACGTCAAAGAAGTTGACATTCCTCAACTGCAGCTGCTGTTGCCACGACAGTGGAGCAGACAGTGCAAGCCATGTCGGCGATTGCTGCACATGGGGAGTGCAGTGCTCGAGAAGTTTCGAGGCAGACAGGAGTGTCGTACGGAAGTGTCTGAAGAGCGCTGTGAGTAACTTTGCAACGGTATCCCAACAAGTTGCAACATTACCAAGAACTGAAACCTCCTGACTTCGACTCTCGCCGACATTTTGCGAATTTGGTCTTCAATAAGATGGAAGAGCAGCCCGACTGGCTCCACACTGAACTTTGGACAGATGAAGCACATTTCACACTCTCTGACGCTGTTAACACCCACAATTGTCGAGTGTGGACCACAGAAAATCCACATGCATTTGTTGAGGTACCCTTGCAACAGCCTAAAGTGACAGTCTGGTGTGGCTTCACTGCTAATTTCATAATTAGTTCATTTTTTTTCCGAGGAAGTCACACAGACAGGTTTCCAAACAGTTTCTGTCACCGGTAAGCGATATCTAGCACTGTTACAGAACAGCATTATTCCTGAACTGCAAGCGCGACAGGCACTCCAAACAGTCACCTTTATGCAAGATGGAGCACCACCTCATATTGCTTTGGCTGTGCAACCCCTGCTACGCTCAACATTTGGGGAGGATCGTATTATCAGTCGCTACTTTAATCACGCATGGCCTCCAAGATCTCCCGATCTCACACCATGTGACTTTTGGCTGTGGGGCTTCTTGAAGTCAAAAGTGTACAGCGACCAACCGGCATCACTAGTGGCACTGAAAGATGCCATCCGCCAAAATGTGACTGCCATAACGCAAGAAATGCTACTAAATGTTGTGAATGGTGTGGTGACTCGTCTCACAGCTTTACTTCTGAATGATGGACAGCACATTGAACATTTACTGTAGTAAGTACATATTAACTGTAATTAATCTGACTTCATTAATCATTTTTTCATTTGTAAAACATCTTTTGTTGCAATAAAACACTATAGCGCCATCTGTTGGTTGCCAACAGAACTATTTTTTTTCATTGCCACACAAAACCCGGTTTCTTTTCCATCCGTTTGGTGCAAACCGCATCTTTGTATCGTGATTCGTTTTCGAATTATTCATTTTTAAAGTTCGTCCTGACTTATGGATCACCCGGTATATATATATATATATATACATATATATATATATATATATATATATATATATATATATATATATATATATATATATATATATATATATATATATATATATATATATATATATATATGAACATATGAACCACAGTGGCTTGGTGGTATAGTGGCGGTAGCGTTTCACGATCACAAGGCACAAATCTGAGGTTCGATCCTCGGGCTGGGCAAGGCCGACTCAGCCTTTCATCCCTTCAGTGTGTCGGTAAGCTGAGTCCAATCATGCTTGAGAACTAAAGACTAGGGGTCGTACGTTAAGCTGACCACCTAACTGGAACATATGCTTCGCACCTCAGGGCCCTCGGTCATGAAAACAGTTATGGGCTTTGTAAGACTTGGCCGAAATGAGCTGTCGTGCTACTTAGTTATATACATTTTTATTAATTTAAATATTTTTATTCAAAATGATTTTTTTTAAATTTTGTGTATTTTTGTGATGTTAGAAATAACAAGGGAGTTGATCATAGAAACAAATCTCATCATCAAATCCTTAATCCATTATTAAAATTAAAATACATGTGAAATGAACATAGAACGAAAAAAACACTCTTTAATAACTGATAACTTAATTGTTAATTTAATGTGTTAACTGGTAATAAGAAACCATGAAGATTTTTAGATAATGCGCACGTTAGTATAATTTAGTTTTATGTATTAATAAAAACTATGATGTTTGACTACACGAACCAACAACGCGCGTTAATATGGCTTTGAAGCACATTTGAGAAATAATTTTTTGCCCTTAGAACAGAGTCATGTGCACACATATAATATCTTTCACTTAAGAAGGTCTTTCACTTAAGAAGGTCTTATGCACCAAGAAGGAGCAATGCAAAACTCTTCAAATGCAGGAAATTATGATGTAGGTGTTTTCAGAATTTCCATCAACAAAACACGAGTTGTTACTGAAGTATTCGGCTTTCCGCAGACAGTGATCTGTTTTGTTTAGCATACTACAAAACTATGCAGCTTCCAATACTAAAGTATAGAACGTCGAACTAAAAAGCTTAATTAACTATCCCAATGAATCTTACCGTAAAGAATAAAAAAAGGCATATTAAATTTTTAAAACACTTAATGAGACATGAAAATTTTTAGAAATAAGCTTTGCGTTTGTAATATCGCACATCTTAAACAAAGGATAAACAAATATTATACTCAATTAATTTCTACGATATACTTACAAGTTAATTGACTATAATATGGTCTTGTCTTATTTTAATCATTAAGTTGTGCTTAAAGATAAAATGCAAATTTTCTCTTCAATTTTTCATATTACCTTATAAATGAGTGGTTTCATATTATTTTTATAAAAATATTACTTTAAAATAAAATCCCATGCATCATTTCAATTTTATTGCTTATTATATATATTTTTTAATTCAGAAGCTTTTTTTCTTCTACGTAAAGTATATTAAATAAAAACCCTTCAGCAAAATAAGTTCTTTCCTTTTTATCTATACAAAATAATTTTTTATTTAATATAGTTGATAAATAACTAAATATTTAATTACTGGTTTTAATACATTTATTTTTTAAATGTACTAAAATGTTTAATGATGCAATTATTATTATTATGAAACGTAGTTTAACATTTACTTCTTTATAAAATTATGAAAAGATAAAAGATGCTTTCATAAGAAATTACGTAGACTTAAGTTAATAGAATCATAAGATCAAGCAAGCATTTAGAAAAAAAATCTTAAAGTATTATTTTTATCAAATTATTTAATCACTGAATCCCTCACTTTTATTACTACATCTCTCACACTACAAGTAAATATTACAGATTTTTGCATTAACTGAATATATATTCAATACTCTTATTTTTATGGAAAACAATTTATTTAGCTATCACAAAAACATGCAAAGAATTTCGACTGACGCGTATCATCTATATACTAACAGGACACGATTTTCAAAATTTAACTTTCAAAAATTAACAAAATTCAAAATTTAACTAAAATTAACATAATTAATCAATAAAGGTAATATAATTCATAATAAATTTTAAAGAAAATTCTTGTACATAAGATAACCAGAAGTAATACAATATTTCAAAGTATATTTATTAATGTATGTGTGAAGTTAGAAAATTAGTAAATAAATATTAATTGTTTTAATAAAATCCGAAAAGTAGACTTAATAATGTCAACTAAATCTCATATGAATGTTAATTTAGAATATTACAACATTCATATAAGGTTTAGATACAAATTCTTTAATGAATCAATAATTATTTTTATTTAATTTGGTGTGACTTGTTATAATAATTAGCGCTGAATAAGTTCAGTGTCCAAGGGAAAGATATTTATATAGCGATCATTTCAAACAATTTATTTTCACAAACGAACATATTAAACGTAATTAATAAAATACAGTTTCAATTTAATTGGTTTTAAAATATAATCAGTATCTGTGCTTTTGGATTTTCATTAATAAATTTAAATGTTAAACAAGGAATAGTAATGGTATTAGAGTACATCATCAGGATATTCTTTGATTAGGCTATGTTATTGTCCTGTAAACTTAATTATATAAGAATAATGTTCCTTTTCTTTGCTCTAAATTGATTCAATATTGAATGAAAGAGATATTTAAAATATTTTTTAAAAAGGAATGATGTTTCACCCCTCAAGGGGTTCTACAGATTTTCCTATATAAATTAAAATTTAAATACAAAAAAGAAACCTATATAATCATAAAAACTTTAGAAAGGTACATCAAATTTTATTAGTATTGATAGATTGTAAATTTTCTTACATGTATCATGATTTATTGATTTAATAAAATAATATTTGAGTCAACTTACATATTATAACACATTTGAATTTTAGGATTTCTTATCCTCAGGTTTTATATTTGAATTTATAATGATGAATATTAAAAAAATAGCCGAACGATGGCTGAGTGGTTAGCGCTCCTGACTCCTGAGCTGCTGGTCCCAGGTTCGAATCCCGGTTCGGGCAGGGATGTTTCTTTCCTTCTCTGTTCTCTCTGTGTTTCTCTGTCCTTTCTTCTTCTGTGATGTTCTATGAATGTGGCCCACCCTATAAACGGGTTTGTGGTGGTATGGCGCGGGCAACGCTACTCCGTGACTTGGTTCACAGGTGCCCGCTGGGTAACGACAAATGAGTAGCAGTTTCTGGCCTTGTTGTGGCATAGGGTTCGTCACCCAAGTGTGACCGCCGTTGGAAAAAAATATTAAAAAATAACCATACTCTCTCCCGACTAGCCAGTTGGGTCTTAAAATGTGTAACTTGGGGCTAGCAAACAGTTTCATCTTTGCCCAAAATGCTGAGAAGAGCCGACATCTACTCAACAATTATTGGATGACCTTGGACTGGATTGGGATTAAATCCATAACTGTAACAAACTTGATTATAGTAAACAGTTTCATTGATCTGATCTGAATCCATCAGAGGAACAGACCCCAGATAAGACATTAGAAAATGCAACAAAAATAGCTTTAAACTTAAACTGTTTTTATATAAACCTCATATTTTTTATTTCTTTTTTTAATTTAAACAAAACTTAATTAAAATAGTTTGTTAAAATTAGCTCTAGAAAAAAATATATTTGTAAATTAACAAAATTACTTAATAAAAAGTTATGCATAAAAATGAGCTAATTAATAAACAAAATTAAATTTTTTTAACAAAAAATGACTTGCCGTAATATTTAATTTTTTAGAACAATTACTGCATTATTTTTGTCAGAAAAGAATCAATACTTTAAAAAATTATAATTACCACACATAATAAGCATTTCTTAAGATATTTATATGTTAAAAAAGTACAAGAAAATTGTTTTAACTACTTAGATATAATTTCTTTTAAATTTATGACTATAATTTCTGTATTTTTAGTATGAGAAGTATTTGTTATTAATTACTTCTAATCATTCAAATTTTCCGGTGTAATTTTTTCCGGCATAGTCATTCATCAAAGACCTTCACAAAATTGATTTAATGTAGAAGATTTAACACTGAATCATTGTATTGATTTTTTTATACATTAGTCAATGTCTTTATAATTTATGAAATGTATCTGAGATGGATGAAGTATTCTGAAATTTATAAATGAAAAACTTTGCATTGTGAAAAGTTTTTTACTGTAATAAAAATTATAGTCATAAATAAACTATACCAAAAATATACTAACCATTACGTGTGTCTATCTATACTATCTATCTATCTATCTATATATATATATATATATATATATATATATATATATATATATATATATATATATATGAGTGTGTATGTGTGTGTGTGTGTGTGTGTGTGTGTGTGTGTGTGTGTGTGTGTGTGTGTGTATATGTGTGTGTGTGTGTGTGTGTGTATGTGTGTGTGTGTGTGTGTGTGTGTGTGTGTATATATGTGTGTAATGGAAAGGAGGAGAACCTCGACTGATGTGAAGAAACTCGCTGCTAAAAACTGTTCCAAGTCTTTTGGACTCGTGTGATCTCAAATATTTTCATATTTTTCTTCATTTTATGTCTTTCAAGGATTGAGGAGAGCTTAAGAAAATAATTTGTTACTTTTATGTTATTATAAATAATCTACAAAACCAATTATTGTTATTTTTGAGGATCGATTAACAGACAATTTTTAAAGTTAAAATGATGTGCATGATTTTCTCTGAAGCAAATTTTCGTGTCAAAAAATATATAGTTTTGAATGTTTACTAAGATTAGTTCTTGATTTTATTATAAATTTTACAACAGTTATTTTAATACATACACAATATTTTATTATTTTATAAAATATTTTTAGAAATAGTTAAAAATTATAGCTCTGTTTCGCAGTTTAATGCATAATAAATACCTAAGTACGGAAAATAAAACGACTTCAAATTTACTGTCAAAATAGTTGATTTCGAACTGAATTTTAAAGTCAATGAAAGAAATTAAAATCTATGATCAGAATCATCTCATTGTAAACATGCTAACAGGTTAGAAAAATAAATCAAAATTTTTAATTAAAAGAATGTGTTTTCAATTAATCTGATGCAAAAAAACCTATCTTCATTCTCATTTCTCCAATGCAGTAAAACGAGAAATCAGATTGCTTCCGTCATATATTACTTATACAGTATTTTTAGTACTCAATTACCTAATACTTTTACTGAGGACGGTTTGGTAATAACCTTTTACGTACAGAACCTTCTAAAGCTTTCTTAAAAGGGTTTCTTAAAGCAAACAAGCAGAACAAAAGTAGCGAAGATGCGTTGGAAAGCCCAACAAAAGCAAAGACCCACGCAATGAAGGGCGAAATGATGTTTTCTTTTGGTAATCAGATCCAACGGTGGCCCTTGGCTCGAAGCAGCCACTGAAAGATATCCTCGGGTCTATTCACTGACATAAGATGGAGCAAGGTTTGTTTGTTTTGACACATTAACGTTAGGTGGAAAAACCCTTTTCATCCTCATCAGTTTTTTTCCTCTTTTTACTTTTCTCATCCTTTTATATCCAACGAACGGAGAACTTTATATCTTTATTTGCTCTGGGTGTTGTTACGAAGAGGAAGTGTATTTTTTTTTCTTTTTTTATTCCTACTTTCATGAGTAAGAAAGAGAAAATGCTCTGAAATATGATATACGAAGATCTTGAAAAACAAAAAAAAAGTTCTGATCCTTATAAATTTATATTTATTTACATGTGTAAGTATGAATACAAGTTATTTAAGGTTCAAGTTTTATTTTTATTTTTGTGCTGGGGACTTGAATTGCAGAATAAAAGAAATTGTAAATATTATAATTTTTCTAGCAGCAATATGTATTAAATTATTGATATATTAAAATTAATTATATGAAGGATCTTTCAGAAAATTATATGTATTTTTTTTTAATAAAAATTGTGCATTTCTATTTAAAAATGGCACAAATATATAAAAAGGTAAATGTAATTTACACATATTTGTGTACTGGATGACACGAAGTAATTATAAATTAGAAGAAACTTTTCATGTTTTAATCAATGTACTCTAGAGACACAAACATATTTTGAAAATTAAGATTTCAACAATTTTTTTAATTAAAATATTTATTTTTATGCATTAAAATTAGTGCACGCTATTAAGTAAAATGATAATCAAGTAAAGATATCTAAAGCAAAATTTTCATTAATGTACTTATTAAACGACACTGTGATCAAAAATAATTATGACAAAGAAATCATTTCAGAAAAATAATATTGTCGCGTGGATGAAGCGAAAGCCAATGGAAACGAAAACGCACAAGATTTAATCAAGGTTTTTTTACCTCAATCAGTCGCTACTTATATACAGTTTTAAAATCTTACAGACTTAGAAGGCCCGCAGAAAATTGGGAACTGAAATTTACATGAATTTGCATAATTAACTTATATTAATAAAGCAAAGAGAAGTAAATATTCAGGCAACTTGCCTCGCTTGCTTTTCAACTAGCAACCTCTGGCTCACGAGTCCACTGCTTTACCGACAGAGCTACGAAGTCCTTAATCGAGAGGAATAATTTTCGCTGCATTTTCCCCTCTTTAGGAGGAAGCAGTGTCCCGCTGCAATCTGGTTTGGCTCCTTGTAACAGGTCTCCTGGAAGAAGGCATCCCTTCATCATAGAATTGTCTTTTTGGATCAAGATAAGGTTTTAATCTTAGTACATGCACGACGTCTAATGAATTTCGACGCCCTCTGTTTCGTTCTACACTTTCTACTGCATATGTAACGTCAGACAGTCGTCGTGTTACTCGATAATGTCCAAAGTAACGTCTCAGCAGCTTTTCGGATACTCCCACTTTCCGTACCGGGGTATAGACCCATACTAAATCCCCGATATTGTAAATGACAGGTCGATGCCTCTCATCATATCGACGCTTGTCTGTAGCTTGAGCTTCTCGGATATGGAGCTTTGTTAGTTGTCTAGCTTCCTCAGCCTTGGTAATGAGATGATTCACATAACTTTCGTCAGAAGTTTCGGTATTAGATGGGAAAATTACGTCAAGAGGAGTCTGGATATCTCTGCCATAAACGAGAAAGAATGGGCTAAATCCCGTGGTGTCTTGTTTTGCTGAATTGTATGCAAAAGTCACAAAGGGTAGTATGGTATTCCAATTTCCTTGCTCAATGTCTACGTACATAGACAACATGTCCGCCAGTGTTCTGTTGAATCTTTCCGTCAATCCATTGGTCTGTGGATGATAGGCGGTCGTCAGAAGATGTGACGTCTGGCATAACTGATTGAAATTTTTAACAATATTGGCTAGAAAGTTAAGTCCTCTATCACTTATCATTTCTTTGGGAGCTCCGTGATTCAGTACAATTTCTTCAAGTATAAATCTTGCGATTTCGGTGGCGTCAGCAGTTGGTATCACTTTTGTGACTGTGAATCTAGTCAAAGTCTGTGCAAACAATAATCCACCGATTGCCATTGGATCGGGTTACTGGAAAGCGTCCAAGTAAATCTACTCCAATTTTGGCAAAAAGTGTGTCGGGGTTTTTTATCGGTTGAAGCTGCACGAGTGGAAGTTGTGGAGGTGGTTGCCGTCTCTGGCATTCTTGACAGTGTGAAACATATCGAATTAAGCTCCCATACAGCCCTGACCAAAAGTATTTTCTCCTTATCTGGTTGTACGTTTTGGTAAAACCAAGTTGACCGGCAGTTGGAGAATCGTAAAGACTTCTTAGAACATCACTATGAAGTTGTTTTGGTGCCACCAAGAGCTACTGCTGTCCCATTCGGACCATAGTTTCTTTTATAAAGTACACCACTTCTTATTTGATAATTTTAGTACGACTCACCTTTCTTAATTATTCCAATGATGGTCTTCAACTGTTTATCCTTTTGATGTTCTTTTCCGTATTCTTCGATTGTTGCGAGGGACGAGATTTCATCATTGCTTTAAATTGTTGGTTCAATGAGAGGCTTATTTGACGGAGAATCCGTATCCGAATGTTTACGGCCACTCTTGTAGGTAATATTTATTTCGTATTCTTGTAACCTGAGAGCCCATTGCACCAGTCTTCCCTATGGATCCTTAACGTTCACCAACCAACATAAGGAATGATGATCCGTTATTATTTTGAAAGGTTTTCCTTAGAGATACGGCCGGTATTAACTGATAGCCCAGATGACAGCAAGGCACTCCTTTTCGGTTGTGGAATAGTTTCTTTAAGCTGTAGAAAGAGACCTGGATGCATAGGCTATTGGTCTTTCCTTATTATCCGGAACTGCGCCGAGGCCATAGCCGCTAGCATCTGTATGTACCCTTGTTTTCGCGTCTGGAAGGAAATGTCCTAATACAGGGCCGCTGGTCAATAATTTTTGGGATGTTGAAAAACTCCATCTGTGACGGATTCCAAGAAAAAGTTGCGTCTTTATTTGATAAGTCATGCAAGGGTTTTGCGATCTCAGCAAAATGTTTTATGAATCATCGATAGTATGAGCAAAGACCCAGGAAACTTCGGACATCGGCGATATTTTCCGGGGTAGGGAATTTTGCTACAACTGCTGTTTTCTGCAGATCTGGATACATTCCATGTTGATCAACTATGTGTCCTAGTATACTTAGCTTCTTTTTGCCGAATGAACAATTGTTAGAATTTAGCGTTAACACCGCTTATTGAATGCATTTTAGAACATTCTTTAGGCGTATTTGATGTTCGGTGAAGTTTGGTGCGTACACAATGATATAGTCTAGATTACAGAGACAAATATTCCACTTTAAGCCTCTTAGTACTGTGTTCATCATCCGTTCAAACATAGCGGGGACGTTACATAGTCCGACGGCATATCTTTAAAGTCATAAAGCCAATCTGATGTCACAAAGGCTGTCTTTTCTCTGTCTTTGTCGTCAACTTCTATTTACCAGTAGCCTGACTTTAGATCCATCACAGAGAAAATTTTCGAACCAGCTAGACAGTCCAGGACATCATCGACGCGAGATAATGGATATACATCCTTTCTGGTTATCTTGTTCAACCTTCTATAATCGACACAGAAACACCAATCTCCATTTTTCTTCTTCACAATCACGACTGGAGATGACCATGGGCTATTTGACGGCTGTATCACGTCTTCTCGTAACATTCGCTGCACTTCTTCGGCAATCACGCGTCTTTCGATGGTTGATACACGGTAAGGCCTTTGCTTGATTGGTGCGTTGCCACCTGTATTGAATTTGTGCCTTACTGAACTACATAGAGATATCCTAAAATTTCGCTCAAAATCAAAAATGTCACTAAATTCTTTTGAAAGTTTGGCAATAGCTCATCTTCCTCAGCATTGGTTAAATCAGAATCGAGAATTTCTTTTAATTGCTCTCGTGTCACCCTTTTTCTGGACTAGTGTTCATCGGAAGTTTCTTGCCCTTTGTCACTCAGGGAGCAGATAGCGTCATTTGCTATTGTCGTGAAAAAGCCTATATTCATCCCTTTCGGTATCAATTGGGTTCGTCGGGAAAAGTTCGTTACCCACAATTTACAACCGCCATTCTCAATGCCGACAGTTGAAGCTTCTACAGATAACTCTTTTTCGTACCTCAGAACTGTACTACCAACAATCATAGCTGCATTTGCTTCCTTCACTGTTGAATTCAAAGCAGATATATGTCTTGTTGTGTTAGCTTCAATCAAATACTCTGATGCGGCATTTAAAGACCAATTTTATTCGTTTAAGACTGAGTGGCCTAGAAGGTTTTCGGAAATTTGGAGCTCTTCATTTCCACCATCGGCAATGCCATCGGTATCACGGAAAAGTCCCAGCCAAGTTCATTTGATGACTGCACTGCGGGAAAACGAGAAATTCAAACGGCTTCACAGTCCCATTCAAGTCAATTTTTAATATACAGCGTCCAGAGACGGCTACAGTTTTACCACAAGCAGTTTTAAATATAGGTCCGATTTCAATAAACATAGAAGTATTTAATTGTCACCGTAATTCTTCGGATATCACAGAATAATTGGTACCAGAATCAACGAGGGCTTTTATACACTGTCCATTCACGGTGGTTTAGGTGGTGTTCTCTTTTAACTTTTCTGTGGTGAACGTCGGAGGATTTTCTTCCACTGCGGCCTCACTTCCTGCACAAATCACCAGAGTTAGTTTTCCTCATTGAGGAGGCGTGGAGAAAGACTGAAACGGCGTACTGGTGACTGCGACTCTCGACGGTTGAGGGAACGCCGTGGGTAAGGCGAGCTGCTGCTAATTCTTTAAGAAGTAGGCTGGGCATAATCATCGTTGAAGCTATCAAAAGAGTCGGTGTACATATCTCGTCGAGGGTTGCTATTCCTACTCGCTCGTGCATTTTCAAATATTCGGCGTCTTTCCCGACAATACCTTAGCACATGCCCTGGTCTCCGCAATGGTATCAGAGGGGCACATTTTTGTCAGTCCTTCACAAGTCTGTTCTGCGTTGAGGAGTGGGTCTGTTGGTGGTTTCATGTCTTGGTTGCGGCCGGGTTGGAACCGAAAGTCGAGAAGTGGTTTTGTCTCTCCTTGAACCTGTAAGGGGTGCTAGAACCTCCATGACCTCTTCCTGCATCACAGAGGCAATGTCCCGTGGTGTGGTCCAGTTTCATTGTTTGTGTAGATCTGCATTTCAGGCATGATGTTTTGAAGCTCTTCTCTGACAACTGTACGTACTAATGACCTGAGATCAGTGGCATCTGTTTCGGCCGACACCGCGGAGACATTAGGTAGCCTCTGAAATCGTGGTCGAACGATACGTCTTTGTTGAAGGCTCTCTATATGACGGCATCGTTTTACGAGAGCGTCGGTGGTCTCATATTCCTGAGATGACAAAATTTGGTAAAGGTCCTCTGCAATACCCTTCATGAGACGAGCCACTTTCTCGTCTTCAGGCATAGAGGAGTTAACTTTTCGGCACAGGGAAAGTACATCTTGAATGTAAGATTCAGTTGTCTCACCAATTTGTTGTGCACGTGGGATTAACAGTCTTTCAGCTTTGCGTTTTTGTATCAGCTGCATGGCAAAAGGTGTTTTTCAGGGAATTCCGAAAGACAGTCCAGTCAGTAAAAATGTCTTCCTCGTGATCGAACCATTGACGAGCTGTTCCTGTGAGATAAAAGATGACATTTGCGTGACACATTTGGTCATCCCAGTGATTATAATTCGCTATTTGATCAAAATCCTTGAGCCACCGGTTATCGTATTTTTGGTTGTCCCCAGAGAATATACAGGGGCTTCTGGGTAGAAATTGGAACGGGTGCGATGTTTCTCGGACCAGAGCTGGCCCCAGCTGAGAGCTTCTGATCATTTTCCCCTCCTTCAGCCATCATCCTTAATTGTCTTGCCGAATCCAGTAGGAGACCAAATTCAGGAGAGAGACCTCGAATACGTCGACTTTGGTGCAACTCTTCCGTTGTAGTATCCGGCGCCTCCACCAATTTGTCACGTAGATGAAGCGAAAGCCAATGGAAACGGAAGTACAAAAGATTATAAACCAAGACTTTTATTAGTATTATTATCTCAATCAGTCGCAACTGATATACAGTTTTGAAACCTTTCAGACTTAGATGGCCCGCAGAAAATTGGGAACTGATATTTACATGAAACTGCATAATTACCAAAGCAAACAGAAATAAATTTTCAGGCAACTTACCTCGCTTGCTTTGGAACCCGCAACCTCTGGCCCACGAGCCCACTGCTTTACCAACTGAGCCACGAAGTCCTTGATCGAGAGACGAAAAATTTTCGCTACGATATCTTAAAATATTATTTACGATAACATCGCAGTTAGTTAAACAGCACATATAACTTACAATTATTGTATAATGAATTAGGATTATTTATACACTGTTCCTTAAAATTATATTTTGTTTTGCAGAAAATTTAAATCATATATCAGTTTTTATTATTGAAAAGATTTTTGACACTGAGAGATTTATGCATTAATTTGTGTTACAATAAATACAAATATGTATCTTGTATTATAACAATAACATCAATTATTTTACAAATGGCTTAGCACAGAATTAAATTAGCTTATTTATATTCTTTTAAAGAGTGTATTACAATACTAAATAATTTTATTTATTTTTAATTACTGATGACTAATTTTATGCTAATTTAATAATCAAAATCACCAGTTTTGTAAATTAACAAAAATACGCTAATTTTCTCCTGAAATTATTTTGTTTCTGTTTAAATATGGAAGAGCAACAACGAAAATAAAACTAAAATTTTTAATGATTAGAATATGTGAAAAAAGTTAATGTGTATTAAACTTTAACTCTTTGCATATGAGAGAAAGTCCGATTAAAAAGAAATCAATTCCATGCATATAATGAATCAGATTTTATAATGATATTTTGTAAAGTGTAAAGTCTGTACTAAAAATTTATTCTTTCGCAATTTGTTTTTCAAAAAAATATTTTTTATAATCAGATTTGCCATAGATTATTTAATAAATCATAATAAGTTTTAAGTATAACAGATTTATTCTCCTTCGCTTAGTTTCTAAATATTTTTTCATTAACATTTCTTGCATACAATTATTCAGCACTCTAAAATTTAATTTGTTATTTCTTTGTAAATATTTAAACTAGAAAATGTTTGATACAAATATCCAATTTCGATGCGAAATATATATAACCTATTTTATAGGAGCATTTTATAAAATACTTTTCCCAAAAAATGAAAAAAAGAAATTCTTATCGTTTATTTGAGCCAAATAGTAAACATCGCTTTAAAATCGCTATGTGAAATACGACCCTGCCGAGAATACGAACAAGTCCACGGTGGTCAACTTTACCAACTGGTGGAAAGTGATATCGAGGAGTTGGTCGATTTTTCACATTATCTCTTTGCTTTCACTCGACTGAAGCCATGGTGACCACTGCAGATGCATCCATGTGGAAGTAGTTTTTGTTTTTATTGTCACTATCGCATTTTGTCATGGTTTCAGGATACTTCAAAAAGAAAAAACTGAAAGTTGTGTACTTTCTGCTTCGAAAATATTATTGCTGAATAATGTCGAATACCATTTATTACCCTCGAAAATTTTGGAGTGCTTATCAATGTAATTTTAAAAATACATACAAGAAAAAAAATAGGAAACAGGTGGTAAATTGAGATATAATAATAAGAAAAAAGCTTTAAATATACTAATAAATCATTATATAAAAATGTTGATTTTAAATAATAGTTTAATTTTACAATGATAAATTATTTTTACTGACTAACTAAAAACGAACATTAGTAATTCAAATGACAAGCAAAACTTGTAAATATATTGTACTAATACAGAAAAAATGCTAGAAACAAGAGAAATATTTAATTTAATTTTGTTCAGTCTTAAAATAAAACATTTTCCTTATATATATATATATAGATATACAAAGTATATCTATATATATATCATATATATATATATAGTATATAAATATATACTATATATCGAAATATAAATATATACTGATATATATAGTATATATATATATATATATACTATATACATATATATATATATATATATATATATGTATGTGTGTGTGTATATATATATGTGTGTGTATGTGTGTGTATATACACTACTGGCCTCGCAAATTGCAGCACCAAGAAAAGACAAGAGATATTGTAACAAAATTTATTTTGTATATAACATGTTGACCAAGTATCAAATGATTAAATTTATAAACTTTTGTGAAGTGCAGCTCCTGCCAAAACCAGTAGCCAAAGTAGCCTCCCTTGTTGGAGATCACCGCTTGGTATATATGCTTGGGTATTGTTTCAAAAAGAGACTTTGGATGTGTTCTTGGGGTGCTGAAGACCAAGGAGCTTCCCCATGTTGCCAAAGTTGAGCTGATGTGGCAGCTGGGTATGTAATCTGGGTCAAACGTTGAGCAACTATGGGCCACATGTATATATCGGTAAAAGATCCAGACAGTGAGCCAGCCAGGGAAGCAATTCAAATTGGCGATTGACGAAGAACGCTTGGACAATGCACGCCATGTGTGGTCACGCATTATCCTTCTAAAATATTGCTTTGGACAAGCGCTTAAGGTAAGGAAAGACAACTGGATCCATCACCTCAGAGATGTAGCGCTGACTGCTTAAAGTACCATTAATGCGTACTAGAGAGGGCGAGAGACATCCTATACCATTATACCGGGTGCAGGACCAGTGTGACAGCGCCTAATGTGTGTGACAGTGTTGTTCTGCATCCTCTCTTCACTGTGTCACCAGACACGAATGGGTCTATCATGGCGTTGCAGACAGAAACGTGACTCGCCAGAAAAGAGACCAGAAAGAGACCACTCTGCTGCAAATGGCGTCAAATCGTTCGCGTATACACCGGATGATGCGGTACAGACTGCATGTGCTGTGCTATGTATGTGTTTTGGTGGATCGATCCGTCACTACCATGCGCACAATTTGCCTGGCATCACGGAATTGGTCCACTGAGATGGATGCGATTGAGCACGTTGCTCCGTCATGCCCCCCTGCATCCAACGATCACATATCCGCATTACAGTTGTTTGTTTTCGTCCAACACGACTACTTATTTTCCTGAAAGATAATCCACAATGTCAGTAGGTCACTATAATTCCTCTGTCAAATTCGGATTCTTGATCAAAAAATTTTTCATAAGATAACCCAAGAAAAACACAATTGCCGAACTTTAAATCGTAGAAATCTCCGAGACTTAAATAGCATTTTGAAGCTTATATATATATATATATATATATATATATATATATATATATATATATATATATATATATATATATATATATATATATATATATATATATATATATATATATATATATATATATATATATATATATATATATATATATATATATATATATATATATATATATATATATATATATATATATATATATATATATATATATGAATATATACACACACATTTATGTATATATAAATTTGCTGCATTTGATCTAAATAAGAATTAAAATAAAATAATTTGTGTGTGTGAAGTTAAGAAAATTGAAATTGCAATCTACATACCTTGAAATTAGTATTTTTATACAACAAAATCATAAATTTCGTTTCCTTGATTTTTTAATTCTGAGCAAGAAAAATCTGGAATCTATTATTGAATAGAATAATAGAAAACTTTGAATATTCATTGTAATATTGGTATACTTAGAAAAATTTTACAAATTTCATCAGTACAGCACAATACTTCCTCTCTTAGCTAAAATCTTAAAGAAATTAATATTTCTTTTAATTTATGATCTCCAATTATTAAATTTGTTCGTTAAATTTTATAACTTTTTATGATAAAGTTTTGCAGACACTTAACTTACTAACAAACATGAGAATAGCTTTCAAAATTGTAAATAATATAAAAAATGGTATTACTCTCTTACACCAAATGACTTTTTTAAATTATTCTTCTATTCTAAGAAATTAATGACTAGTCATTGAAAATTTATTAATTATTCTACAAAAAATATTCAAAATAACAAAACTAAGAGTGAAAAATACATTAGAAATACTAAATTTTGTATTAATACCTAACAACTAAACTTCTCTTAAGTAAGACAAATGACTGCAGTCGATTAAAAACACATTTCTGAACCCTCCTTTATTTACATTCTTATCAGGAGGAGGAAAAAAAAATTATCTGCGCACCTCTCAAGAAAGGCCTAGGTATTCTCGTCCAACAATAAAGAGCAAACCCCTAAAGGCGAAGATCACAACCTGCTTCCCAATTTGTCTGCCTGTTCACGTATTCTCAGGCATGGCCTACCGCGCCTTCGAAATGAAGGCTTCCTTTATTAACATAGAAATTGCCTTTCGCGTTTGCTCTGCTGTTCTATTGACAGAAACCAAACACAGCCGAGTGTATAAGGTGACCAATTGAATGGACAAGCACTTGATCTCGCCTTTCTCCCTTGACTTCTCCACTTGCGCCGATGGTCACTTCAATCTCGGGAAGAAGGTTCAGGTCACCTGACATCACTCTTTGTTGTTGGTCTGAAAATGACACAGATGTCGATTATTGATTTATACATTTCTTCGAGGAAATATTTCTATATAATATGTTTTTTCATAAGGTTAACACAGATGTAATGAAATGAATATCCCTAAGGTAATATTAGGAATTTATTAATAATTAGAATTAAATTGTTTATGAAATTGCTCTTTTGAGAGACTAATCTTAAATATTTCTTTCGAAATTAAATAAACTAACATGTCTGTATGAATTTAGCTTTAAATGCAAAAAAGTACTTGATAAACTGCTTCTCTTTGTTACTAAACTGAAAGAAATTTAAACTACTTATATTAAGAAAATTTACAATTACATTGAATTTTAATTTATCTACTTTATCTCAATATTTATTCTTAGTTTATTAATAAATATAATACATATATATATATATATATATATATATATATATATATATATATATATATATATATATATATATATATATATATATATATATATATATATATATATATATATATATATATATATATATATATATATATATATATGTATATATATATATATATATATATATATATGTGTGTGTGTGTGTGTGTGTGTGTGTAAATATATATGTAAATATTATTTGCATATAATTCACATATAGACCATGTGTTGTACATAAATTTTTAGATAAGTGCGCAAGCGAAAATGTAAACTGTAAGTATCACTTCAGAAAAAACATTAACGAGAATGTTAAGTTATTTAAGTTATTCATGGTACATCTTTTTTCTGACAGATACATTACACAAATCAATGAACAGCTAATATTCAATGCATTTTTTAAGTAAATCGATTATTACAAAATGTCATTTTTTTGTAATTTATAATATAGAATGAAACATTAAAAATTATCCAAATGGTTCTAGTGAAAAATTATTATTTAAAAAACGCCGATTATTGTTAAAATAAAATAATTTTTCTTTGTTTCTTTGACAAATATTACGTTTTACTGTAACTTCCATTGTTGAATAAATACAATTTATTGACATTGTTTGATAACCAAGTGCCTATTACTCTACAAAATATCGTTAAAATTAAATAAATGAATGGCGAAAAGTTTAATTGATTTTTCACTGCTATTAATTTGCTTATATCTTTCACTAAATATCGATTATTAGGTATGTAGATATCTTGCCAAATTTTCTAACATTATTTAAGATAAACAGTGTATATTCTTTGTGTTGAAGTTTATTTATTGAAAGTAGACTAAATGTTATGTGATTATATAATTCTGATAAAATGTATGAATTACATGTCTCTAAAATGTAAACTTAGGTAAAATAAAAAATCAAGATTTATATCATTAGTATTATTAAAATTGGCTAACAGTTACAATTTCAGTTCCCATTTTAAATGTCAGAAAATCACACATACTTACATTTGTATTTGAGTTGTACACATAATTTTAATAGTTGTTCATTTAAAAATATGTCTGCGTTGTTAAGCATTTAGACGAAGACATTCTTAAAATGTTCATAGCTCATAAATAAATAATTTAAAAAATCCCTTTGACTAAATAATAATCTTATAATGATAACTATACGAGTTTTCGATCATTTTATAAAAAGTGAATGTGCTGCTTCAAAAATGATTGAATTAAAAGTTTTCATCTCCTACCTAAGTAACAATTTTGTAAAACAGTAACGTACTACTTAAATAAAATTTGCTCTACATTTTTCATGAAATTCATTAAATCTCGTGAAATTTCCTTCTTTGTAAAATGTTTAAAAGTAATATTCCTTGTTCCTGAAAGATGTAGTTTTAACGAGAATATTTTCTGATAATGTATTCATAAATAATTTTTCAGAAATTAACTAAACGGCATTATTTAATCTCTTTTATAAATGATAGAAAATCTGCCAATATAAAAATAATACATACATTTGTCAATAACAATTTTAAATTTACGTTATAATAGAAAATTTCATGTTACAAAAATAATTTCAGTTGAAATTAAATTTGATAAATATGCCAAAATTAGTCATTTGTTGAATAGTGAATTAAGATATTTCCGATACATTTTAACAAACGTAAATGTTGATTTCTCAATCAAATGTTTACTTGGAAAGTAAGATTTTCCCATTATCTAGGTTTTGTAATAGTATTTAATATTACATTTTTAGTAAAATAATCTAGCTAAGTACAAAATACTGTGAGACAGATTTTAAATTTTCAAAGAAAATTTCTTGAAAGATAAAGATAAATAGTTTTATTTTTCGCTAACATTATACTTTTTTTATCATATTTCCCCAGTCATTTTCTTCTTGAGCGGGAAAATACCATCGTTTCATATTTCCAGAAATGGAAGCACTCTAAGCCACCATCATCCAAATCGACAACACGCTAACCCTAAAAATGACACTTTAGCAGATGACATTTCTAAGCAAAATTAATGCATTCTACGGTAGCCTTTGAGACACTAAATAATATCTTCCCCCCTTCTGCTTCCATTCTTCTTAGCCCAATGACGATACCGTTTCGCTTCCCATATCGATTTCTGAATCTTAATCTTTTCCTAAAAATGATTGATGCATCTCATTTTATTGTACGCCGGAATGGCATCAGAAGAGGCGAACATCTACATTATCGCCGTCTCTCGGTGAACTAATGAAGTGAACTATCGATGCTTCTCGAGAAGTTTTTCAGTGTTATTGGGGAAGCACCAATGCGCATGAAAAGAGAATTAATAATATCTCCTCTATCAGCCTTTTGTCTGAGTTAAAAGCCTGGAAAGGAATGTTGAATGAGAATTTTCATGCAAAAACTTTATTCTGTTTTCGTTCCACAGCATTAAACATAAATATTTCCGTTTTTTTTTTCGGGGGGGGGTTGTTATCTATTTTGTTTGAATATTTAAAGTCATGGCATGAAACTAGAGTAATATTATTTTTTAAAAAGAAAAATCAATAGATTTAAATGAGCCGAATCGGCATCAGCATTCCTTTTATAATGCAGATAGATGAATATTTTTCAAACAGTAAACTTAAACAGTAATTTTACCTAATAGTTAAAAGAAAATTACATCTGAGTTTATCGATGTTTATTTGTTATATTTTCTTCCAATTTCCGCATATTTTATTAACACTAAAGCTTACATTTTTAACTTTTTTTAGTTGCTTTTCAAATGTATAAGTAAATAAATTTACTGTAAAAAATGACAATGACTGTAAGGCATACTAATTCGTGTTTATTATTTATATCTTTAGAATTTAAATATTTAAAACATTTCATGTATTTAATTTCCTAATAAAATTTATTTTTTGTTCAATGTTTTTTTAAATAATAGTTTTTAAAATGTGGAGTATACATAACAAAATGCAACATAAAAATTATGCAATTTTCACGATAGGAAATTAAAAGTTATTTTTATTAAGAAACAAAGTTTTAAAGCACATGATTTGAGTAAAAATTATTCTGTGGTCACATATTAATAGAATTTATTTAGTGGTTACGCGTTTTTTTATAGAATAATATATTTTAAAATCTCTAAGAAAATAGGATTACTTCTTAAAATTTAAAATTATACAACCTTTAAAATATGAACAATATTTGCAAGAAAGTTAATAATACTTATTCTATGATGATTTAAAAATAACAACAAATTTAATACTCAGATAAAAATTTTAGTAAAATAAAACGATTATTTGGTGCATTTTTCTCTTCACTAAATCTCATCTTTATTGCAAATAAGTTTTACTACTTAAATTCAATTGAATACCCTTTACATTTCAAGGCAATTTTTCGTATAACAAAATCCCATTTTAACAGTGTGGGAAATGGATGGACTCGTTTTCAAAGCTCACATGACTATTAAAAATATACGACAAAACTATTCTTCATTAATAGGAGTACACATATACGCACGCGCGCACACACATATACGTATATATATATATATATATATATATATATATATATATATATATATATATATATATATATATATATATATATATATATATATATATATATATTATATATATATATATATATATATATATATATATATATATATATATATATATATATATATATATATATATATATATATATATATATATATATATATATATATATATATATATATATATATATATATATATATATATATATATATATATATATATATATATATATATATATATATATATATATATATACATATATATATATATATATATATATATATATATATATATATATATATATATATAATACTATTTATCCTTATATTTATCCTTATATGTATAGTTTGCTTCATTTCTAAAATATATTTTTGATTAGAATTTATAATGAATCATTTCAATAAAATTAACGTTCGAGGTATATCTAAAATGTACAGTTATTTTCAGTATAAAATGTTGCTATTTATTTAATATTTGCAATGAATAGTAGCTGTATTTAATATTTGCAATCATAGAACTTTTTTATTATGAGCTACATGCAATGAAATAATTACCTAACATTTATTTAAGAAAATGAGATCAGAATATGAATTTATTTCAAAAGTAAATTCGAAACCTTATAGCTTGACAAACACGTATTTTTAATGATCATCTAATTACCTGATGCTCAAATATTTACTTTTATTTTTTCACGAGACAAATGTATCGTTGCTATTAAGAATTGTATTTGCTGTTGGTTTAATTTATTAATAACTTGTGTATTTGCTGTTTTTAATAAATATATTTATGAAATTTAACAGCAATTTTCAATTTAGCAGAAAATAGTTTGCCTTTAGAAACTATATTTACATTTTATATGAAACAATATTTTGTGATACAAATATTAAAAAACAGATTGTGAGAGGTTTTTTTAATCCACTTCCAATCCTTCGAGGAAACTATGGAGCAAAAAATAAATTCCAGTATACTTTGATTCATAAATTCTTATTTTTATCTTGGGGTTCCGTAGAAGTAAATAAATAACTATGTTGGACATTTTACAGACACAATACTTAAAGATTCAGTGATCCTTTGGGTACCATCGATTTGTTATTTTCCATTTAATCTGGTCGAGGTGTTAGCTTTAGGGATTTCCGTGCCTTGAATAAATGTCTGAAGCAACTCTCTCCTCATTACGGTCTACCAACGGCTGGGAATTCAAGCCGATCAATTCCTACCACTTAGTTTATGTGATGCCACCACACAAAAGAAAAAAAATACCACAGTGGCAAACTCACGTAACATTGAGATTGGGCGGAACAATGAGTGTTTTCCCTAAACTTGAATTTGAATGTAGTTTTTGTGATTTGTTTTCACATTTTAAGAAAATGTTTATTTTGCATTATACTTTTGATGTTTTCTATTATTTTCTCTGAAGATTTGTTTGTATAGACATATGAAAAATATCTTTTGATGGTTTGTGATAAAAATGTCAAATTAAAAAAAATAGTAATCATATCATTTAAATTACTAATGATATTTACTTAATATTAACACTATTGTAAATTATTTAGTATATGTGTGTATTTATTCTGTGGAAAGGATATTTTAGGATCTGTGTAAAAATACTTGTAGTCTGCTTATGAAAATGATTTTTAGAAAGCAGGTGAAATTGGAACATAGTTTATTCATTTATTCAAATGTATATTTTTATAATTTTGCAATCAAATATTTTATAAATTTAATGAAAGAATAGTGATACCGAATGGTTTTGAACTATAAAATATATTCGAATGAAATCTTTTTCTTTGTTTGGTTTGTCTCTCAGCAGAACCATGTTGTGGAAATACTAAGGGGAAAGTTTTCACAAATAATATCCATTTATATTTCCAAATTCTATTCTTCAAATGTACTTTTCTTTCGTTATACCTCTTTTTTTTTAACAAATACGTTATTTTAAATGCAAGAAAACATTGAAATTTCTCATCCTTTATATGATGAGATGTAAATTATTTTATAACAATAGCATAAATTAAAAGAAATAATGCGACTTTGTTCATTTTTAGTGTACTTATTAACAATAACGTATAATTAATAGAATATCATCCGACGATATAATTAATTATAATTATTTAATTAAAATAATTTATTTAAGTTTTGAACTATACGAAATGCTTTATATAATTTTAACATTTTAGCAAAATTTGAAATGATAGTTTTGAATTTTTTGGCGTATGCAAAACCACAATATATTAGATTGCTGTAGTTCAAATTTTCACAAACAAATTTTTAAACCTTGCAAATTTCTTTTTCAAAATTTTACACAAACTCTATAAAATTTTGTGAAATGCTAATAGAATTATCTAAAACAGAAATATTTAAAACTGTCTTTGAGACATAATATCTTTTACGATTACTTATTAATATATATTATAAAATAATGCATATACGAATATAAAATTAAAAAATAATACAATATCATTATTAATTATAATCTGTTTAGATAGTTTAGCTGTAAGTTCTTACATTGAGATATATAGAATATAAGTCATCATTATGCTTGAACTACCAGCATTGCTCATAATACATAGAATTTACGATACATACAGATAGAATTTAAAAATTTGCATATTTTTATACTTCTAAAAACTCATTATTTCTTAAAATAATGATTTCAAAATTTTCTTTTTTAATTATATAAAATAAATGCTATTTGTAACATTAAAAGATATTTAAATAAGAATATAAGGCATCTTTTGCTCAAACTACAAACATTGCTTATAATACCTACATTTAAGGTACGCGAAACCAATAAATTTTGAAAATTTGCATATTTGTATAATTGTAAGAACTCGCTATTTTTTGATATAATGATTTCGTGATTTTCTTTTTTTAATTGTATAAAATAAATAATATTTGCAATATTAAGATGAATTTAAATAAAATAAATATCAATAAACTAGTTTATTTAGAAACAAATACAATTATCCTTCAGAAAATTCTAAATTATTTTTTATGCAAAAGTTTGCTTCTAATGAAAAAATATTAAAAGTAGATTTTTATACTCTGAAAATCATCCACATTTTATTAAATTTAGAAATTTCTAACACTTTATAATAGATACTTATTTTGAAATTTACATAAGTCAAGCAAATTAATATTTTATTAATTTGCTAATTTTTTATTGGATTTGTGAGATATGTGTCAGTAACTTATGTTCGTTTCTCAATTCTTAAGAAATAATAAAATATTATTTTTGTACTTTTTAATTGTTGTCTATTAATAATTTTGTCAAGTAAGTATTTTAAACACTCTTTGATTTGTTTTCATTATTTTTGTTTTCTTATCCTTATTTAAAATGATATATTTTTTCTTACTTTGTTTCATATATTGTTATATTAATTGCTATTATTTTGAATCAAATGTGTTAAAAGCCACCTATGAGTGAAAATACTTTCATAAACTTAGTAAATCCCAATTTATTATGAATAATTCTTATAATGTTAACATGACATGTTATAAATTTTAGGAATGAAATTAAACATAGAATAGCAATTATACTAGAAATAGACATATTTACTAACAATTACAACACAAATAAATCCAATAAAAGCTTTGCAAACTCTAATTATGCTCAAGAGAGTTACACATCAACCACCACCAGATTAAGCAAGAAACACGATCACCTGAGTATCTTCGGTTTAATCACCAGAGGGCGCCCCTTTAATTTAATCAGAAATGTATATTGAGTGCAGAGGGTAAAAAAAATTAATAAATAAAACTAGAGACATAGTAATAATAATAACTGGATTAGAATTTATATTAATTTTCCTTGCCAATGATAGTCAGTCTAAAATGTAACTTAATAAGATCATCTATTCATTGATTTAAACTATTTTGAAGAGCAATATATTTTACATTTTTCGGTTTCATACATCTAGATCATAAATCTAAAAAAATTGTTTGAGCCTCCCATATTATGATCTCAGACGATCCCAATAAATTTAGTAAATATTGCACTTTCAAGATAAAATATTTGATAAAGATATTTTTGCCAATAATGAGATTGTCGCAGAGAAATGCATTAGAAAATTGTTAATTTCAAAAACATATTTAATAGTAATTTAACAACTTCTACAGAATTAATTTAGAAATGTTCATATCAGTTCATAATTTAATTAGAGTCATAATACTCTTTATTCATTTATTTCTGTGTAATAATCTTTAAAAACTGAAACCATCATTCTATATTTTAAGTAAAACACTAAAATTTACGACAAATGTTCCATCGGATAGTTAAATTATGTTTGAAAAAGCAATAAAGAACAAATAAATTAGATATAAACTTTCATTTCTCATTTGAACTATTTTTACTTAGAGGTTAATTTAATTTAATTATGTTACTTCAAATGTTATTGATTCACTATTTTCCTTTATTTATCCTATTTTTCCCATTTAAGAAAGTATATAGCATTTTTCTACATTGGCCAATTCATTACATTAAAATTTACATCTTTGACATTCTTCCTCTCAAATATCCAGAAAACATCTTTTCATTTTTAACAAAGTCCAATTATAAAGTTCCTAAAAATTTTTGTCAATAAATGCTTCAAGTTCAAATGTGCCTTTAATTTACTAGCACTTATTAATCATTTAATTTTATTATTTTCAGAATACATTATGGATAAACATATTTATCTACTTTATTTTATGATAAAATAAAATAACAAATTAAAAAGCTAAATAGTTAAAAGTGAATAAAATATGAGAATAAAAATTTAAAAGATTTAAAAGATAAATAGTTAAAAATGCACACATTTTGCATCTTTTTCTTTCCTTTCCTGATTTAAGGTTTCATACTCTTTTCCTTCCTGTCTTATTTATTTTTCAGTAAACTCTCAAAATTGTATAGCTTAATGTAAGATAATGATGGGTTTCAATCTAAATGAGTTGAAAATAATTGTTTTCTCTCACCGTTGAAAAGTAAATTGTTTTTCAAACTGGGAATAAAATACTAAATGACAGGTTGTACAATATATTTAAGAAAATAAATGGATTCAAATTTTAGACATTTAAGAGCTAAATTTAAACTTCCATTTAAGTAAATAAATGACGCAATTTTTAACGTCTTTCTGAACTTACTTTAAGATATCTTATAATGGTAATTACATTAGAAAAAATACATTCGTTTACATTGACACAAAATGAAACGCTACAATAATTTTTAATGTGTTTTATAAAGATAAATAATAAGCATAAATAGCTTGAGTGAGTGAAATGTTATTTTAGATTCCTAGTAATTTAATATAAAAAAAAGGATAAATACGATGATATGTTTTATATAAACTATATTTAACTTTGTGTGTGTGGGGAACACATTTTTCAATTATATTAGGATTATTAATCTTTATGGTTTATTGGTTATAATAAATTCCCTAAGGAATTTATTTTCAATGAAAACATTTCATTATTTCTTGTGATCAAATGCTCAAATTAAAAATATATATTACTGAAAAAAAGAAAAAATACTTAAATAGATGATAAATTTTTTATTCCTTTATTTCTCTTCATCATTGTATTTATTGGAAGTGTATGAAAATATTTTTAAGAAAGATAACTGATATTAACAATACTATTTTACTACTTATTGTAGTTATTACATAGTATAAATATTTACATTTTCAAAAATATTTAAGTACGCTTATTAACTTGATTATTTATTACTATAAAAATTAATAGCAAAAATAAACTTTAACTTTTTAGAAATTTAAAGTTTTTGAAAAGAAAGTAGACCATTTTTAACATGTATACTAATCTAAGGGTAAGACAAACATTTCCTGCAGAGTGAATCATATTTATTTATAATTATTCAGGAAAATCTTATCTCTTCAAAGTGGCATTTCGATATATATGTTACCACAAAATGAGGCTATACATATAAACATTTTAAAATCACAATTAGAAAATTCATTATTTATAACAATTACTAAAAATATCGCTTTATCACTAAGCTTTTTTGAGCAAATGTTAAATGTTTTCATTTTCATACATTACAGCATATTTTGTTTTTACTGTGAAGTTTATTTATATTAAAAATTATATATAGAGCATTTTTAATGTATTAACTTCAGCGGAGTAAAAAGGGCAAAATGTAAAATGTTTTTCTGCCCTTACATTTTTCAAAATTTCTGTTTTATTATGATAAATGTTATTCGCATGATAAATGTTGCATCTTTTAAAATACTAAAAATATCTAGATTTTATTTTAAGAAACAGTGCAATAAGCTAATTTTACAAAACAGCATTTAAAAAAATATATTTTTACAAAATCAATCAATATTCTCTGAACACTAAATTAAAAAATTGTTTTACAGAAATAATAAATTTAAACGTGAAAGATAGAAAAATTATTCATAATTATACACTTCTTAAAACTACCGTTGAATTATTATTAAATTTATCTCAGTACCATAACGTTCTTGTTATAATTTTCAAGAGCCTAAGTATCAAAAGCAAAAAGCATTGTTGTTGCTGTTGTTTACTAATGACACTTGGACAAGCCAAGCTTGCTATGCTATGAGAATTAAGTCGATTAGGAGCGTCTTTCGTTTTTAATTAGAGCACCATGAAGGTGAAAGTACGACTTTGCTCTACACATTTGCCATAGGTACCCGTTTATAGGGTAGGCAACCATTCACACCTCATTCATACAAGAAAAGGACAAAGACAGGATTGATAGAGAGAGAAAAAAAGTACATTCATGCCCAAACCGGGATTCGAACCCAGGACCTCCTTATCCGTAGCAAAAGGTATTATTCATTTTAGTATGAATTTGAGTTAAAAATAAACATTGACTCTATCTGTTCATGTGATTTATACCAAATTGATTAATTTGCCTCCCGTGAAAATAAAAAAAGTATATAGAAATTAACATTTTTCTCTTGAAAGTGCACACACGAATTATTTCTTTCAGTAAGCACAGATAAATCACAATTTCAATTCTTGGTCTACTATCAATTTAATTTACGGTATTGTCTTTAGATAAATACCCTTAGATTATGTTTACTATAAGTTTAATCTGATAATTCAAATTTATGGAGAAAGAAAGTTTCCTGTTGTAACATAAATTGAATAACTTCAACTTCTTATTTTCTCAAATGGAATGTTACACTAATATAGAAATTTGAAGAGATACAATAATTAGCAGTTATAGAAAGTTGAAAATAATAATTCATTCACATTAGTACGTTCTGAGCCTCATAAAGCATCAACGAATATTTCGCACCATCCAAAACTTTCTCTTTAGTAAATTAGATATTAACATTGTTCTACCAAATGGCATTTCTTCAAATAAAAGATATCGTAAATCAGCGTATTTAACATAGCATTTCAAATTTAAAAAATATTTAAATCCTTTTCCTATGACATTAATAGATCAAATAATCTTGAATTTACTCCAAATTAGAAAAAAAAGGTTAAACTTAATATAGTTTTCTGGTGACATTTATTTTTATTTGTACGAGTTTATATTATATGAGCATTTTTATTTTAGATGGAATTTTAGTTCATTAAATGAATTATTAAGTCATTAAAACGAAATGAATGATTTTTTTTCTTTTTGAGAAATAAGTTTTAATTTATTACGAAGAGAAAAGATATAAACAAGAGAGCCCTAGAGATTTTAATTAATTTTCTAACTTCCCAAAATAAACTGTCATAAATTTTGTAAAATTGCTGAATTTATTTTAAGCCCAACATTAACAGCTCAATGTTGAAAACTGCTAAAATTAAAATTTAAAATATTGAAAATTAAATAATTAAAAGTAGAATTCAGATATGATAGAATAATAAAAATATATTAGAATAGGTTGCCTGAATTAAACCTGAGATAAATTTATGGCCTATGCTCCTTAACATTTTGTTTCATCAATGAAAGCTTACATGTAGTTGTTTCTAAAACACTAAACAATTTAGTATTATATATATATATATATATATACATATATCTATATATATATATATATATATATATATATATATATATATATATATATATATATATATATATAGAGAGAGAGAGAATATTTAATAACATTTTTTAATAACGTTGGGCTTTAAGTAATTAACCTTTTCGCCACAATCTGCTATTCATTTGCGGTTACCCAGTGGACCCCTGTGTGCCTGGGACCAGTGGACCCAGTGGACACGACCTACCACCACAAACTCGTTTATAGAGTGGGCCACAATCATACATTATCTCAGAAGAAGGGACAGAGAAACACAGAGAGATAGAGAAATTCATACTCGAATTGGGATTCAAACCCGAGACCCACAGCTCAGGAGTTACGAATGCTAACCTCTTAGCAATCGATTGGCAAATTTATTATGAATAATGTCACATGACACGTTACCTTGTAAACCAATTCAAAAACATTCGAGCTTAAAATGTTCATGTATTTAATTATTTATATTTTAGTATCAATAATTAAAGTCATTGGATTAAACTGTCATTTAAATAATGATGCAAGAATTTTAATAAACTTTTATTTAAACAATTGAAAATTTAATTTTTTAAATTAACTATGAGAAAATAAAGAACTTCACTTTTTAAATAAAAAGTGAAGAAATCTTTATTTTAATAATATTTGAATCGAATTAAAAACATAATGGTATCTTTCAATAAAGTGTCAAAGCATTGGAAAATACTTTTCTTTATAATTTGATATTATGTGCAGAAAAAATACTATATCTCAGCTCATACATATATACCTCCCTATCTCAGCTATGATATATATATATATATATATATATATATATATATATATATATATATATATATATATATATATATATATATATATATATATATATATATATATATATATATAATAATTATTCATTTATATATTATTTTACAAGAGACATTTAATTTCTTGCTTCTTATACGTTTAATCTAAAGCATCAGGTAATTGGACAAAAGAATTGCAAATCACAACACTGATTGCTCTTTTTGTTATATAACATAAAAAAGAACAAATATTAAAATTTTAGATTGAGATTCCTTTTTTCACGGTACCTAACGCAATGTGATAAGATCTCAAAAATAAATAAATTTTACTCTTCCGTCGTCACACTATTTCACGCCATTTTTTTCCAAGAAATATAACACATCTCATGAAAATCGAATTTACTTCTTTTTTTTTTAAATCAAATTTCATGATTGGATGAAGTTATGCTCTAAATATGCAGAATAGAAATGTTTCGCTCCATAAATTTTTCTTGCATACTTTTTTTTAAAAGAATGCAGGATGAGATATTGAATGTATAAAATTCCCTTTAGAATGGGTTGAATATATCTCCCGTGAATTTTTACAAGCCATTTTTACGAAATGTAAATTTATATTTTATATTTCCGGAGCAGTTTAATAAATCCCTAAATTATACTTTTACTAAGTAAACTTTGATATTGTACTGATTTAATAATCATTTAAATTATTCATATTCAAATTAATTTTTCTGTAAATTTATTCTATAAATTTCATACAATCGTTACATTTTAATAGCTCTTTTATGTTACTATATTCCGAAACGAATACTTTTATATTAGTTATTTAGAAAGTAAATAACGACACTAATATTATTTATGATGTGTAATTGATATTATATATTATTTATATAGCAAGATATGCTTTATTAATTAAACCAACTATAAATCTCTGTAGTAGAAATATAAATTAATGTTGCAAGCGCATACTTATTTAAAATAAATTAAGAATTAAGAAATATTTTATTTGTGATATAATAGGCTATAAAATATGCTGACATCTAACCAAAAATATTATTTATATTTTTTCTTCCGTTAATATTTCCTGTATTTTTCATTATATTTTAAGACACGTCGTAAAATAATTAAACAAAAATTATTCTGTTTAATTTTTATGAATATTTATTAATGTTAAAAATTCAAGTGTAGATTCAATATCTAAATTTAAGAACTTTTCATAGACCACAATATTGAACTATTTCAAATCTGTTCCCATCGAATATATAGATAGCAAAATTTAAAAATACTAAGCTATGAAATTAATATTTGCATTTATTAATACTTTTAATTTAATTTTATATATTTGAAATCAAAAACTTGATTTGTACATTCAGTATCATAAAATTGTTTGGGTTATTTCATCAAACTCTCACATTGTCAAAACCGAAAATTACTGTATATACATTATATGATATAAACTGGGAATATTTTACAAAATAATCTAAATTTACATATTATTTTATGTATAATATGAAGTATAAGACAATCAACAAGTAAATATTTTTTAAAATTTATTATTAAATAACAGATTACATAGTTTTTATTTAAATTTTAATTGAATTCGCACAGCTTCGTATAAATTTCTAAAATACGAAAATGTATGCTACTGTTTTATTATTAATAAAATGAAAATTATTAAAATTAATTCCATTTATTTAGACTATAAATAATATAATAATTTAATTAAGTAACACACGCAATAATTCCTAAGAAACAATTAGTGATTGTGTGTGTTCACTAATTCTTTCTTATTTAGATCAGTTAGAAATAGTGAGAAGAATAGTATAAAATTAAATTTGAACTAATCAGTTATAATGACTAAAAAATAAATTTCTGTCTTATTATGTTTAAAAATATGTATTTCACGCTGTTAATATTAAATTTTGACATTATTTTTGTCTTGAAAAGACATTTTGTCGAAGAGATATCTGCATAAAAGTAAATCCTTTACATAATAATTAAATATTCATTCAATTTACTGGTATTCAAACATATATAAGCTGGTGTTACGTAAAAATTATAAGTAAATAGTATCTTTTAATTTCCTCTTTTACTTCACAGCTGTTAGTTATATAAATAAGAAATATTGTTATTTCGCTTTCAAGATAATAATAATTCAAATTTATATGCTTATATTTTGTAGCCAATTTACTTGCCTTACAAAATATAATAAATAGAATTGATTCTTCATATCGAGATGAAAGATTATATCGAGGAAATAAATATAATTAATTCTTTATATCAATGAATATAATTTCCATTTTATTACAATTATATTCAAAGATGTTAAATGACTCTTAAAAATTAAAAATAGATTATTTTTAATATATAAAAATATTAAATAAGCTTAGACAATGCATGATTTCTCTGATTTTATCATAAAGCATGGAAATATGTTATTATTTCCCAAATAATTAAAATGAAATTTACTTCATATATTCGAAATATTTTCAAAATTTAAAATAAAATTTTATATCTGATAAAAATTATAATCCCTTTTCGTAACTTTAATTCAAAACATACTGGTTTCTTAAAATGTTTTTTTCTAATTATGTACAGGAAATAAATTATATATATAAATATATTGAATTGTGACACTCATATTCATAAATCATAATTCTTAGATATATAAAATACAGCAGTTAATAATCTAAACTAAATGAGAGAATTATCAGTTTTATTTTGTTGAATTTGCCTTATATATTAGCAAATATGATTTTACTGAGAGCGATTATCTAATTTTTAAATAGCACATTAAATATAGGCTCAATTTTTTTCTTAAACTTTTAATAGATTATTAGAAAATAAACTGATTTTTAAAATTACAAACATTGCCATTCAAGAAGAAATTTAATATATTATTGAAGACAATTTAGTATTTTTTTCTTATTAATTGGATTATTGTACGAGGTTGATTTCCCATATTTGCACCATCAGTTTTTATTAAATGTTTTTAAGCTCAAAGTACCTTGAGTTACATTTGTCAGGGGGCTTAAAAGTGTATAGATATATCTTAACAACCATCTAGGCTATTTATAGAAATTGATGGCTTTAATTACAGAACTGAGATGGAAATCGTCAGACAAAGGAAAACTTTTTATCCATCGAAACTCAGTTCTTGTTTGATAAACATTCTGAGCACCCTTTATTTTTCGTATGCCAGCTACAATTAATGAATATTATTGATCTTTGGTTGTGATGGCTTATATAACTAACTAATTTTCAATAGCGAGGAAAGCAACTTTCTAAGCAGGCAACCATGGTTCAAAACGTTATTTAAACATGAGTAATTTTAAAATGTGGCAGTACACTGAAAGAAATAGTTTCTAGATTATTAACATATTACTGTAATCATTCTTTAAACATGTCTATTCGACCGTATAAATAATGAGAATAATTTAAAAGCCTCTTATCAAATAATTCGAAGAATAAAGCAATGTGTATTGTATTGATTTGTTAGAAGTATATTTACGCGTTTTTATTTTAGGTATGTTTTTTTTATGTGTCTATAAAAATACTCAGATACTCCACAGTAATTAGCTGAAACAACGAATAATTTAAAAATACAAACAGTAATAGGATAATTTGTATACTGTTACAACAATTACAAAACTATTACTTATTTGAATATTTCTTCTTACAAACTTACTATCATTTAATTTAATACATACAGTAATGAATGAGTATTAATGATAGTAATAGTAATATATTATTTAATGATGACTATACATAATGTAAATAGATTATCGATCATAAAAAAAATGTTTAAGTCTTTTTTTACATATAGATTACATATAGAGAATGATATTGGTAAGATTTTAATCTAAGTTTTCTATATATATATATATATATATATATATATATATATATATATATATATATATATATATATATATATATATATATATATATATATATATATATATATATATATATATATATATATATATATATATATATATATATATATATATATATTTATATTTATATACATATATATAAATATATAAATATAAATATATATATATATATATATATATATATATATATATATATATATATATATATATATATATATATATATATATATATATATATATATATATATATATATATATATATATATATATATATATATATATATATATATATATATATATATATATATATATATATATATATATATATATATTTATATTTATATACATATATATAAATATATAAATATAAATATATATATATATATATATATATATATATATATATATATATATATATATATATATATATATATATATATATATATATATATATATATATATATATATATATATATATATATATATATATATATATATATATATATATATATATATATATATATATATATACATAATACTATATATAATCATAAACAAATAGTTACTATGATGAAACAAATAGAATTAAATTATTAAGTTAAATGTTAACTTACATTTTTGAATAAAAGAAAAAAGTTAATTTTATTAAACGAGCAAATTCAGAAAAAAGAAATGAAATCCATAAAACTCTATTGTTGCAGTTTAAGTTTCCCCAACGTAATCCATTTCAATAAATGCACTCTTCTTTAAATCCATATTCTCAGTACATTTTTGACTTGGCTCATGATCATTTATATCGCAGGGAACAAAACGATTCGAGATGTGACCTCATTCGAAACCAATGAACTTGATATTTTCTCGGATTCTAACTAAACGACTGTATTTGCATAGCTATTACTTTCTATAAAAAACGGCCACAAATCTTTCTGAAATCCAAATTTTATCCATTTTGAAAGAAATGATATATGCGTATTTAAAATGTCTGTGCAGAATGTTTTTATTAAAGATTGAATATTTTGTATCAGTGATTTTAGAGAAATATGATAAGTTCTTATGAGTTCAGATTTTCGATTTGGAAAATGACCTATAGTTGTTTTGGAAGTTGGATCAAGAAATGTATTGAGTTGCTTGCATTTTAAAGATCTGTTTTTATGTTTCAGAAAGAATTTGAAAAAGCGAAATTATAATATTACTATTTTCATATCTTTATTTTATTTTAGCCATTTGCGATATGTATATAAAGCTTATTTCTGATCTGTTAGGGAGATTTTTTAAATGTATATAAAAATAGTTTTAAATTATAATTTCCATTTTTTGAATTTAACTGTTCTTCATAGGGAAAACATATAAGAAAAATTTTTTAAAAAGTTTTGCATACATAAAATTTTAATTCATAATAAAATCCTATTATTTTCAAGAAGCGTTTTAGAAATAATTTGAAACAGCAAGATTAAATACAACTACTTAACAATATTAGGATAATATTTCTTTAAAAATAACTGCATTTCATCCAGAAACACTTGCATATTTTGAATAGATCTGTTGAAATTTTGAATATATTGTTTAAGGTCAGAACTCAGCTACATATTTTTACTTCAATCAATATTAGAGGAACGCCGAATCAATAACTTAACACTCTATTATAAGGATATACAATTTTTGGAATTCAGTAAATTATACTGATACCATTTTATATCAAATGATATTCATGATTATGTAAACTGTCAGATTGTTAGTATCAAATTCATTTCAAAAAATTGTGTCTTTTATAATATTTGCACCATAACTTTTAAAGGACAGTTTGCTCAACAATCGGCATCTATAATAAGATTTACAGATTGAAAATGCGATTTCTCTGAGGATTATGTTTTTCAATCGCATAGCATTGAGTCATGAAAAGTTGTTCATTCTTGAAGGATATAGAATTAAAGATTTTCCTATTTATCGAAAAATGAATCAATCGATTGTATGAAAAGATTTATAATTTGGTTTTGTTGATAGGTGTAAATATAACACAATGAAGATAAAGCTCAGATATACTTTATATACTTCAAACATTAAACAATAAAGGCACAATAAAAGCGAAGATTCAAGAAATGCAGCATGTTCAAGAAGAATCATTTATTGAATTAAACATTTTTTGCTATAAGCAAATATAATGTAATATGAATTCTTTGAAGATGAAAGCTGAACACAAGATCATATTACGTTGACTCATACGGTCAAATGTTACTGACACTTTTTGCAACAAACAACGCCATTTAAAAAATGTACATAAAAGTAAAATGCATGATTTTTAACTTGTGTAAAATGTTGCTATTTACTGGTTTTTGTGGTTTATCTCTCCTGGTTGACAGCAACATCAAACAAGGCCCATGAGCCCGAACTCCTTCAAACAATGGAACACTGCTTCAGAGTTCGATGATAATTTGCATTTATTTAAAATAATGCAGGCCAAAATGTGGGCAAGAGCATCTTGATTCGCACTGCATTTTGGACACAGGACACATTTTGGACACAGATAAACTTTTTACCCGTCACATGACGTTGTACATGAGTGTGTCCACTTTGAAGTCTCGCAAGAGTTGTCTGATCGCGCCTGTTGTCAACCACAATCAGAAGATCACCAGAGTGATTTTCTATGCTATATATTTATAAAAAAATAGTGATTGCAACCTGAATAATTAACATTAAAATATGAAATGTGCTTGATGCTTTTGTAATCAAAATGTTTATTTTAAAACACTTAATGGACCACTTGTTTAAAGTTGGCAGCGAGAGATTAATTAAAATCATTTCAATAATGATTAATAACAGCAGACTAATTATGAGAAAGCAGATTAATTTACTTAACGTGGTAAAAAATTAATTATTCAACTGTAAAATAAATGAGTATTAACTTCTGGTTAAATTTATATTTGTATTATGTAGTTGAAAATTATACTATTTTAATAATTTACACACCATTCTGAAACTATATTGCAAATGCCTTAAAAAGTAATTCTAAATAATAAATTTTAGCTTTCTGTTTCTTTTTAATTGGTAAAATTAAGTAATGTTAATATTTAAGTACATTTTACATAATTTCATTTTTCTTCATGGTAAATAACCATTTTTAAAAATTGCAAATATTGAATTAATGTATTTCTCGTACAATTTAAAATATTTTTGGTAACTTTTTACTGTCACATATATTTTAAACACTTAAATATCATTTTTAATTTTATAACTTATTCATTAAACGCATTCCTACGTATAAAGCATCCTGGAATTATTTATTTATATAGAAAATTAGTTTCATCCTATTTCAAAACTTTTTTCATACTGAAAAAATATAAATTCTTGAGACATTTCTTGACTAAAAAAATTAATATGTCATAATAAAGTTTATGCAAAAGATAAATAGTAGGAATTTTTTTTATAAATAGGGAAAAATTTTCTTTTTCATAAAGTTATATATCTAAAATATTCAGAATAAGAACCTTGATGGATGTGGACTCATAAAGCAAATTAAAACATATAAACATGACTGTAAAACATTTCAATCCAAACTTTCACCTTTAAAATTAAGTTTTATAAATTACATCCGATTCCTACTAAACGTGGGTGAGAAAGTAGTTAATTTTTGGTTCACAAACTTGCTCTTACTTTACATCTATTAATATAGAGGCTAAGGCAGATGAGTGCTATATAATACCGGATTCCAAATTCTAAATTATTTTGGCGTTGAAGAAATTTTGCCAAAGTGTCGTATCGTGACATGCGCCATGACGTAAGTACTAGGGTTGCCAAAATAGAATTTTCCTCATACATTTTATAGGTCTCCAAATCTATGACGTATTAAAAACCAGGTTGCAAGATATATAAAAAAAAAACCACCAAAAATCATCTAACTCAGATTTTAGCGTATGACATCTGTGCCGAGTCTATTTGCTGTTATAAAACTTCTTTGAAACACACTAGTTTCTGAAATGAGTTATTGTATAAGGTAGAGAGTTTTTCATTATGTCACAATTGCGATACATTTTAGAAAACTCACATGAAAACACCAAGATAAATGTGCATACAAAAATACAATATCCCTTTTCTGTTATTCAACAGTGTTTCTAAATAAACTTATGTTGAAGAAAATAAGAAACCAAATACTCTTAAGAGCATATTTTCACAGCTATGCGAATGTTTATTTTTAAAATTTATAATTATACTAATAAATCTTATAACCTATTATAAATATTCAATTATGTTGTAAAATCCAGTTTATTTTCACACAAAATTAAATTGATCACATTCCCATAAATCCATACAAATAGTTTTGATAACTACTGAATGTGATTTTAAACATTAGTATTTTTTAAATAAATATTTTCTATCTGCTAATTAGATTTAAGTACAAATGGCAGAAATTTCATTTATCTAGAATGAAAATATGTAATTATAATTTAAATAAATAGTAACCAAATCTTTTTTGGCAAAATAATTAGTTCAAAAAATGTTTAATGATTGAAATCTCTTTTTTGAATTTTATTTAATAAAAATGATGTAAATATAATTAACAATCAAACTATCATGAAAATGAAAACTATAAGACTACTTCTCCAGATTTAGTAATTTAGGTTTTCACAGTTTAATTTTTTAATAATTTTTTTCTTCCCGAATTAAGACAAAAATAAATTTAGTCTCAAAATCTAATATTTTAATATCACCTAACTTGATAATTCCAAACAACTGAATGAAAAATATTTAAAATTTAATTTTATCCCGGTTTTTCTCTGCATTCAAAATAAATAACATTTGAATACATTACTATACAAAACAAATCTCGTTTAAAAATATATTGAATTTTACGCAAATTAAAATCAATCAAATAAAAAGTAAGAAAAGCAATAAAAGTGGTAATCCACTATTATTTTATGCTAAAGTGAAAATATATATAAATTACACATGTTACATATTTACTGAATATTTTGTTTTCGTAAATCTGAAAGATGTAAACATTAAGATTTAAAACGAGAAATAGAAAAATAGAAGAATAAACGTTATATTTTATTCATTACTTAAACACGTTTACTAATCGTTAATATGTTGCTATGCCAAAAGAATACTTAAATAACATAATCTAAGAAACATATTTATTGTAACAGTTGTTCGAATGTTAAAAAATATATTTTAACATTAGCTTTATTATATATTTAACATAGCTATTATTATTCAAATGTAGAACTATAGAAGAAAAGAAAATTTAAAAATCATAAATTATTGTAGAATGATAAATGTTATAAATAAAATGTTTATCTTTATCGAGTTATTATTCTAACGTAATTCTGAATGCAAGATTTTTTATTGCCTTTTGCTGATTCCAAATGTATATAAATGTTCATCGGCTTATATTTATGAATAATAAAATAACATATGTATTTTGGTTACATATTTTATAAAAAAATAAGCTGGTTTTTGGAAAAATCAAATAATTTTAAAAAATATTTTAAAATAATACAAGTTTACAAAGAAAAATTATCCATAATTAAGTACATTTCAAATAAGAAGATATGAATTGAGACTAAATTTTATCCTGCAATATAATTTTTTTCCAACGGTGGGCATTTGGGTGACGAACCCTATGCCACAACAAGGCCAGAAACTGCTACTCATTTATCGTTACCCAGCGGGCACCTGTGAACCAAGTCACGGAGGCTCGAGTAGCATTGCCCGTGCCATACCACCACAGACCCGTTTATAGTGTGGGCCACATTCATACATCATCTCACGAGAAAGGACAAAGAAACAGAAAGAGAAAGTAACATCCATACCTAAACCGGGATTTGAATCCAGGACCAACAGCTTAGAAGTCAAGAACGCTGACCAGTCAGTCATCAGTCGGCTCCTATAACATAATTAGTTAGCAATAATTTTAATTTAGAAGAAATAAAGTGCTTGTTAATGTTCAAAGAAGAAATGGTGAACATCCACCTGAATACAATCTTAATAACAAGAGTAAATTTTTTAAAAAATGTGTTTATTATTAATTTTTTTGTTAAAAATATTTTCATAATAAATAATTTAATATTATATAATATTTTATGTAAAATTTCTCCTACTTACTCAAATTTCTCTAATAATAACGTTTGAACTTATAGTTTGGATAATTATTCATTGCATTTTATAAATAAATAAATGTGAAATTTTCACTGATGTAAAATTATGATTTATTATAAAAAAAGCTTAAAAAAATGCTAAATTTTATAAGTGCGTTGTACTTTATGGAATACTTATTTTTGTTTATGAATGATTTATGTAAATTGATTGCAAAAAAGTATTTGGAAAGAAAACTTTGAGATACCTAGAAAAAATTAATGCATGAAAATATAAGGTGAAACAAATGGTAATCAGCATTTAACTATAACTTATTCAAAATTTGCTTCAATAAATATGCAAAAAATTATTCACATGAAAATCATTATAGTATGTAATTTTCTGCATAATGTGTAACTTGCTTGTTTGACGTAATTTATGAGAAACAGTGTGTTATAATAAGCATATTTTGTTCTAATATTTACAATAAAACAATGTTGAATATTAATATTTTAGATGTTCATTTAAATGAAGTAGTTCTTTGGAAATGATTCTGAATAAGAAAAATTTCATGAACGTTACCAAAGAATATATTTGAGGTATAAATAAATACTATAAATTGCAAATAAATGCAAAATATATAACAGATTTTTCACATCCATAAAAAATATTAAACTTCATAAAAATGAATTCCTCATCATTCAAATCAAGTTTAAATCATTTGATTGTCGTTTTTCATTCACACTTGCATTTTCTGTGCGTTTTTACAGTATTTTAGACGATAGAAATTTCTTCTAATTTACTTAAGAGGAAGATATTATTTCAAAATACTGGTAATATTTTATAACAAAATTAATTTTACTTTCAAAAAGAACAATTTGCACTTTATTTTAAATACATTTATTTAATTTAAATGTATTGCTGCGAAACTGTCGCTATTCAATGTTTGTTTACGTTGAATAACTAAAAATGCCATTAAAATTTAAATGAAGTTAAGGCTTGTCATTGCAATAAATATGATGTTAATTTTGTTAAAAAATGGAAAATAAATTTTATGTGGAATTTATTAATGTATATTAAACTTACATTTATCTTTAGGAAGAAATTTATAATAAATTTTTACATCAATTTATTAACTTTCTGTAGTGCAGAAATAAAGAAACTGTATAAAATAATATCAGCTTTAATACAAATTTTATTAAAATTATTTCAACTCTTATAAGGAAATGATGCATTTTTTACCTTTCAACGAAAATTACAGTCTTATAGTGATTTCTTTCAATTGAGTAATTCGTTGCTCTTAAGTAAATAATTCAGTCTATAGCCAAAACTGATATATTTATAAATTTTCTAAAAAAGAAAAATGCAATTTAATTTTTACCAAAGTTGAATTATAAAATGCCTCAGTAACGATTCATTGTGTTACAGTGTTGCTGCTCATATTAAAGTCTATACCAGTGTTAATAAAATGTAAAACTGCTGATTTACATTTTATTTCGCTGACACAACTATCAAATTTAACACCATTCAAAATATAGATTGTTAACATTACTAGCAGCTAATTAAGCATTATTTTTATCTGCATGGCTTATCGTATTTTAGAGCGCTTTATCAATTAAAAATTTAGGGAATGCTCTGCTTGTAATTATGATGACGGTTATTATGATATCGACTGCTTTTAACGGTAAGATATTAAAGTTCCAATATGTGTGATGAGTAATGAAACTAAGTTCAGGAATTATATCTTTTACAGATGATTTTAAATACAATTTGAAAAATCAGGCTTTGGTATCGTATCATCAAAAAAATTGCATATTGCTAGTTTGCATTCAGTACTGGCATCACCTGACATATCAAAGCATGTGTAATTTTTTAACATACATGTGTCTCTCACATCCTGCTGACACTGCTTAAAGTAGTTGACAGTACTTTAAACAGTGACCATATTCGGTTCGGTATTTTAACATATCAAGCTCTATAGATGTGCTCTGTTTTTGAATCTTTTGTAGATTATATTTAAACAACAGTATGTAGGACAGTATAACGACAATAAACGATAGTATAACGCAATGCAACAATAATTCAGGAAAGTAATCAGAATGTTACAAATCGAACAAAAAATATTGGGTAAATAGTTGCCGAACGAGGGCACAGCAATTTAAAATGCCATTAAACTTAAATTTAGAACGACGTAACTAAACTTACACTGTAGAATAATAATTTAATTGCGTATTATTTCTGCATTAAAAAATACACACATTCAATTCATGATATATGAAATGCATTTTAAAATTTAAAAACATTTTTGCATTAAAATTCCTTATAAACAATTGTGCCAATTAAATTTTTTGAATTTTTAGTGTATAAACATGGCATGCAATTAGTAATAAATAAATTATTAATCACTTTAACGTTGACATTTTAATGTTTACGTGTATATATTTTAAAATAGACATATTTTAAAATTTAGTTAAAAACTAAAAGAATTCATAAAGACAAACGATTTGGTATTTAAAAAAATATTTTTAACTTTTTCATATGTTGACAATATTAAAATTATATATAGACATTTTATTCTGTATAATTCAAATTATATTAATTTCTATTTATTTCAAGTTATTCTTCGTGAAATATTGTAAGCAAAACTAAATACTAAAGTGTCTATGTAACAGAATACTATGAAGGAAAAATCATTAAATGCTTAGGAACAAAGAATTTACCTTCTCCCTAGTAATAATTTGCATTTCAATAAATTAATTTGTCCCTAAAGGCATTTACAAATGAATTATTATCACACATATATATTTACATTAATCATGTAAAATAAATAAAGTATTTGGATGGAAGAATAAAAAAAATCAGTAAGTGCTAAATAGCAGTAATTTGTTGCTTGTAACTAATTGTTATGGGAAGGCTGAAAATAAATCTTTGGTGTACACCAAGATATTACAAGCATTTAAGCACCATGATTTTAGCATGTTTTTTACATAAAACATGCAATACAACACTAAAAACGTCACAAAATGATATACCATAAGCCAAAAATACACTAAATGTTCTAAAAAGCACTGAACATCTCAGAAGTTTCTTTACTGTGATTTATAATATTAAAAAGCAGAATTAATGATTCTAAATGCAGAAGTGCTTTAGAGAAAATTAATTATTGTAATCTTCTAAATTGAGAATAAGCAGAACACCGAAACAGTATAAATAAAACTTAGAATAAGTATATTCAGAAAGAGTTATCTTTACTAAACAATGGATTGTTTATCCACTGCGAGGAAAATAGTTTTCGTGAAACTAGACAGAAAGTGTGCACTTTCGTGATTAGAAATGACTAATTAATTGAAACTCCAAAATAGGATTTTGTTTGTGTGGAAAAGCTACCTGAAATACAAAAGGAACAATAAATGGAGCCGTTTTATATAAATTATAATACTAAGAAATTCGAGACGAACATAATTGTTCGAAAGAATTTATTCGTGTAAGATGTTTCTGAAAAAATTTTTGTACAAAATAAAATTGTAAAATGCACTTAACTTTAAAATAAATTACAAAAGTAACAAAAAATATTTAAACATTACTAAAAGTATTCGCACAATTTGAGGATTTTATTCGAGAATATTTGAGTTCCATTAATTAATCAATTAATTTCAGTTATAATTTTCAATATTAATGAAGGACAACTGAGTTGCCTTATGGCGATAGCTTGGCGAATAATTTTCTATTGGTGATGGGATGATCAGCCTATTCTCCGGACTTAAACCCAATAGAATATGTTTAAAACGTTCTAGAAATTGAAAATACCAAATGGAGAATAAAAGTATATTTAGTTTTTGACTAATTTTATAAATATATTATTATTCTCGATTTGGTATTTTCAATGTATTATTCTCCATCTAGTATTTGATTACTATTCTCCATCTAATATTTAATCTTATAAATTTGGTTTTTGACTTATTTTATAAATATATTATTTCTCCATTTGGTATTTTCAATGTATTTTGAATGTATTATTCTACACATAGTATTTGATTATTATTCTCCATCTAATATTTGATTATTAATTTTATATAAATGTACTATTAATTATATTTTAGTAATTCTATTTTAGCTGCTTTCACACTGAATGTATTGCTAAACATAAGTGTATTATCTATTTATTCCTGTATCTTTCAATTTTCGCTTATGATACTTCTAATCTTGCTTTATATATATATATATATATATATATATATATATATATATATATATATATATATATATATATATATATATATGTGTGTGTGTGTGTGTGTGTGTGTGTGTGTGTGTGTGTGTGTGTGTGTGTGTGTGTGTGTGTGTGTGTGTGTGTGTGTGTGTTTGTGTATATATGTTATACATAAAAGTATGAAATACAGATAACAGTTATATTTTGAATAATTATTTCAAATTTACAAATTAGTCACATGAAAGCGTTTTAAATCATTCGCAAATATCACTAAGATAGAAGACTGGCAATAGATCGTTGATTAATTCAAAAGTCAAAATTTATCTCCATTTTGACTTTTGAATTAATCAAAGATTTCTGTAAATATTTTAAATTCTTACAGAATTATTTGTGGTAATTTTGTTCTACAGAATTATCATTACTTCAATAAAAATGACACCACAAGATTTTCAAACATCAATGGGCACATAAAATAAACATTAAATTCCGTTTCTGTAACTTTCTAAGATGTGTAAAATTTAAAAAAAAGTAAATTCATATTTAACTATGTGAAATGAGATTCAAAATAATCAATTTAAAAATAACTGAAACTGAAAAAATATATATATTTAAAATAATAAGATAGTTCTTTTATAATTTATAAAAGAAGCCATTATACAATCATGATTTTTTTTTCATATCGAAAATAAATTATAAAGGAAATTAAGAAAGCAATTTATAAAAAAAGAAACACTCTTGAATTTATAAAATAAGTAAATCAGAATTTAACATTGAAGTTGCATCAAAATATTTTAATGAAACTGCTAATATTTGTCACAATATACTATACAATATACAATACTTAGAATGTAAATATATATTTAATTCGTTAATGATTCTAAATATGAAATTAATAATAATATTGTAAAATAATGTTTATTATTGGATTTGGATACTGAATCTATAAGCAAGAAATAAATTTCATAGCCTTCATAAATCATATCATATGGAAATTTTTAGAATTGTATATATGCAATTACTTTTCATTTCAATTCTTATTACTTCAATCACTTTAGTAAGAAAATATGGTAATGGCACGTAAAATTAGATTAACTTCAAAACTTTTCTATTTTTGTAGCTCTTTGAGAGGCTCTATGAAAGCTCTTTGAAGATGTATTGCGTAAATTGTTTTGATTAATCAAATAAATTGGTCTTTTTTATCAAATGCATATTTGAAAATGATTTCATGTAATGTGTACAAATCTCTGAAACAAATGGGATTAATGATATATTGAAAATCTATTGCATTGTATACAAAATGAAACCATTGTTCCATTTACAAATAAGTATTACTCTTGAAAATCTTAACTTTAATATTAAAATAAAGTAAATTAATTTGGTCAATTACATAAAAACATTAAATAATTGAAGTACTATTTTACATGAAACTCATTGTTATTAGCATTTCAGTTTGAGAAATGATTGAAATGAAAAACGTTTGCAGGAATGAAAGTAGGAGAATGTAGTGCAAAAATATTAAAATTATACATCGACTTTTTTATATCTCGTCTCCATATTTTTTATTGACCAATTGATTTAACTTTCTGGAATTAGAACACAGAATAAACTTCAGGATGTCCTCCATGCAACTAAATCAAGTTTTAGTAAAAAATCTCGAATGTGTATTTTAAGATTTTGCTTCATATGCACTATCTTCACATGCAGACTCTACGTAAGAAAATACTATATATGTATATATATATATATATATATATATATATATATATATATATATATATATATATATATATATATATATATATATATATATATATATATATATAGGTACCATTATTTCACCGATTATATATTTGCACATAGTACACGTAATATGATTTGCTTTGAATTAAAATACTCATGAATAGGGATAAGTCGAAAGATTGGTAAATATTTTAACTTTGGGAAGATACGTAAAAGTAATAACTTTATTCATATGCACCTAAAGTTTTACAAATTAATGAGCTTTAAACAAATATTTTGTATGTATGTATATATATATATATATATATATATATATATATATATATATATATATATATATATATATATATATATATATATATATATATATATATATATATATATATATATATATATATATATATATATATATATATATGTATGTATATATATATATATATATATATATATATATATATATATATATATATATATATATATATATATATATATATATATATATATATATATATATACATACAAAATATTTGTTTAAAGCTCATTAATTTGTAAAACTTTAGGTGCATATGAATAAAGTTATTACTTTTACGTATCTTCCCAAAGTTAAAATATTTACCAATCTTTCGACTTATCCCTATTCATGAGTATTTTAATTCAAAGCAAATCATATTACGTGTACTATGTGCAAATATATAATCGGTGAAATAATGGTACCTATATATATATATATATATATATATATATATATATATATATATATATATATATATATATATATATATATATATATATATATATATATATATATATATATATATATATATATATATATATATATATATATATATATATATATATATATATATATATATATATATATTTATATATATATATAAATATACAGGGTGATTATAAACTTTGCCAACATCTGCACTTCTAGCGTCCATTCTATTTAACCGATCAAGATGATATTTCAAATATAGTTCTTTTGAGATATGCGCTCGAGATTCTGTGAATGGCAACACAGTGGCCCTCGCGGTTACAGTTAGAGTGACAGAAACTTGAAATTTTCGAATGGCAACGTCTACTTTTTACCATCGCAAAATGTTCAGCACAAGCGAAAACCCTAAATAGCGTTGAAACGGTACCGATATGTCTAAAAACGGACGTGTTCTGCAAACACAAAAAATAGTTCTGAAAAACGGCCAATAAAACACGATCTGGGCGCACGCAATAAATTTGCATGTGACAGAGTCAAGAAACCAATCACAGAACGCCGGTCGCCAGATATTCAGCGTAGGAAACCTATAAAATACGAAGCGGGTATGCGAAGTCGTCATTCGGGAACTCGCACATGCCGACGATATGAGTCTTCCTATGAAAGTTCGCGGTGAATCGATCAAACTCTATTACCAAAATGGGATGAACGCTGCGGAAGCCTTGCGTGTGTATCGCCGCAATCATCGACAACGACGCGGCCCATGTACTCTGCAAGCTCTGCGTGATTTAGTGCGGAAATTCGAAGATACAGGCTGCACCTGTGACAAACAGCGCTCCGGACGGCCAACTGTTTCTGAGGACGTTGTCATGGAAGTGCACCATACAGTGACTGCAGGACACACAGAAACCGCAAGAGGCAACGCGCGCGTGTTGGATATTCCGAAATCAACGGTCCGCAAGCTCCTGCGCTCGGTACTTCACATGTTTCCCTATCGGATCCAGCGCGTCCAGATGTTGGAGCCGGGTGACCCACAACAACGTCTGGACATCGCAAAAGCATTTTTGTTACGATATGATGCGGATAACGACTGGCCACTTCGCATACTATGGACGGACGAGGCGCATTTCACCTTAAATGGCAGCATTAACACAAAGAATTGTGTGCACTGGGGAGACGAATCCTCATGCTGTGGCGCCAGTACCATTATTTGACGCCAAAGTGACTGCGTGGTGCGGCATTACAGCTACATTTGTTCTGGGCCCGTTCTTCTTTGAGGAAACGACCCCGACTGGCCCTGCAACATGTTCTGTAACGGGCCCTCGGTATGCAGCCATGCTGAAAAATTATGTCTTACCGGAGTTGCGTCGGCTGAATGCACTCAATGACATTGTTTGGATGCAAGATGGCGCACCTCCACATATAGCGAGGTCAGTTAAAAGGCTACTGGATCAGCATTTTGGTGATCGCATCATCTCACGCTATTATCTTTTACCGTGGCCTGCGCGATCCCCAGATCTGACGCCTATGGATTTCTGGTTTTGGGGCTATCTCAAATCCAGAGTTTATCTGTGCAATCCTCAAACATTGTCGGACTTAAAGGATTCTATATGGCGTGAGATTGGAAACATCCCTCGTGCCATGTTGCGTGCAGCGACATTGTCCACCGTCTCCCGTATGCAATGCGTAATTGCCTGTGATGGCACTCATGTGGAAAATGTTTGAAATTAATAAAGATTTTTTTCTCTATGTGTTCTCATCATTGAGCAGTGTCTTGTCTCTGTCATATGCATTACTCCTCCGTGCGCCTTGAAGAACTGTTTGTATGTGTATAACACGTCGGTTTTCGGACATATCGGTACCGTTTCAACGCTATTTAGGGTTTTCGCATGTGCTGAACATTTTGCGATGGTAAAAAGTAGGCGTTGCCATTCGAAAATTTCGAGTTTCTGTCACTATAACTGTAACCGCGATGGCCACTGTGTTGCCATTCACAGAATCTCGAGCGCATATCTCAAAAGAACTATATTTGAAGTATCATCTTGATCGGTTAAATAGAATGGACGCTAGAAGTGCAGATGTTGGCAAAGTTTTTTTATAATCACCCTGTATATAAATAAATAAATAAATAAATAAATAAATAAATATATATATATATATATATATATATATATATATATATATATATATATATATATATATATATATATATATATATATTTATACATAATAAAACTAATACCATTATTTAATCCTATTTATGTAGCTATGAAATATATTTAATTTTATAACCAATGTTTACTGGTCATTCAAGCGTGAGAATTATAATTCTGTTTTCAGAGCTGCATGATTCTGTTTAAAGCAGAAGTTTCAGCCAGCCTTATATGCTAAAACGTTTATTTGAATAAAGCTACAATAAGAAAAAGTAACTATATAACTTTCCAGAAGTTTGCCTTTAATTAGAAAATCTTATATGAACATTACATTGTTGAACACACGTAAGCATTAAAGTTAAAAGAGCTAATTTATATTAACAGGATAGCATGCATCAGGTGTTCTTAATTAATAATTTAATAAAGTGTTATTTAACACAAGTTTCACTTCCTCTGAACCTGCCCTGAAAATATCATAAAATGCATATTGAAGTTGCGCTTTTGATCATTTTTAAACACAGAAATTCTTGATTTTGTGTAATGCTAGTGATATATAAACAAGCAATATAAGAAATGTTAACGAGAAAATAAAAAAGGAATATTAAAACATATCAATAGATATTTGGTTAGAGCAATACGAATTTTCGCTGGGAATTTTAGACTTAAGGAACATTTTAATGTTATGGATGCTTGTTTACCCTACCTTTTCAGAAGATATCTCACTGCACTGCAGAATTTTTATTTACGTAATTATTCATTTGGTTGAAATTATTTTGTTCAAATTTAAAACCTAAGCCAATATTTAATTAAATCTTCAAAGTTACTGGCTGTTCATGCTCAATACATTTGAATGTTATGTAAAAACCTTTGTGGATTGTTTTTCATTCTACATACATTTGAACATTATTTAAATATTTATACTATCAATTTGATGGCTGTGTTTTCAAGATCACAAAAAAGAAACCCTTCAGAAGCGAGAATATAACGTTTTCGTGTGTCTGAAAAAATATTAATATAGAATGTTTTAATTTACAAAGCCTATTTTTTATTAATCTTTGTAATAATTATATTTATTATCGAATTATTAGTTTAACGTAATCGCTTCAGGTCAGATTTTCATTAGCTAATGACTTATCTCTTAAGTATATCGCTTTTTAGATATCATAGACATTTTGCAACACATTTTAGTCAGGTTTAAATTTAAAGGTTGAAAAAAATTACGTCAATAAGAGAAATTTTATAATTAAGTTTAGATTCAAAGTACCTCGGGATTGTAATTCCTTGGAAGGGACATCCAAGGCAAGAAGGTCATTCTCTTATGCTCAGTTAAGGCTTTAAGGTAAAAGAGCAAAGACAGACTTAAACTCTTGGACATTTTTCAGAATGATCCAACTTTTTGACCAATAGAAGCTGCTAACATTTTAATTTTTATTGTTTTTTGACTCACTGAAGATGCTGCTGCATTGAGTGTCTCAAAGAGTAGTCATGAATGTGATCGGTTTTATGCAGAGTCCGCTTAGAAATCCAGTCCACAGTTTCCTTATAATTGTAAAGCTCTGAAAACCAACTGTGCAACGCAAATAGTCTCAACAATTGGACAGTCTTTGATTGACATAACTTGCAATCCCATCATTTTTATAGGGTTTTTGTCGGTAAACATCTTTTTGTGATGCAGATCTGACATATATGTGATATTTTGAGTATAAGCACCAAAAAGCTTTAAGATTAATTTAAACAATAAAACTTGCCACATATTTACTTAAGGTGTATTATGAAGTATATTGATTGAATACTTACTTACGATAGTATGTAACAATAAATAATATTTATGCAAATAATGTGGTTTATACTTTTTTAAATAAAATTCAGTTTAATTTCATAAAATTCTTTAATTTTTTTTTTGCCATTTAATGTGGAAGAATTCAAACTTTTAATAAATAAATTTATTTAGTTTCGGTTTAAAGCTCATAATTTTTTTATTTTAAATTTATTAATAATATAAAATATTATTGAATAAGAGCATAAACAACTTAAAAATATTTCAAAAAGCAATCCATCATTAGTTTAAATGTTGATATAGGGAATAAATTGTGATTATTCCAAGTAAGTACTAATAACAGGATAAGAATGTTTAAATGTCTTGAAAAATCTTCAAATTCCGTAAAATAAGTATAGTATAATCAATACTTGCGCAATTGAAAGTCCATTTTAGACATTTTTCTTCTTCAACATTCATATGAAATTTGTTTCATCTTTCGATAATTTGTCAGATATTTAAACGTCAAAATGAAGTATTTTATTTGCCGTAATAATAGGATAGCTTCAAAATTATTGAAGAATGATCAATTTTGAAAGGACAGTTATATATCTTTTTTTGGTTGTTTTAAGAAACGTGCAAATTAAACTATCCATATGTCAAGTTAAATAACACATTTCATGAAGTAAATTGAGTATGAAACGATATAATGCACATTAAAATTTGCATATAGCTTTTAAGAGAATGTTCTTTCTTAATTTTAATATTTATGTGTTTCATTCATGCTATTTGTTTTTTAATTTAATTATCCATGAAATCCTAAAATATTAGGTACATAGTTGATATATGTCAATATGAAAATTAAGAATAGATGTTATGAAATACACATAATTTTCTTAGAATGGAAAGCAAAATTATTCTTTATTAAAATGACTGCTTTGCATTCAAGCTATGTTAAAAAGAAATTAAAATCATGAAAACAATTTATTTCTTTTGGAGTTCCTTGAATAAATGTTATATTTATATTAATCTAATTTTCTTCAAAACAAACCAATAAATTTTATATTTGACTAAGAATATTTATTTGTTTCGGGGTTACTAATGAGTCAATCATTTTTCTAAATATGTTGTCAGCTTAATTTTTAAAAAATATTTACGAAATTTTTATTATAGTTTATTAAACTTTATGTATCCTATTTTCATAGTACATTTTCATAAATAACTGTCATGATATATGTATTAGTGTAAGGAAATATTTCTACCAATTTTTTGAATTTATCTAGTTTCAATTAGTGAGACAATTTATGTATAAAAACTACATTGATTATTTAATAAATTTGTTTTTCAATAACATTTCATTTAGTGTTTCGTTTTTACTTAACTGTTTTCCTTATTCACAGATAGTCTATATAAAATATCTAAGTGAATGAGAACGTACAATTGCTTCACAGTAATTTTTATTTTTCATAGTATAAGAAAGGAAATATTAATATAATACTAGTTGATGTGGATTTCCAGAAATATTAACAATTTCAACATTTATAAATTTTACATCAAAAAGTCTTAAGATTAATAAGAACTTAACTTTATTTTTATTTACTAATTAAAAGAAATACAAGTATTCTTATGTTAAATATGATACCATTTTTCATTTTTCCATGTTAAAATCCAATAATTGGGTTCACTACATCGAAGGAATTCGCAAGACCACACAGAAAAGCATGGTACAATTTTGGAAGTAACTTCTTGGAACCCAGGGAAGATTGTCGCCCTTTACGAGATTTGTTTTGAGTCTGGTCGGAACTTGAAGACACAAAATGGTTTCGTACAGGAGATTTGCGAGGTAATCTCAAGTATATGGCTCAACTTTGAAGCTGAGAGTTTTTGCCAAACGTAATCATATTGTAAATAAGGCTTCTCCACACACCTTGGACTTAAACAAGAATTTGTTAAAAGTGAAACAATATAAAAGGCTTTAGCTTGCGAAACCGTAATTTCTGCTACTCGAAAGAAACTTAGCTACAAGTATATACTGACTGCTTCAGGAGGGGTGATTCAACCAAAGTGGGCGCTGGTTTCTACAGTGAGCTGTTCTTTTTTACGACATTTATGGAGCTTTAGACTCATAGAAACTTTTATGGAGCTTTCGACGGTGAAATAATTGTAATTCATCAAGCCCTCTTATAGCAAGAACCTCGTGATCGACCCTTTTCAAAGACGATTTTCTTATAAGACTCTAAACTTGCCCTGCAAGCCACTGATTCACAAAGTGTTCCAATTACTTAGTTGTTGACAACTGCTTCTATCTTCTTACTTGGCCCTCAAGTATAGGCAAGCAGGTTGTCATTCAAAGGATCACTGCCCATTGTGGTTCAGAGAAATGAAACAGCTGACTTTCGGAAATAAGTTGCTGTCTTTCGAACAACATACTCTGGCCCACATACAATTCAATCAATTCAATTATCAAGAAAGAGCCGACTTTTCCCAGAAACTCACTTCTATTAGTAGAACTATATAATTTAATAAAATTCATTCAATACTTGAGTGGCATAGAAAGTAATCTGTTCCAATGTTCCATTTCCTTTTCACTCATGATTGTCTTCCAAAGCACCTGTACCATTTCAATGTCTTATCATTGTACAGTGTGTCCCTAGTGTAATCTCAGGGAGGAACCTCTGAAAGTGCCCTGCTTTTCCAGCATTTCAATCTGGGAGTGCCATCGGGTAGCGAGTCAACCCTGAGTATATAGATTCACTTAAGACTTCTTGTTTTTGTCCTATTTCTGATGTTTCAGCTGTCTTATAACTTTGTTATTGGAGATTTAAAAAAAACCCATCTAATGATGATAGAATTTAATCGTAATATGCAAATTCTCAAATAAGGTTGCTTAATACTTTTTAAGATAATATACTAATCTAGAAATGTGCTTTTAGACCAACAAATACAAGGGACATTCGTAACACTTGATAACTTTTTTGTGTAGCATATATTTTTTTATCAAACTTGCAGTACGTAGTTTATAGTAAAATATGTTGGTATGTAGAATCATTTCTCCTCTGAGTTCATTTGTATTCTTAGAGAAGGCCACAAATATTGATGATTATTCAAACTCTTTAATTACAATGTCAGTAGTAATAGTTTTTAGAGCATCACAAAATGAACAATATTTACTCATCACGAGCTTCAAAATAAGTCCTTTGGGAAATATCTTTATATAAATTGTTCTTTATTTGAGAAATGTTTGAGAAATGATAGTGTTTTATTGTCTATTCTCAACAAATAATCTTTTTATTTGATGACCATGTGATATTTTCTATCTCATTTTAAATCTAATATAGAATAATGTCAATGAATCAATACATAGTATCAGATATAATTATATCGTTTAGTAGCTGCGTATAATTTCTGACTTTGATTTGTAATGTTTTGTTTCATTTATTTCAATGATTTTTTAAACATTTGCTTTATTCTTAATTTTACAAATAAGAATTCAAAATTGAAACATCAAATTCAAAACAAATTTACAAAACAGGGCTAATTTTTTTACACAAGACTACATTAATTTTATTCAAATGAAATTTTATTTAAAAAAACATTAATTAATTAAATTTCACGGACATAAATTATATATGAATAAAATATTTTCATCGTACTTTGACTTTTTATCAACATAAAAATAGGCCAAGGAAACTATAACATAAATTCAGGAAAACTTAAAACAAATTTGCAATGCAAAAACGTGAAAACGAAATAGTTTCCGCACAAGTTTTTTTTCTATTCAAAACATATTTGGCAGTCATTTTATTGTTAAAATAAAATCATGTCTAAACAAATTGTTATTACCGAAAAATATTTTTAAAAGCCTTAGAATTAAATATAAAGTGTAATGAGGATTTAAATTAAACACTTTTAATAATTATGATGCAATCAAACCCTTTTGAGAGTCTCAATTATGGAAAATTACGCTCATTTTTCGTATCGTTTTTGTCTTTAGCGTTATTTTGATGCATTTATTAACGTTTTATTTACATGATTTCGTTTTATCACACCTTCACAAGCAACCTATGAGTAGAAGCTTAGTCAAATGCTCCAAAACTTAAAAAAACATATAAAAACTTATAATTAATTGCATAAAACTGACCAAATGATCATGAACATTTTAATTTTTATGTAATTCAAGATTATATTATGGATTGACCAGCTTCAAAATAGGATTTTTTCCTTCTGAAATCAAATATCTAGTTGATTAGAAAACATATCATGATAATTATCCTGTTGAAATTTCCAGTTTGATCCTCCTAAAAGTTAAAAAAATGATATAGGGCTAGCTAATGCAGTGATTGATAAAGATCAAGTATATTAATCTAGAAACCTTTTTAATTCTTATTCTCCATGATATACAAATGTTCTCCACACTTATACGAGCTACCCCTACTATTCTGAACGGTCTACTGGAGAAATATCTAGCTTTAATCCATAAATCATGCTAGGAGAGAATATAATTCTATCTATTATAATAGAAATTTCATTTTATTCTTATAAAAGAATTTAACACTGAAATCCTACTATAAACATCAGTATTTAAAATATTTCACAACTATAAGAAATATATTTAATTTAAATTTATAAATTCATTTAAATTTTTAAATTAATTCAAAAATGGTTAAATATATTAAAATAATTTTTTTGTAAAATATATTAAAACACATGACATAGCATTCAATAATAAATATTTTTTTCTATTGACTTGCTTAAAAATTCATATTAAAAACTTTGTGAAGAGCCAAATTCTTTGGAACTATTTATTTATTATGAACTGAGTACAGTATACACTTATTTTTTCAAACTCTTATAAACTGGTGAAAAGCTCTTAAAATTGAAAGTTTTTAAAACAGAAAATTTAAGTTTTATCTTAAAATTCTTATATTTTCACTAAACTCATCATTCTTCATAAATAAAGTCCAGTTAGAAAATATTATTTAACATGCACTATAAAGGGATCGAAAAAAATTAAAAGCCTTTCTTTCTTTTTTTGATGAAAAATCAGGCAAAGTATCTTATTTTCTCACATTCAAAAATATATGTTTAAGTATCCCTTTTTTGATTTTATAATGAAAAAATAATTTTTGTTTACTTCTTTTCTAAGAAAATGTACTATAATATTCTTAGGTATTTATGTTTGTTTTGTAGACGGTTGCAACACTATATGAAGCTTGACATTAAAGTTTTATTCTCGTTTGATATTTGAAAGTTCTTTTATATTCTTATACATATTCTCTTCAATCGCATAATACAATATTTCTTCGGTACAAATTAAATTAGAATTCCCATCCAAAATATTTTAAAATGAAGTATATTTGTTAAAGTTCATAGATAAGAAATTTCTCTTTAATGGATTTATCAGATAAATTTGCTTTCTTCAGTCATGATAATTTTTTAAATGAAGTCTGCGTGTTAAACTGACTATGGTATATTTTCTACAACATCATTCGAAACATGGATTGCCATCATTCTAAATATAGATTTTAAACATATATATCATTGCTTCTAATATTTCAATTTTATGAAACAAATTCAAGTCATGTTCACACTTTTCAAAATTATCTTACCATTTGCACGTGAAGTTATTGATTATTCTTCGATTCAATGACTTTCAGAAAAGAGTTAGATTAGGTGGAAAAACATCCACATGAATTGCTTAAAAATACCAGATTTTAACTAAATTAATCTTCCACAAATCCAAAAATTTTTGACTGTTTAGTAAAAACGCCCATTCACATTTCTGAATTATAAAATTGAAAGTAATTGCAAAAAATCAGTTGATATCAAAATAAAGGCAAATGTAAAATACATGAAAATTATGAGACAATAAATTATAATTTTAGTTTTTTATATGAAAGTTAAAAATATCATAACGTTCGTAGAATATATTAGGAACGTACCATCAACTCGTGAAATTCCGAGTGTTCTTAAATTATAGGTTTATAAAAACGGCCTATACTGTATATAATATGAAAGAAATAAAAATTTGATTTGAAAAATTATATATAAGTACAATATATAATCTAAAGTACATCACTTATAGTTCTAATTCAATAAATTATGTTAATTCAATAAATTTCATAATTGCATATATATCAGAAATACACCAGAGTGCAGTAATAGAGAAAAATGACTTTACTACATTTAAAAATGGCACTATGTATTTCAAAAGAGCTGAAAATAATAAAAATGGATTTAATTTCAATGAAACCACATTTTTGCTGATTTTTGTTTTAACATTTTCAGAAAAAAGTTAGAAATATTCCAAAATGAAAATTAAGATGAATAAAGCCATTGAATTTAAATATATTTGTGTAGTATTAGTAAAAAAAAATAGCCCTTTACATGCCGTCGAAAATTTCCAAAGAAAAATTTTAAATTAAGAAATTTCAACTACTTTTAATATTAGGATAATGTATTAGGTTGGGGAATAAGTTCGTAGCGTTTTTACCAAAGACTTTTGTTTAAACAAAAAACAATACTTATATCAATAAGTTAATCAATTATATATTTGCCGTTGCTTTTTACAACCTCTTCCAACCTCTCTACCAATTTGTTGATGCCGTTCCACCTGGTCTGGTGTCAAAGAAGTTGTTGAGCCAGTTTTTCAGGACCTTTTGTTTTGGTTAACTGGAAAATGCTCGAAAAGAATGCCACAGTCAACAAGTAGCTCTATATTGCCCAGCTGCACCGCGTGAATGAGGCTATTCGACTGAAAATACCTGATCGACATAGTCAAACCATACTCCTTCGCGACAACGCCAAGCCCTATGTTGCACAATTCGTCAAAGACGCAATCCAAGATCTCGAATGGGAGGTCCTTTAGCATCCGCCATATTCTCCGAACCTTGCACCGACCGGTTACCATCTTTTCCGCTCCTTGTCAAACCATATGAAGGTCGTTACCTTCGATAATAAAGAGTTCCTTAAAAGCTAGCTTAATAGCTTCTTTGACACCAGACAAGCGATTTTTGGCGGAACGACATCAACAAATTGGTCGAGAGTTGGGAAGAGGTTGTAAACAGCAACGGCGTATATATATATGATTAACTTATTGATACAATTATTGGTTTTTATTTAAATAAAAGTTCTTGGTAAAAACCTAATATAATTTAAATCCCCGACCTAATATAATTTAAAATATTTTCCAATAGAAATAAAGTTTATTGGCAAACCAATGTGTGATGTCAAGCACTGATAATTTTTCTAATAAATTGACATATTAATTCAGATATTTAAAATTTAGAATTTAGCATAATCTACTTTTTCTGCCTTTATAGCATATTTTCATTAAATAGCATGAATAGTAGAATAAACATCTGTTTTGCTGAATCGACACATTTATAATGGGAATATGAAGGTTTTCAAATCTGATTTTATGATTTTAAAATATGAATAAAAACCAAATCAGGGAAATTTCCAACAGCTGTTTTTTTTTTTTCCATTTCATACAACACATTTATAAGGTATTACTTCTTCAAATTTATTATTAGTTTAATGGTATTTTTGCTAGAGTTGTATGCCATTGTTCTTACATACGCATATTTGTTAAATAATTTAAGAGTAAAAAAAATTAAAAATATATATTTCTTAACTTTTTTTATGAATACTTTAATGTTTTCGTGAAAAAAGTACCTATTCTTTTCAAAGTGCATCAACTATTTACTAGGAAAATATCTGTAAATGTTAAAAAATAAAAATAATGAAAAGAGTTAAGAACAAAATGTTTAGCTGAGTTGAGTTGTCATCGTGATACAATTTGAATCACGATGATAACTCTGATAAATTGTTTGGAATGCTCGGAAGGGTGTAATTATTCATGAATTAGTAGTACATATTTCATGTATTAGTATTTATCTGAGGATGGTGATAATGAATAGCTCATGGTCAATCACCAAACAATTAGTGTTTTTTTCTGTGCTTCAGTTCTTAATATTTAAAGTGTGATTTATATTATTCTTAGACTTGTCAATTTCACCTCAACTAGCAGTATCAGATTCATTCCGTGGGCGCTCCTTGGCTGAGTGGTCAAAGGCATCACTGCTAATCGCTTGAGTGCGTAGGAGTGTGGGTTCGATTCCCACTGTGGCCCTGGGTGTTTTACTTCGTTATTCTTCTGTGGTTGTACATCTGTCATTGTGCTATTTGTCCTATTATCGACGAAGACTTACAAGCGGATCTCAAGAATCAAGCATACAAGTCTGAATATATGTAATGTAATAAATAAATATAGCAGTATCATGCAAATCTTTATATTAAGATAATATATAAAGCACCCCTTCAAAATTTTAATTAAATCATGTTATTTAAGTTTATAATTTTTAATTTAAGGTTAATTTAATAAATATTGAAAACAAAAAAATTCTATACGTTCATTTGCAGTGACAACATTTCAGAGGACTATCATTTCCCATCACATATACAGTCGAATAATTTATTTCTCGAGTAATTGTTCATTCAAATAATTTTTATATAAACATAAATTCCAATTACTACTTCATTAAGTTCAAAGTAAATTTAATGAGTAACGTAAAATAAAAAAAGAACTTTTCCAACTTCTAAAAGGACAACTAAATCCAATATATGCAAATGGGATCAGACAAACTACTTTCGCTTTAAAGACTGTGTAATGTCTTGTTAAATCTAAAATAATACGGGATAGTATAAAACTAAAATAAATCAATAGTGCAAATGATTGGATATCCTGACGCAGAGATGCTTTCCCCATTTCCACTTCATTTAGGGCCGTTAACTCTTCTTGTTTCTTATTTAACTTTTCAATAATCTGTAAGAGATTTGTGTCCCAAAAAGAGGTCTTAAAACCTCATGTTTGCTAGACTATTGGAGTAAAATATATTTATTAATACGGGTAGAAATATTTCAACTGATATTCAGTTAAATTTATTTAAAGAAGCTGCTCATAATATATGCAAAGCATATAAATTTACAAAATAAAATAATTATTGACAAATATGCAATAATTTCTGCATCATGTATATACTTTAAGAATATTTTCAAGAACATATTTTCAATTTTTAATCAACATTTTTATTGATAATACAAATAAGAAATCATGTCTCTAAGAAAAATAATTGGAGAATTATATTTTTAAAAAATACACTTTCCACTTAATCAAATAATTTTGTATTGATAATACAGATAAGAATATATAATTTATCTAACGGAAATAATTGGAGAATGCTCGTGTCTAAATAAAAAGCTGTCTATATTTTGATTTTTAAATTTAAATATGCACTAGAGAATTATACAAAAATTTATACGCTAACACATTTTTATGTATTAAATAATAAAATCCATAAGAATATAAATATTAACTTTGGAAAAATATCTAGTTTTAAATATAAATAAACATGTTTAGTAAATCTATTCGTATTAATATAAATGAAATTGATAATTATGGTGAGTTTTTTTAGAATAGAAATGCAATAATTAAAATCTAATTATCCCATTAAATTGAAATTGGGATAGCTTGATTGATCATATATTTTTAGAGCAAAAGTAATCAGTTTAATTTAACATCATCTGAATAAGTCTAAATCATGGTGTTAGCGTTATTGTAAAATCAGTCATGGTGGATGAAGTTCAAATAATTCTGAGATTTTGGAATATGATTAAATTTTCCCTAATGACATAACACAAATAATACAAACAAATCGGTTACAACTCATTGAATTTACAGTAAAGTGTGCATCTACATAGTTTACAAAGGTACATTTTTCAATTTTTCATTTCAATTTAGTTTTGTTTCGTCATAATCATTGTAATATTGTGTAATCTTTTGAAACGGAATTTAGAACAGAGTAAATGGCATTAACTAATTTCAACAAGAAAAAATTTATTGATATGATTTTATGCTAATGCATTAGGCATTCCTTCACACTTAAAAGCATGGTTCAGGATTTAAATTAAATAATCTTCTACTTGGATAAAATATACTCTGATAACTATAATGACAAGTAAATTTCCATTTGACGGGTTATGGGTATCAGTGCTCAAGCAACATAAGTTCAAGATAACATTGCATGCCATCATTTCTTCATCAGTTTTTAAATTTAATTTAAATTTATTCATATTCTTGAATAAATTTTGCAGCCAAAGCAAACTTTACCTAAAAATTTTAGTTTATAGTCTGATTCAAATTTGCTTATTCTGAGCTTTTACATTGAGCTTTTATCTAAAATTTTACTATTCGAAATTTTTGATATTAAAAATTTTCCTTATTAGCGAACTTATTTCTGTTAGATTGTCTATAGAAGTCATAAATTTTAAAGAGTTTTACTGATTAAATATTTTAATTGAAATAGTAATCTCAGTATTTTGATTTAACACTTTCACAGATAGATAAAACTGTTGATCAGATGAGATTATCAAACATTTTCTAATCAGAAATGAATTAAACCTGAATTATAATAAAAAACGATATCTTTCTTAAATTGGAAACCTTTAAATGGAATCAAGTAAAGCAACAAACAAATGTTAATACATATAATAAGTGTGCTTAGTTAATAGGCAAATGCTTAGAAAACTAACTTTACAAAACTTTTAAATTTTTAACCTTGCTGATATTTATTATGTAATTCTTTTGGTAATTCTATGTGGTAATTTTTTTCTTGATATCAAATCCACTTTTTATAGTTTATGAAAATGCTTTCTCTAAGCATTGTTAATTGTCAAGATATTTGAAAGAATATGTGAAATATGTTCTTAAAAATCATTACAAAGATTTTCAAAATATCTTATTCCCTTTTTACCTCTGAAGTAATTATAAAACTTATTTGATATTTAGATTAGTTTATATACATGCATTGTATTCTTATTTCTGCATGCATTTTCCATACATACATATAAACTAAACATTAAAATTTTATTCATTATTTTTCTTCTTTGATTTTGTAGCTTAAATGTCGTCAAAGTAATATAAAGTCTATTAAAAAATAGCGATAGCTATGTATAAAAAAATTATTTCAATAATTATTGGATAAATATCTATCGCTATCTTAAAAGAAGTATTTTAATATTTCTTAAAAAATTGATGCCAATATTAAATATTAAAAATTATATATTTTTAATCAATTATTAGAAAACATCAGAAATATTAAATGGGATTCAAGGCAACACTTTATAGATACTAAGAGAAATTGAATTGATCTTAATTAAGCTTTTGCTAAATTTTACAGATAAAAAGCTGAATAAAAAAACTAAATGCAATTAAATTTGATATACATTTAAAAATTAAAAAATATATAATGCTTAAAATTACTTATAAAATGAAAAATAATTCCCCTGATAATTTTACATAAAGCAGACGTTATAAAAATGCAATCATTTAATGATAAATGTACTTCAAACTACATGATTAGGTTTAATTTATAAATCTGATTATTTATATTTAAAGAAAAACATCCACAGCCAGAAATTCAGACTTTTTTAAGCATGCGAAAATATATTTTAGAAACATATTTACTTTCTGATAATTCCCTTTTTTACTATTCATGGGATGGAAAAAACTTTGTATTCATATCTTTATTCCTATTCTAATTTATTTATATAATATTGAATAATACTCTGTAAATTCAATTTACCAAGTTGAGTGAAGATTTTAAAAAAGATAAAATGCATAGCAAATTAAATAAAATATTTTTCCATTCCATCACAGAGCAACTGGTGACTTTACAACGGAAAAGGTTTTTGTGCGGCTTAACTTTTATTCAAATCAAATTTTAGTAAAGGAGAATTTTATTTGCTGATTCATCGTACGAAAAAGAATAAAATGAAATTAACGCAAAACGTACTATGTTCGGCACGCATTCTGCAACAAGCAATTCTTTAATAGACGCCTAGCTAGGTTTCTGCGTTAAGATGAAAACGATTTCATTCTCCCATATCAAATCCATTAATAAATTAAAATGCATTTAGAACTCTCTATTTTAAGTAAATATATCTTTTCCTTACAGAAAGTGTAAAAATAATTGAATATTTGATTTTAAATGCGAATAAAATATTTATCTGATAAAAGTTTTTTCATATATGAATCTTACAAGAATTTCATTTGTATGAAATAAAAAAATAATTAATTAAAAACAAAAAGATGTTAACATCAATTTTGAGATTTTTTTTTCTTAACTGGAAGGGTAGTTTCTTCAAATGTAGTTTTTTCCTAAAGCAATCATCAATTTCATTTTAAAATATGCTTTTTCTTAACATTAATTTATTAAATGAACACATTTCAGAATATATTATTCACAAGTGATTTTAATGCATAAGAATAGTGATTTTATGAGATTCTCTTTTAAAACAATATTTGTTTTTCTACATCCAAAATAAATATTATAATTTATATTAAAATAGGTAAAATGATCTTTTTCCTTTCAATTTCTGTGAGATAAATTAAATTATATTATATCATTTATTTAATTTAACATTACATTTAATTAAAGGTAAATTAATAATTTTATAATGAAGACAAAGTTTAATCATTTCTAGTCATGAGTCCAAAAGAATTCCATAAAGAAATTTCCTTTATTTCTTTTAATATATTATAAACTGAAATCATAAACTTTTTAGTCTGAGGGCATATTAATATGTTATTATTGGTTGCGTCAGAAATCAGAGAGGGTGATTATCAGTTTGTTTGAAAGCTATTTTGCAATCTTTTTAGACAAAAATTCTTTTTGGGTTGACATCATAAACATTCTTTGAAGAAATCCTTTGTTAAGAGACATTCTAAAGAAATGCAATAAAAAAAACTTAAAATTCAATTCAAATTCTTAAAATACTTAATTTTTTCATGCCTGTAAATAAAATGGTATGTTAAATGAAGAAAATTGCTGTTCTGAGTTTCAGTGTAGTTTTAATGGGCACAGATGCCGTATAATCCATGATGCCAAATTCTGAATTTTTTTGGCGATGAAGAATTGTTGCCAAGATGACGTATTGTGACGTGTATGTTGACGCAATTATTAGGGTTGGCAAAATAGAATTTTAGGCATAGATCTTATAGCTCTCTATATCTATGACGTAATAAAAACCAGTTAACCAGATAAATAAGAAAATCCGCCAAAAATTCACCAAACTCAAAAGTCGGCATCCTGGAATATAAAACATATGTGACGTTTCCATGTTCTGAAGGATTGCAAATAGTTTTATTACACTGCTGCACACTTATACTATTTATTTTATCTAGCTATGATAAAGCTTTTAAATTTATTTCGTTGGCTGGTGCTAATAATTTTCCCCTTGCTCTCTGCTCGTAGATAGTAAAAACTTACTTATTAATTTTTGAAAATTGAAATTATCTGAAGACTAAATATTTTGATTAAATTCAGAATATTACTTTTAATGCTATTGCACAAATAAAATATAAATTAACAGAATTAATGATTTGAAATTGATGAAATAAATAGTGGTGATAAATAAATTCATTTAAGAATAAAAATTTTATTTATAAACATATTCTGAAAATTGATATATTCAAAGAAGAAAATTGAAATAAAAATCTCTTAAACTACATTTTAGAATAAAAAACAATAATGAATTCAAATTATCATCATGTTCACTAAAATATTTCATATAATAACTTCCTTAAAAAAATTTCTGTACAGTTATCAAGTCACCACAGATTAAGAAAAACATTTATTTTAATAAAATTGTGTTTCAAACTTTTTATTTAAGTCAAATACTTTTATTCTTATCACATAATCTTACTAAATGAAATGTGATGTGTAGCGATTACTTAACACATGAATTTCACACCTGGCATTGACAGATAGGATATAATGAAGATATTTTTGTATCCTCCCTCAATTTTGATTTTACTAACATTAAAAAACTTTCTACTGCAGCATAAAATGCTGTGGTTGTTTTTCCAAAAGAAATGTGGAAAATAAACTCGACAGAAAACTAAAGATAATTTAGGCTTCTATTGACAAAAATCTATGGGGAAAAACAAAAACAATTTCAAATAAAATACTGAATGAAAGTACTGAATTTTAAGGAAATATAGTTTCACTGAATTATTTTTTTTAAGAAAAACAATCTTAATCTTATTTAATATAAGAATTTTATTACATTAGGTCTAGTGAATGTAATAAAAGTGAAATCTGAATCTCATTCGTCATTGATAATTATAATAGCATTATAATATTCTTTGATAACCTTTAGGTTAAAATTAAATAAAAGGAATATTTCTGAAAAGGGACAAACATATAAATCTCTAATTATAAAAATGAAATTCTAGAAATTTAATTTAAAGAAAATGCAATTTTTGTTTATTGAATATGTATAAAAATATCACATTCTCTTAATAAAAATTTTTTATCAACGCATTTTATGGGAATTTTTACATCTTGAAAAAATTTTCAAACTTTATATTAATAAATCTAAATTTTTTCTTTCTGTGAAAGCCTAGAAGCAGGTTTCACAATAAGTTCATTAATATTACTTATAAAATGAATCATTGATTATTTTAATAAGAGCAAATCATTATTCTTAGTAAAGTATTTTGTGCTTGAAAAATATTATGATCATATTTCATTTTGTCGCTTTTTCAAAATAAATACTATGTCATACTGAAACGAGCATTTTTGATAAAAAGAAATTGCCAGTTATTGAAATCAATTAATGTGGACTGAACAACATGTTTCAAAAATTGAAGGTTTTTAAAAATTTAGTAGAGTTTAATTCATTTTAATCATACATTCATCGGTTAATTCATTGATTTAATTATTTCAATTCGTTAATTTCATTTAAAAATATTTGCAACACTGGAAATCATTTGTAATCATGAAGCGTTTTAGCATGCAGAAGAATGGCAAATATTTTGAATTAGATATTTTGATGAAAAATAGAAATCACAAAAATTAATTGTTGGTACAAATATTAAATGTTGGTTTTAAATATTTTAGTAACTTGCAAGAATGTCGTATTAATCTAATAATTAAAGGAATTATAATAACATAAAATGATATGTTTGCAAATATTTTCCTATCATCTAAATCTTTAAAGTATTTAAGAACATATGAAGTAATTGTATTAGATTTCCATTAATATTTACTGAAATCATGCAAAAAAGTGTATGGAATATATAGCAACGCAAAATAGCATTTATAAACATAATTAAAAATTATTAACAGTATATCATGTGCTAACCTTCGCGGAATTATATTGTGTTTCCAAAAAGCCTAAAATTTACTTGCTAAAATATGTATATTTGTTTTACATAATTAAATACTGGATTTTTAAAATGATACATGTATTTAACTCACATAAATGAGATATTATATTCTCTCTGCCTAATTCTCTTTGCACAGGGAATAATCTGAAGAGAATTCAATGACACACCACAAGCTTCAGAGTTTTTTCAATGATTAGCAGTGAAGGATGGAGGTAATATTAGATATTGTGGTATATATTGTGTTATACCACAATATCTAATATTACCTCTGTTTATACTTGAAGAGATCAGAAAGGGTAATGAGAACAACATAGTATTTTTACAGACTCTCAGGCCACCATCAAGTCTCTCTCTTCAATTGCTCCTAGAAGAATTGGGTCTGTTTATCTTTGTCAAATGGCAATTAGTTCTCTACTAGAAGAGGGACGTCAAATTGTGCTGCAAGGGATACCCAGCCACAGTGGTATCGCGGGAAATGACGCAGCTGAAATATTGGCAAAGACTGGCTCAAATCTACAACACCCTTCTCCAGCCTTGGAGTACCATACTGTTAAAAGGCTTATTAAGTCAAATATAGCCTCCTATCGTAGAAATGTTTACAAGATGTGCACAAAGGGGAAAGCATGGGCTTCCTTACTAACAAAGCCTATTCCGTGAAACCTCCAAAGATCTTTGGGAGTAGCAAATTTTCGCCTTAAAACGGGTCATGATTATTTGCAAAAACACCTTCACCGTTTGGGTTTGAAAGACTCTCCGATCTGCTCTTTTTGTGGACTAGAGTACATGACTGGTGACCACCTTTACACTTGCCCTGGATTTTCGGACGTCGCAGTTAGAAATTCTGCGGAAGATGACTTTTCATTCACCTCAAGATTTTATTCGGCTGCCCAACAGAGACTGGTTGTTGAAAAACCAAAGTCGGGCGTAGGATAAAAAAACATCCGTTTATTTTTACAATTAAAATTTTTTATTACTTGATTTGTCACACAGAAACCTTACGAAACTTAATCATGTTATCGCTTTCAGCCTTCAATACACGTTAAAAATGAAACATATTTTAACATAAAGTAAAAATCTCGTTTTTGGGTATACAAATCTGATATTTATTTTCACAGATATTATAGTTTTAAATGTATTTTTAAAAATATACTATATGTAGGTTTTTCATGCTGACCAGGGTGGTATAAACGCTATTGTTTCAACAACAGGTTATTTTGATTCTATATTCTATATTTGATTAAATCAAAGACCCAAATCATATATATATATATATATATATATATATATATATATATATATATATATATATATATATATATATATATATATATATATATATATATATATATATATATATATATATATATATATATATATATATATATATATATATATATATATATATATATATATATATATATATATATATATATATATATATATATATATATATATATATATATATATATATATATATATATATATATATATATATATATATATATATATATACAGGTAGCTCTAATAAATGTGTAATTTCAGTTAATATATTTACCATTTTTAAAAATACAGAATAATTGGAATTATAAAAATTGCGCTTGTAAAAGTTTACCGAATTTTCTTAGCTTAAAGCTTACAGAATGAACTAAAAAAGGTTTTCCTTCAGATTTCAGTTTTCATTAATATGACATAGTTCGAAATAGAGTTAAAGCATAACTTGGAAACATAAGAAAAATAATGAAAAAAAATATCTGAAATTAAATTATTTTTACCACTCTCTTTGAAGTAATTTAGTTTATATTTTCATTATTTTTATTTTTGCAATTTATGTTTTTGCATTGATATTTTTCAATATATATGAATCTCAGTGTATGAATAATATTTAAATTATAAAAATTTGAGAGAGAAACTATATCAACATAAATATGTTTAATTCAAAATTACAAAGAAAGTTCTCCTAAAATATGTTGATGACTTTATTTATAATTTGTTTTTTGTTTGTTATATTAATTATAAGAGTTTTTTTTTGTTGCATAACAGGAAATTTAACCAAATAAAGAAAGGAGAAACATGGATGAGGCCTAGATCTAATTTCAATTCTTTTTTCAATGGCGGGCACATGAGGGTTGAACCCTATGCCACAACAAGACCAGAAACTGCTCCTCATTTGTCGTTACCCAGCAGGCACCTGTGAACCAAGTCACGGAGGTTTCCCGCGTCATACCACCACAAACCCGCTTATAGGGTGGGCCAAATTCATACATCATCACGGAAGAAAGGATAGAGAAACACAGAGAAAGAAAGTAACATCCATGCCCGAACCGGGATTCGAACCAGGGACCCACAGCTCAGGAGCGCTAAATACTCAGCCATCGGTCGGCTAATTTGAAATGCTAAAACTATTATTTTGTTAAATTTCCAATATTTATACTTATTATTTTTCAATAATTCTAATTAAATTTCTGTATTAAAATTTCTTTCAGGAAAGAATTTTTGATTAAAATCTAATCAACTATGCATTAACATTTTAAATCCTAAGACTCTTTAACTTTTATTTACATAGTTTTAAACTTGCATAGTGTTTACATTAATTGTTATCAAAAACTGTTATTAAAGTTTTGTTCTAATTAGCACTATAATTAAAATATTTTGTTAAACTAATAAATACATTTTCCTTAACTATTAATATGTTATAGAATACCACTTTTTATCGTAAATATTAATTTAAGCAGAAACTAGAAGGAAATTGGAAAGCTATATTTTATTTTACTTAGAGTTTACAATAAGGTATGTAAAAAAATATAAATGATATTTAACTCGTAAAAACGAAATAAACTATATTATTGTATTCAAATATAAAAATTTTTAAACCTGATTTTAAAATTCATGAAGAATGAGCAGAGAAAATATAATCCCTACTTATTCTTTCTTTAGTGGGAAGAAAGAAATTGAGTTTAAATTTAGTGAATTGTTTCTCATTTCCTTTATTCCAATAAAACGGAAATGAAAAATGCTCTAGGAAGTAAAAAGAGCTTTGTCTAGGATTTAAATGTAATTTCAAGTTTTTTCATAGAAGTTGACGCCAAATCTTTTAACAAGGGATTTTATACTGTTAAATGCATTTGTGTGATTGGCTTAGCTTTAGGAATTGTGTAAATACACTAACGGCAGATTTTGGTATGCTTACTTAGAAAAATGTAGCTGAAGGAGAAATTATTTTAAAAGGCATTAGAGAAAATTTCTGAACTACATTTTTTTCATAAATGATTTAAGCATTTGATATTATTATTATATTTAGTTTTTTTGGCTATGCTCATTTGAATATCAATTATTTGGATTAATCATTACATTAAAAAATAAACTGATTACTAAAATAAGACAATTTACTTTTCAAACATATTCGCTATATTACAAATGTTTTATATTAAACAAAAGATGAAGATTCTTTTGTAATTTATATTTAAAAAGAATATATAAACTAATGAAACATCAAATTGAAAGAAATGCATAAAAAAGTTCCTAAATTGCTAAGAGAACTGAATTTGTGTAATGCTGCTACTTTTCAATTCTATTGGAACTTACTATTTGATCATGTCTTTATAGTAAAGTTATATGCACTGATAACGGAAAATTTTGAAAAATATAATTTATGTAGGAAATTTATGAAATGTCGATAATAAAATCATTCTGGTTTTGGGAAATGAATAGAAAAAATTCAAGAACAGGAAGTTAAAACATTTATATTGAGAATCATAAGAATATTTGTTTTCAAAAAATGATAGTTTCCTGAAAATATGAATGTTTATAATTATCCTTCAATTTTGTTCCGTTAAAAAGACTCTTCAATTTCTTTGTTTGCAAATAACTGTTATTCTTCTTCATAATAGAATTAACTACGTTATTTTACTTTTATTTCGATTAATTTATTTAACATTATTGTGAAAGATAATTCAAAAATTGTAATATTTTTTCTGGTATATGTTGAAATTACCTGCTCGGATCTGATATTTCATAATCATTAAAACTAACATAACAAATCAAATGATCTACATGATTTCTTTGAATATGTTGAAGTTTTAATTTAAAATTCAATGTAAATTTAAATTTTGATCATTTTGTAATCTTTTTTGGAATTGGCATTCTGCTTGTAAGCGGAAAGTAGTGGATTGTATAATGTAGAGGATGTAAATCATTTACCGTTTCATAAATGGAAACTAAACACGTAAAATAAGCGTTTTTGCAATGCCCTTCATTTGTAATGATGCTGTAGGTGGTTGGGATCAAAGAGGATTAATGTACTTTTTAAAAAATGATAGAATTTCGACTGGGAGCAACATTTTATAAGAAATATTAACTCTGTTCGTTGTAATAATGAAATGTAAAATAATACTATAACATTTTGGAAGTAAAAAATTCATAGATCTGATAATCGGCTTTGCTAGAAGAAATACCAAAATATCATTTAGTTCTGAACTAAAACTTTTCACTTTAATTATTAAATTTATAAAACATTATGTAATTTTTTCATCGATTAAGCATACTAATTTCAATGTATAACATATAATATATATATATGTCATTGCACTCTTCTCTAAGTAAAAATCCTTTAAAATATTACAAATGATAACCATGAATTAAATCTTTTTTGTTGCTTTAATTAAAATATTTTTGATTCAGAATATGCAAATGTTAACTAAATTTATTTGATTATACAAGGAAACGGAAAAAATTCGCTGAATGTTTGGTTCATTTTACTAAATATTTTTCTCATATTTCAAATTTATTAAATGACTAAATATCCAACTTTACTGAAGTAAATAATTATTCATAGCTGTTTTAATTGTTAAAATGATTAAAAAAATAAAATAAAAACGATAAAAAATGAAGTATTGATTAGTTAAAGAAATATTTTTAAAATATGTCTTAAAATCCTAGAAATTCGCTGCAAAAATTAAATCGAATATTATTTAGAAATAAAAATTGTTAAACTTAGATTCCAATGAAATTAATATTTCCATTTTTTAAATATTCATAAAATATTATAAAAAATTAATTTTTATTATTTTACTTAGATATAACTTAGAATTATTAGATATAAGTCTGAATATCAGAATTATTGACAAAATAAAAAACGGTTTCTAAGTATAATTATATCTTGAACTGAGAAAAGTAACCCAAAAAATTGCAAAAAGTAAGCTTGATATGTAATATTCTCTGAAAATTATCTTTCCGATGCAAATGTTCCAGAAGAATTTCAACTAAGTATTTAAATGTGCATTGCTTATTATTAGAAATGATTTTAACGATTTTTCATGCTGAGAGGTAAAAAATAATTATTTATTGGCAACATTTTTACAATCAAAGTTCGAGCTTAATTTGAAAATTAATTTATTATAGAAAAAATTAAAATAAAATGAAACCCACTTGATATAAAACTGTCTAAAGTATGTCAGATAAAGAGAGTGAATTTGTACTTCAGAAAATCATTTCAATTGCAAAATAACTTTCATTTTGTAGATATTGTTTTTCAAAAAAATGACTAAAATAATTTTTGAAAGTAAATTGTTTTTAAATTTGTTTCATTGAAATTTATTAATGGAAATATTTTTCAGACAATTACCTAAATTTTAAAACTCCAAAATATTTCATTTTCTTAATTGTGGGGTGTATCGACATGTCAAAAGTTGTGAAAGCTCCAAGGAATTTCACAATTATTTTTTCATACAGACAAATATGAAAATCTTTAACTTATAAATTTATGTCTATTTTAAGCATTAAAATGAAACAAACCAACAGTGCAATGTGTAAATTCATTTTGAATTATTCAAACATTATATACATATATATATATATATATATATATATATATATATATATATATATATATATATATATATATATATATATACACACACATAAATATATGAGTATTCAATAAATGTTATTATATGTTCATTATGAAATATAGTCAACGAAACCATTTCATTGGACGTATTAAAGTTAATGATCCCACTGATTAATTGAACATTTGTTATCGGTCAAACGTCTTGGAAATGTAAGTGAATAAACAAGATGTTTGCATTATCTGAAAATAAGTTGCATACGCAGAAGCATGAAATATTTATTCATACTCACTTCCTCTATGTGATTTTGTGCAATGTTTAAATAGTTATTATTACACTGCAATATTTAAATTTATAGACAAATCAAATTTTGAATCATATGTGTACAAATATTTTTGGATAATTTATTGATGTGATCATATGCACACCTATATCTAATGGGAAATTTTCCATGAGCCTTGTACTGTTACACTAAATTTGGATTACATTACAATAAGTACTCGGATTAATCATCATGACACATTTTGAATATTGATTGCTCTATTCTTTTGATTGAAATAAAATTAATTATTTAAGAAGAATTTACTATCTCAAAATATAAACAGTATTTAAAATTTTAGCATAGTGTTATATAAAATTATTCTTTGGGTATTAATTTTAATTCTATCACCTTTTAGAGGAAAAATGCTTATGAAAATTGAATTTCAAAAACAAATAATTTCAAGATTAAAACCAAAATGTATTATATTTGTGGAGAAATGAATAAAAAATTAATGCATAAATAAGTTCACATCTCCTCCTATCAAGCCGTTTAAGAACATTAAACATAAAAATAGTTTTTAATATCCATTCACGTTTGAGTCATCACTTTTGTAATAATTAAGCAGACGAACAGCAAATAATTATTAGTCTTTATTAATTCTTTATAAATTAATAAAGTAAACACAAGATCTAATTTATTATTCTGTTAATTTTACTCTTACACACACAGATAATCAGAAATGAAAGAAAATATGAATCTTATATTTATGAATATTAAAGTTTAGTATTTGATTATAACCACTGTTTCACGTTAGTAGATATTGTAAATGCACTAGAGTTTCAACTTAGGTTTATAATACAATTTGAACTTCTGACATCTGAGAAGTGTTCCACGTATTTAATAGTTAATAAGTGCGGTGATGGTAATTTCAGTAATGCTTTATTGTTGCCCGAATATAATTATCAAAAATGTTAAATTAATTTTATACTAGCAAAAATGTTCATTTACTAACTTAATAATTCGCTTTCATACTTTGAATCCATAGTATGGATAAATGGTTTAACTTGCTAGCTTTAAAAAATATGTCAAATTTGAAATATGAATTCCAAAATGTATCGGTATTTAGGTCTAAATTCCTTGTAGTTATTCGCTATTTGTCTTCTTAGTTATTTCACTAGTATTTTATTCATATTTAGAAAAGTTTAAATCTTATATTCGTTGAAAACTAACATTTAACAACATGCATACTTATCTGAAGACCCATTTTTAACGTTTGTAGCGGAAATTGAATTACGACTTCTATATGAAAATATTTCAATGTCCCCATTGATTTTGATTCAGTTCTAGCATTTCATTATTGGCATTACATATTTTTTTATTCAATTTATCAACATGATTCTGTAAAAAGTGAAAGCAGTTAAAATGCTATTAATATATTCTGTTATTCAAATTTAGTTTTAAATTTAATAATATTAACATATTCGAATATTCAAATATAGTTTTAAAATCAATAATAGTTTATAATTAAATACATTATATTATTAAATGAAAGTGCTTTACAATTTATGCAATAAATAATTGTGAGTGAAATGTTTAAAAGAGAAAAAGTGTAAAAATTTATAACATAAAATAAAGTGTTATTTTAATTGCAAACATTATTAAATCGCTTTCCTAGTACTTAGGTATTTAAGGAAAATTTATGTCACAAATTACGTCACCAAAAGATAAAAATAATCAAAATTTTTGACATTATTGAAGAACGGGTAATTTTTAAGAATATAGCTGTGATTCCCTTTGATAAGTTGACGTTTGAGAAGCTAAAATTAAATTGTGCTCTAGACAAGTTAAATGAAGCATTTTAAGAAGTAAATTGTTCATGAAACGACACAACTGACATCTAAATTATTGCTTTTCATTTAAAACAAATGTTCAATATATATGTAGGGATCTGTTTCTGTAAAACATTTATAACACATGTAAAAGAGAAGAATAATGTTTTAAAAGAGAAATAAAATGTTTAATTTGTTATTGCGAACTAAATTTTTACAGCTTAAAAGAAAATACTTTCGGACTTAGAATGCTTTCTTTAAAGTCAAGATACCAAATACTGCTAAAATTACCAAAATGATGAATTGTAACTAATAATTTTTGATTTGTAGAAAATGTAGAACAATGGGTTTTGAGATGAATAATCAATAGTTCAGTCCCAACTACTTTTGAATAATGAGTAATTTATATTATGTTTCTGCCCTATCTATCTGTGTTTGGTTTGGTTTGTTTGTCGCTCAACGATCATTTTTTGCACACGAAGGCTAATTAGACCGGTTTAAAGTGGATTCCGAACCACTACAAACATCCATGCCCGAGGTGGGATTCAAACCCACGAACTGTTGAACCGAAGGCAAGAGTGCTAACCATTCGGCTTCTAGCTCGGCCCATCTATTGGGGAGAGAGTTTACAATGTACAATATATTAAAAAATACTTTTCTGGTAGCTTGTCTTTTGTCTTCTTGGCTGTTAATTATATCAGGAGGCTAATATCGTAACAGCAGTTGGAGAGGTTTGCATTTATTCTTGTGCAACTGGTAGTATTGTAAATGGATAGTATTGTAAAATACTGTATATTTGCTTTTTATGAATTAAAACATAATAGAATATTAACATATCATTGGATTTAGTACTTCAAATGTTAAGATGCTCGACTAATTATAAAATCATTTCTATTAAGGCTTACTTATTTTTTTCTGCTCGAAATCAATGCTCAATTTGAATTCAATATACATAAAATTTCTGAATATTAAAGAAATGAATATTTCTAGAAACACACACACTTATTTTAAAATGTAAAAAAATGTGAGATAAATATCTATTTCTATTTATCGTATAGATTATTTAAAAATGTTATTAATTTTTAATAAGTAATTATTTATTTCACAATGCATTTCTATTTTTTAAAAAATATATATAACACAGATTTTTATATAATAAGAAATAATTATGCTAATTTACTTTCAACAGCGTTATAATTTAAATAAACTTTGCCCTGTTACAAATTTGTATGCTAAATTAAACAATACAATATTATTTATACGAAATTTGTACGATTTTGTGAGAAATTCATAACATTAATTAAACTTTTGAACTATACCAATGTATATTGTATTTCAAATAATTTACTAACTGTTATTTTACAATTCATTTTTAAAAACTAATGTGATTTGTAAAGCATGTCTAAACTGATTAGCCAATGACAGAAGAACACTAAAATTCAATATTGCCCCATACATACAATTGTATTACTACTTATACAACCTGAAATATCGGGATAAAATTTTATTAATAAACAAACATTTTATATTATAATATGATTAGGAAAATTAAATGATCAAAAATGTGAAGAGCATATATTAATAAACATAACTATTTCCTTAAATTTAAAAACATTATTCTAGAAATAACAGCAAATATATATTTCAACTATATCTATCAATAGTATTTTATATTTCTACATCTTCAACTTAAATCTTTCTACTATCTTTATTGGAAAAAGAAAAAAAAATGATTTCTGATATGGTTTTATTCCAGACCATTTAGTCGCATTTCTCTCTTGAAAATCCCTTTCACGATTTAAATAAGACGATTTGATTTGCATAACTATTATCCTCCTCAAATAGGCTTCTATGTAAATTTCCTTTCCTTTCAAAAGGCAAATACATCAGTTCTCTCAATGTTTATATATTAAATGTTGCCAAGTGTACTTTATTAGTATGTGTCCTGGAAATAAAGTGACTCTACTATAACAGTAATTTAACATTTGGTGGTATTATTGTGCAATGGAATTGCATGGTTAAACATTTATATTTGATAAACATTCATTTATAGCAATGATATTTTTATATTGTGAATATAAATATAAAGTATATTAATAATTGTTATTGGTATTTTTATTGTGTATTAATATCAATGATTATATTATAAAAATTTTACTTGCGTTCAATGATTTTTCCTGGCATTTATTTAAATGTTAAAAACCTGAATATGTAATGTTTATGTTTTCTTATTTTATGTTATCATAATATAGAAACAAAATGTATTTAAATATCATCTCTGCAGCATTTCACATTTTCTTACTGATAAAATATACTTTATTTGTATTAAAAAAAAAACTTTTACCTTGTATGTTTATTAAAATTGTGTATTTTAATATTTCATAATATTTAACACTTGTGTGTCCAGAATAATACCGTCTCGTTATTTATTTTTAATTTTAAATGCCATTTTTAAATATATTTCTTAATTTGAAATAAAAACTTTTTAATAAATTGTATTGGATTTTGTGAATCTGAATATATAGTCTTCAATATATTCTTTAAATAAACATGAATTTGTATTGCAATTTTACAATAAGATGATCAAATGTAAATGATGCATATACGTGTAAAAATATTCAAAATTATTTAAACATCATTTTATTTTGAAATCATTAATATTGCAGACAATGTATATTATTCGATCACAAAATGTTGAACTTTCTTATATTTCACAGTGTGTGGGTCTAGGTTAAGAAGTTATAAGTGATAATTGTTTTTAAGGACAAAAATTGATACACTTTAAAATTTGGAATATAAAATTATCAAGAGTAATATTAATGAAAATAAATACAAATTAAATATATTATAATAAAAATGAAAATAAATATAAAATTCTCAAGAGTAATATTAATGAAAATAAATTCAAATTACATTAAAAGTTATAGAAAATAATTTTCATGTTTTAATATACTAAATTAAATAAATATTTATTTATTAAAGGTGTATATAATTTGTTAGAGGCGAATAATTTGGTTTGAACTTGCAGAAAATATTATTGATACAAATGTATATTTTCATTATTAATGCTGATATTTTGCTGATACTAAATACTTTATGATATTTTCATTCCATTTTTTCTAGATCAAAATATGTAAATTTCTTATCATAAAAAGTTATAACAATCAAACACCAAAAGAAATGTTTAAAAATCCTTAAATAATTTAAATATTTTTTGAGGAAAAATCATGCATAATGATTTACCATTAATGATTAATACTTCAGAAAATTACTTGGAAATTAAAATATTCTAGTATTTCAGAGAAATTAGAGATGGAAAAATAAAGATTATTGTTAAATTTGTATCAAATATTTTAACAGTAATATTTCACAATAAATTAATTGTTCAATTTGGGAGAATTCCACAATAGAGCGAGAAAATTGCAATTACAAAACGAATGTTTCCGAAATACTTTACCAGATTCTAACAACTACCTCATCGTTCCGAAATAATTGGAATATGTATTTTAGCGTAATTGGAAATTAATGGAATTAGTTGCAGCATTTGTGCATGAAGAAAAATTAGTTTATTTCATTGTCGTAATTTCCTGTCGTCTTCCGTATTCCAGTCAAATTAAGAAATGGCTTAATTCAAAATATTGTTCATATAAAAAGAAGATTGCATTGAATATGGATTCCTTAAATTTAGCTACACGAAAATACTCTAATTAAGAATAAATTCTTTTAATCTATTATTAAATTACAGGCTTAAAAATTATTATATTGATAAAAATATGTTTAGCTTTCCTTTACTTAACATAGTATTTTTTCAATACAATTAATATCAAAATTCAAATCATATGTTTTAGGAAAGGAAGGTTACTTTGATTATACTAATATAACGAATATTTTTTACTAATATAAATATTAATATAAAGAATTCATACTAATGTAAAGAACACTAGTTTTTCGTGAAATTAATTTGTGTCTTACTTTTTATTTAGAGTAAACGTTAAACATGTGAATGTAAAGTAAAAATATATGTTATTAATACTTCAGTGACTGTAGTATTTTTAATATTCATAAATGTAATGAAAATTTTGCTGAAAACATAATAAATTATTCCATAATAAATTTAGGCTTTGGTTCAAAACTTGAAAGTATATACATACAAAAAATATCATAAATTAATTGTATAACCTAACATAGTTTTTTTAATCGAAAAGTAGTTGTTTCTTTCGTTACAGTTGAGATCCTGAGTATGCCACTTTATTACGATTCTCATTGGATTAAAATATCCATGACGTCAGATTATATTTCATCCCAGAAAAAGAGACGACGTTGTAAATTCAGCTTGTCGACGAATTTGGTGCTTGCCTCCAAATCACATTATTCGACGGCGAAATTCATGCTCAAATGTCTAAGAACATTGTCGAAATTCATTTTGTTAGTAAAATTATATCTTATATAAGGAGCAAAACTTTGGTTTTCGAAGTCGTTTTCCGTTGATTCAAGCCAGTAACACATGGACAAGAACAACAGAAAAACCAAAATGAAGAAGAGATGACAAAACATCTACTTTATAGTTAATTTAAATCAGCAAGGAAAATTAAATTTTTTTAAAAATTTAATTAAATAATATAATTCTGAATTAATAATTGCAATATTTCTAAACCAGTTGTTTCTTTAAATCTAAATTCTATTGCCTTGCTTACGCCATTATTAAAAATGTTTTCTTTTAATTAATATTGCTGAAATATTAAGAAACAGATTTCTAAATCATGGGCTCAAAAAGTCCGTTAACTTTCTTACAGTTGTTTTCTTTTTCAGAGGGAATTCCATATGAGTAATGATTCGTACTTAATTTGAATAATATAATGTGGTAAACATTATCAGTAATGTAAATAAAGCTAAATTATTTTTTTCTAAATCACCAATGATCAAAGACATATGAAATAACGTGACTAATAATAATGGTATGACTAAGAAAAATATATATTAGTCACGTATATATATCATATATATATATATATATATATATATATATATATATATATATATATATATATATATATATATATATATATATATATATATATATATATATATATATATATATATATAACTTAACCTGCTGGCAGCTCATGTGGGTGAAGACCTACAGTGCTTACGGCTGATGTTTTCTTCCGCCATGGCCATGGAGTGCGATGCATATATTCCAGTTAGGTTGTCAGCCTAACGCGAAATCCTTAGATTTTAGTATCCAAGCAAGCATAATACTCAGTTTATCGATACACTAAAAGAAAGAATGGCTGAGTCAACTATTGCCCAACACGAGGATTGAACCTTGGACCTGTGTTTAATCTTCAAATATAAATTTAGTCAATATTATTTATCATATAATTTAAATATAATATAATTTCTAATATAATTTATCATAAATTTAGTAAGCTTTTAAAATATACATAAAATAATTACTTTTCCGGAAATCAATTAGCAAATAAAATCAAAAATTAATCAGCAAGTGTTAGAATTTCTTGTCAATTAAAAAGACACAATACTTTAATCTATAAATGCGATTTTCTCAGAACTGGTTTTTGCTTATAATTTGCAAGCTTCAAAAATGATGATTCAAAATATGTTTATACTATCACTGTGAAGTTTGAGGAGCTTAATTTGTATATTGTTTTCTAGAGAATGTATTAAAAGAATTTTAATCACTTAAATGGTTCCCAAATTATGGCCTGTTTTTTGAATAATTACATAGAAAATTTGGCTAAAATTTCAGAATAAATATTCAACTGGCCCTAATTTGTTTTTGCCAATATGTTTAATAATTTTTGATGTTGCATTTTTAAAGTTTTTTTTAAATGCTTAAAATTGTATACATATTTAACAATTCTGAAGAATAATATTGGCATATATGAACTATTAGTAGATCATTATTATATTTTTCTAAAACTAAATAAGAAAAAATAGCTACAATATACATATGCAGTGTATTTCCGAAAACTTGATTCCGAATGTGTTTGGGTACCTTAATATATATTTATATATATAAAAATATTTCACGGAATATACTAAATAGAGTCTAGCATTCTACTTTAATTTAACACAATTACGCTTTACAATAAAAATTTATGAAGTATTAAATGATATGGAACAATATGAATATCTTCAAACTGGAAATTTATTTGTTTAAATTTTTTTAAACTTATGAAAAATTTATAATGCTTAAGTTCTTATACATAAATATATGCGCTCATATTTTGTAAACACTGAAAATCATTCAAATTTACAAAATGCTTGTTATTTCTGTAATATTTTAGTAATTAAAATTTATTTCTGCATCCAATTAATATAAAGTCAGTTTTATGTATAATAACTTATCTATACAAATAGCTGTTGTTAAAATTGAACTTATTTTAAAGCGTCTCTCAAAACCTTTTGGCTGATAGTTTATATTATCAAAGCCTCTTCATCTATTTTTACATGCTTAAATTATACTATCGTACTTAATAAACAAAATTTTCTTAGACATATTAAAATTTAAGTTTAGACATTTCGTCACAATTATTGTGAAATATATTTCTTCAATATTTTCTAAAATATTTTACGTAAATTTAATTCAGCTTTTAGGTAATTATATCACCAATTCAAAAATCATCTAAAAGAGTTCTAAATCTTACGCTATACACAGAGAATGAAAGGGGAATCTCAGATGTACTCAAAAATATCCATATTTCTTATATTTATGTCTAATGAAACTATCTTAAATTATAGTGATCCTGAAGGCACTAAAGATTCAACTCATTATTGGCATGGTTCTGCATTGCCCTAAAGACTATCATAATGCACAATGAGTATGAATGATTTTATGATCAGACATGGTGTTTTCCTATATGTGATCAAAAATCAGAGTCTGTACATTTGAAATAATTCATTCTGTCAAAATATATAAGTTCCATACTATTCCAAACATTTCAACAGCTGAAACATCTCTTGTTGATAGGTAGGATTCATACATTGATGGGTATGTCTCCATATATCCATACCTTCATAGCTGATATAATTGGAATAAGATTCGACATATCAAGCAAAGTATTTTCTATCGTCAGCTACCCAATAGCTTTCTTGACAAGGTGAAATTTAGAGTTTTATGACGATTAGTTAAAAACAATTCCTGTGTATATTTACGGCTTGAAAGCCTGCGCTAACGATTGCTTGCTAAACAATACCCATAATGATAGTTATTGGTCTTTCCGCAATAAAATCAGCAAAGATTTGTGAAAGTTTTGCATGCCTATCCTATTTAGGAATTCACTGTAATCACTGACAATCCTTTTTTATCTGGATATATATATATATCTGCATATACTATGCATGTCAGATATTATTTTTATATAATGACAATATAGTTGTTAAACTTTAATAAACTATATCTTTAATCACATATTAAACTTGAAAATATGAACCAAGATGTGCATAAAAATGCTCAATGTATAATATATGTTAATAAAAGCTTCATGTATTCATAAATATCCAGTGTTACCAGAATATTCATAAATGTATCACCAAGTATATACCTCCATTTACACCAAACACTCCAATAACTAATCTTATGGATTTGCTACACATCTTTTATCCCGTATAGATGCAATTTACTACATGGTCTCACTGATTGGCCACAAAACTCTTTTATTGCCATCTATACTAGTCGTTTTAGAAATAGAGTATAATTATATTAGCCCTATTTGTCTTAAAGGATCAAATAGTTCCCATTGAAGATGAACTAAATTATTACTGATCTCAAAACAATTTAGAAGCAAATATTTTTTCTTAAATGTAAAAAGTCAAATTCTTAAAATATTTCATTATTCATCTGAGTACTTCTGGATACTCTACCTATTAATAACGGCTACTGAAGTAAAATCAGCTTTGCCTTTAAACTTAATCATTCTACAGCATTTCTATTGCATCTTTTATTTAAACCGTTGCTCAGTTACTACAAATGGAATTTCAACTTTCCTTTTTTTTCAATTATTTGAGGTGCTTAAAAGTAGCGTGTTCTGTTATGATTTTGATATCTTTAACTAGAGCTATGATAAATAATACTCAATTCATGTTTTTTGTATGAATATACATCCCATTCTCCTTAGTAAGAAATAAAAACCTTTTAATCTTAAATCTGTTTAATTGAAAGCTATATTCAATAGCCATGGCGCTTTTAAAACTAATTTCTGACCATACCACGCAATACTATTAGAGGATTTGTTGACAAAATATTTATATATAATACGTACAAAAATCTCAGTTATTCAAGTATCAGTATTAAAAATTTTATAACTATCTAAATTCTCCATTGCTAATAAATTTAATAATATATTTTAGTAATAATATAGTTTAATAATATAAATAAAATCTTTTAGGAACAACAATTCTCTAGCTTTTATTAAATACATATAAAAAAAGAATCAAATAAATTATCAATGAAAATTGCAGTTCAAAATATCACAATTATTTGTAGCAAATAATGATGATTTTATTAGATATGCGATTTAAAATATTTATATTAAATTTAAAATTTGATTTTTAATTTACAAAATGCTTTTAAAAATTATAATCATTCCTGTCAATGAAGCAAATCGGGAATCATTCAAATAATTTAGTAAATATTAAACAACATTCAAACATTTGAAGCTAATTTTTATAAATTTAGGTACATTAAAATTTCCTGTTTACAACATTAAAAAATGATTATGTGTAAGAAGATTATTTTCAATTACATCAAAAGTATTTCTATTTCATAATGAATATTGAGAAAAACTGATGCAATCTTATAAATCATTGTTTAAAAGAAATAACAGGAAAAAGTAAAAAAAATATGTGAATATTTAGTAAGTTATTTAACTATATCAAAATTAATAAAATGAAATCAAAATAAACTATTACTGACATTTAATCATGTTAATAATGATGTTTGGAGCTATTTTTGATTTTATTTTATTTTGATCATGGTCAGGGATTTATTTGATTATTGTCATCCCTTATAACTGGTCATCTGCGAATACTTTCACCTGAACACAAAATAGCCAAAATCTTTTTTTGTATAGAATGTGTTTACTATTAAATAAAGTAGAATACGGTTTTATAACAAATAAAATGCTGACTATGACAATAAATATATATTGCAAATTAGAAAATCGCTCTGACAAGCACAAAATTAGATTACGCAGCAAATTCCCAGTAATGTATTTTGTCTGTGAAAAAAATAAAGCTAGTTCAGACAAAAATACAGGTTTTATAAATAAGAAATAATATCGTGAGGTTATTTTGAAGACATCATATTTTTCCTAAGCGAACAAAAGAAAAGGTGCTCCTTAATGACTATAAGAATTAAATAAATCTGGTCTTGAAAAAGAGAGAGACATAAATAACTTTGCTAAAAATACAAAAACAGCTAAAATATATAACATTTCATCATGGGAACTAGAGTAAATATATCAATTTAATTATTGTAAACTTAAAATTTAAATACACAATTTGAATATAAAGTTATATTTAAATGTATCATATTGATTTTAAATCTTGATACAAAAGTCAATAAAAAAATGAAAAGTGCGAAATGCTTCAAACCACATAAAATGCACGAGAAAATTATGTGGTGTGTTCCAAAAGAACAATGTATTATACATTTGTAAAAGAATGCTTAAATTATTTTTAAATTTTACTGAATAGGGAAAATTTTTAACTTCGTATCTATGTCATATATATTATTGTTGTCTTGTGCGAGCTAGGTTGGCAATATGGGGTGCGCTGCTCCACTTTTCCAACTGAACCATATTTTTGGTGTTTAGTCCGACTTTCTCAGTACACACATGCCATAGGCACCCGTTTATAAGGGAAGAACAAACATTCACAACTCATTCAAACAAAGAAAAGACAAAGACAGGATATAGACAGAGAGAGAAAGAACATCCATGCCCGAACTGGGATTTGAACCCAGCAGTTATCCGCAGTCAGGCCCTCTGACCACTAGACAGGGTGGGTGGCTATGTCATATAGTTAAATTAATTTAGAAATTATATACATATTGTGAAGAAAGTTTTTTTTTTAATAGAAACGATAACGAGGTAAAAGGTAAGGGATAAGCGATGTTGTTTCGCTAAGCTGGTTCACTTTATGCGTGTAGTTCATTGCTGGAATAAAATATCTAAAGTAATTTAAAAAAATGTTTTAGTTTTGCTTATATATAATCACAGTAAAAACGTTAGCTGGCATAAAATTATTTTTATTTTACAATGACAGTTTTGTTTTGCGCAAATGTTTCACAATAACCTTTAACACGTTGAAATGTGAGGCAAAATTTGCTGCACATAAATTATGATATTTCGTATAAATATGTTAATTTTTACTTTATGAAGTAACTTATGAAAACATGTTTATATGTATTTCATAAATGTTCATAATAAAAAAATGCTCTTATAGAAAGGAGTTATATGAATGCATATTCATTAAAAAATATTTATGATAAAAAATTGACTTTCTAGAAAAGAGTTATATGATTGTAAATTATTTTGAATGCAAGGACATTTTAATTGAACATACATTTGATTGTCATTTTTTATCTAATAAATTATCTAAGAAGAATTCTTGTATTTTTTAGAATTGTGCATTAATCAGGTATTTCCCAGTGGTTATAATTAAAGTTGCGCTATAAATGGCATCCTGCTGCTCAAAATAATTTAAAAATTAATATTTAAACTAGTTTATTCCGGTTAGAAAAATCATGTAATACATAGAAAACATTTTATGTAATAGTTAAAGTATGTGACTAACTGTTATAAATATCTTTTGATAGAATTTTATTTTCCTAATTAAGAGAACTATTTGCTTAAAAAAACATTTTTCTTCAAAAATGTAAAAACTTTTAATATTTTGTATGCATATGTACACACACACACACACACACACACACACACACACTATATATATATATATATATATATATATATATATATATATATATATATTTATATATATTTATATATATATTCCTAATATGATGTGTATGTGCATTATATTAGTTTCAATTATTGTTGATTTGAAAATAAGTTTCTTACATTTGCTGAGGAATTTTTCTTAATCATATTTAAACAATTTTCAATATTTTCATAGATCCCTTATAACTCGCGATTTTAACTTATTAAAATAAAACTTTTCGTGTCAACTCATCATAAAATTTTTCATAAATGTGATCAAAAATTATACTGATATTGGTCGTAATCTAGACAAAATGGTGTTTTTTAATTTTGTTGTTATATTCATATTTATATTAAATATCGTCATTTTAGGAACAAAGTGAATAATATGTGAAAACCTAAATCAATATTAACTTATACGAGGGTTACTCTGAAATTTTTCAGATAAGCGCAGACGAGAATTTACAAAATAAAAATAACGGTTTAATTTTAAAGTACAAAGTATTTTAACACAGAAGAGAATTTTTTACTGACTTACTTCACCTTGTTTAGCGTGGAATAAATTTTAAGCAGAAGAGAAAATGGAGTTGACGCGAGAACAATTTTGCGCTATGATTTTCTACGATTTCAAAGCAGGATTAAATCTTGAAGAATGCGTTCAACGGTTGCAATTAGCTTTTGGTGATGAATCTCCAGCTCCTGCTACTGTATTCAGAAGACAGTAACAACAAACTGGTATACCACTAAATGTCTTCTAGAAATTCTACAAGAACTGAATGTTAGGTGACTAATGCTTCACCATGACAATGCACATTCATCTTCACATACAGCCGGATTAACAGTTGAGTTTCTTAAACAAAAACAAATTAAAGTGATCAAACATCCGCCGTATTCACCTGATTGTGAGACTAGCATTGTGAGACTTTTGGTTATTCTTTAATCTAAAAAAGAACTTACGTGGACGTCGTTTTCATTCAAAAGTAGAGAACGATGTGGCTATGAATGTATTTTTTTCATCTATTTGAAGAAATGAATGTCTTGAGGCATTTAATCTGTGGAAAACTCGTCTACAAAAGTGCATTGATGCTGGAGGAGACTACCTTGAACACACCTAAAATTTTGTAAGTATAACTTTAAAAACCTAGTTGTATCTCAAAAATTTCAGAATGACTCTCGTAATAGTAAAATCACGAGGCATATTCTGCATGATCCACTTAAATATATAAAGAAATATGATTTGCATTTGATAAAGGGGATACTTCTTTGTTATGTAATGCTTTTTATATTACATTTGAACTTTTTGCTATTTTTATATTATTTTTGAATTTTCACGACATATTTCTGCTTTTTAGAGAAACAGAAATATTGCTTACATGTGCTAAATCATTTAGTTAAAATACGTGTTATTAGTTGCGTACACTTTCTTTCAACTCACTAACTGAATTACAGAGTATGAAAAGAATAAAAATATTGATATGTAAGCTTTTCCTGAATAATTTGCATCAAAATAATATAAAATATGCATTGTTTCAAGTATTCATTTAATCTCACATAGGTTGAAGTCTTAAAAAATGCAATAACAATTCTTATTTTAGTGAAAAAGATATCATTATCCTTTTCTTTTAGTATATTAGCATGCCATTGCTAATTTCAGTTAAGAAATTAGTTCAGTGAAAATTGAATTTTTTAGCATAATTGATAGGAAATTTAGTTGATATTAGAATCCATGCTGATTGAAATTAAAGCCTTGATTTATTTTCAGACTGAGGATACGTCCAGAAGAAATATATACAGATCAAACAGTTAAGAGATTTTATTATTTTGCAATAAACAGTGAATAACGAAATTATTTATGATCTGATGTATAAAGTAGATACAGTATGACATATAATAAAAACAAATGAGTAAGGAATAATTAAATTTCCTTAATGTTGTTTGTTGGTATTAATGCACCATTAATTCATAACATACAATTAAATAAAAATGTGTTCAGTAAAATTATAAAGTTTAATTAGAGGTGATTCCCGTTGTCCAAACACAATGTCACCCGAACATAAAGAATAAAATTAACAAACTTGTCTAAGAAGGACTAAGGCTTCATCTCCCACGAATATAAGGACAGTTTTCAAATAAGGTATTATTTATGTGGAGGATAGGTTGATTTACATCATTTCTATCTGAAATGTCCTAAATGTATGGTACTGAGTTCATATCCTGTGAATGTTTTGCCAACTTAATTAAAAGATTCTTTTTCTGATTTGTATTGATTCACAATAATGAAATATATTTATTGCAATATAAAACAAGAAAATAGAGTTATGATGCTTTTATCAATGAACTGTTAGCGCTTGAATTTTCATAACATAATGGTTTGTGAGGCAATATATTGGCGACATCAGTCCATATCATTATTTCATCAATATCATTATCATTCGATATCATTAGTCAGTCGATATCATTATCTTAGTGAAATTCATTTTTATGCCCAAAAGTTGAATTATTGCAAAGATCAAATTCTCTGTTGAAAAATATCTACCTGTTGTCAAATTGGGCAAACAATAGGATTCTTATTGTGCAAATTGTGCAAACAATAGGAGCACGCTTATCAATTTATTTTGTCACAATTTGAGATGCTTTTGTGCACACCATCTTTGTCTGCATACTCATGCATTGTTTAAATACAAGCCATATAGTTCTTTGAATATATAAATTTACAATAAAATCAGTTTCAAACATTTGGTGTTAAAACTCTGGTAGCAGAGTCTTGCAAATATACTGTGAGAATATAAAGGAGCTTATGGTGTTTTAAATTTTTACGCTTAGTGTTGCATATCAATTTCTATTTTATATTAGTTTGCAGGCATAACGCTATCATTTAAAAAAAACTGTATCTAAGTGGCATACCTGTGTAAAAGACTGCATTTATGAAAATTTTATGTTTTTTTTAACATTATTTGATTTAAACAAATTAATTCCTTTTTAATCAAGGAATATTTATGATTATATTGTAATATTGTCCCAAATACAGAAAAAATTTAGCTGTTCTAACTGATTCTAGTAACTTACTAACAGATTAAATGATTTATTTATTATTTAATATAAATTCTTATTTATAAGCAAGAATGCCATTAAAATATTCTTAGATCTTTTTTATACTAACTTGAGTGCAATCAAACACAAACTGGAATATCAGAACTATGCGAGTCTGGAAAGTAAAGAAAAATATTAAACAATACATATCTGTGAAAAAAAAACTAATTGACTTATATCTTTTAAAACAATCAATTTTTAGAAGCAGATAAAACATAGTTTATTCAATAAATATAAAATTCACATTTGAATACAGTTAAGTCACAGTAGTAAAAACCATCCTTGTAAGTACACATACAAATTTCAGTGAATAACTTTGTAACATGTGAGTAGCGAAATAAATCTTCAAATTCGTATAGCCCCTCATTGACTAAGAATTAACAACAGCATATTATTCAACAATTTGAACATTATTTAACTTTTTTAATAAAAACATAAACATTAACTCTACGCTTCTAATTTAAATGTAATTATTTTTACACCTTTTCAACAATTATGAGGTTAAAAATGTAATTATTTTAGAACATATATGAGATCATCTTTTAGAAAGTACTTATAACATTAATGAGAGAAATTAAGCATCTTTATTAATTTTATTAATTATAACAATGTACATATTAAAAATTCTTTTTGTGTTTCATTTCATTAAAAAAAACACTATCATGTACACATAAATCATTCAAATGCTAACATTTATAAAATATTTGAATTATAAAGACTAAATAATTTACTTAATTTATTTCTTGTGTAGATGTTAAATGTGTGTGAAAGAACTAGAGATATAAATCATTCTTTAACTCAATCTGAATTAAAGAGAAAACATTTGGTAATGAGTTATCAAAACAAATTCTCAAATAAAATCTGATCACCAATAAAGTCCACTTAAGCATGCATTTCTTAATATCAATTTCACCGACATCAATGCCTGTAATTTCACTCTAAATATCATGGTTATTTTCTATTGTATCAAATTTACGTAAAATGTATTGAAATTTCACTTGATTTTTATATCGTTAACGTTCTTATATTCTATTTCAATCAGAAAAATTTTATTTCCTTGAATGTATTTGCTATTTTAAATCAGTAGGACATAATACTTTGTGCTTAAGAAAACATGGCAGTATATGCTTCATGACAGAAAATAGAGGCTTCATGAAGTATAAAATAACGACTTATTATTTCTCATGAAATCAAGTTTTATTAGTCCAATAATGATTTGCATTTAGAAAAAACTGTGCTTTATTTATTTTCTATGAAGAGTAAAATGAAAGACTAAATTGGTGCTTAAGGAACTACAAGACGGCTGTATGTTTAACCTATCCAGAAATGTGGTTCAGTTTTTCAAAGATAAAAATATATAATATGGTCTTTATGCTTCGTCCTAGTTTACTCAATGTAAATACTGATTACTGCTATAAAGAATACCATGCAAATTTTGGTAATATCGTCGTAAAATCTGTATTTGTACTTATTTTTCTATTGATTGATTGACCCCAGTTTACTATAAGTAAATACTGATTACTGCTATAAAAATACCATGCAAATTTGGGTAATCAATTTAGTAGTATCGTCGTAAAATCTGTATTTGTACTTATTTTGCATTATTTAAGCGAAATATACAAAAGAAATAAAAATATTTTAAGAAATATAAATAAAATAAATATTAATGATTTTAACAAGTTAAAATCCTTATGCCTTTACTGATAAAAGTTATGCAATTTAAGGCTCTAAATGCACCATAAATGATTATAGACTAGATATATTACTGCATTAAATAATGGTAGTTTTCATTAAATGTTTTCATGTGAAATACAGATTGATTGCATTACAATTATATTTTATTATTTAATTAGCTTATTTAAACCTAGTTTATAATATAAAATGCATATACTCATTTAATAGAACAATATTGTATAAACTTTAGAGGAAAAGTTTATAAACTTCATAAAGTATAGAGAAAATGTTTTTCTGAAAACTCTAGACATATAAGAGGATAAAATTTAGGCTATTTTGACGATTTCTCCAATTCAAAGTACCTACTTTTTTATAAACTTATTAACAACTGAATTAAGTTTAAAAATATTTGTTCTCAGAAAAAAATATTATTATATTTAATTATAGCAATTTCAATTTTCACACTTCCTACAATATAGTAAAATCATAAAAAAAATCGGAAAAAAATCAATTATGCAACAATTAAAGATAATCTAAGTTGCAGCTTCATGTAATGAAACTCTTAAAAATTCTATAATATTTGCAAAAAAAATATAATTAAATTAATATAATAATATTATTCTATACTTTGGACTACGAAGAAACAGACTAAATAACTAGGTTTATATTGTAACTATTTTGATGGTTGAGTGTATAGTAATTAATTATAATGATTATATATAATCTGCTTGATGCATTAATTATGATGGGAAACATTTTTAAATTTTCATGGCAGATGCATATTTACATTGTTTGTAGAATAAGCTGTTAGTGATAGTTATTATGTACGTAGATTTCCATAAAACATGTTTCACGTACAGTCATCCTCATCGGAATATTCAGTATAATCTAGAATAAATGTATGATATAAGTGATTGTGTATCTTATTTTGATATAGAAAGGATTTTTTAAATATATGGAATATGGATGAGATAACTGTGAAGTTGTGATAACTGCATTATGATCCGGATGTTTAAAATATTTGATTATGTTGTCATATGTATAAAATTAGTAAATGCAAAAGGGATAAAGATCAGATAAACTTCAATATTTTATACACATACTCATTAAAGAAATCAATTGTTTTTCACCTGTTTATGATTGTAAATTTCTTTCTGAATCATCTAATATTTCAATACTTAACTCACTTAACATTTTATTTATTGTTTTATTTAATTGGGTAAACATATTTAATTCCTATTAGACTGGATTTACTTCATTTTTCTAAGAGTTAGTTTCAATCATTTTACGTAGGTTGAGCTTCATTTAACCAGTCAAAAGTGAACCATCGTAAGAAATCATTAAGACCACTGTAAAATAATTGGGTAATTGGGTACACAGATTTAATACCAATTAGACTGGATTTACTTCATTTTTCTAAGAGTTAGTTTCAATCATTTTACGTAGGTTGAGCTTCATTTAACCAGTCTAAAGTAAACCAAGCCGCCTAACTTGTCTAGTGGTCAGCGTGCCTGTACTGCGGGTAAGGAGGTCCTGGGTTCGAATCCCGGTTCGGGCATGGATGTACTTTTTCTCTCTCTATCTATCCTGTCTTTGTCCTTTCCTTGTATGAATGAGGTGTGAATGGTTTCCTACCCTATAAACGGGTCTCTATGTCATGTGTGTAGAGCAAAGTCGTACTTTCACCTTCATGGTGCTCTGATTAAAAACGAAAGACGCTCCCAATTGACTTAAATTCGCATAGCCAAGGCATAGCGAGTTTGGCTTGTCCAAGTGTCATTAGTAACAACAACAAAGTAAACCATTGTAAGAATTCATTAAGACCATGGTAAAATAAAGTGACGTATTTTTGAATAAAGCAAAAAATAGTTCGTTTTCTAGATTAAAAATTTGCAATAGTGTGTGTGTAATAAAAACACGCATACACATGTTTTTATTTATCATTTGTCAACAATCATTGCTCAAGTGACTTGTTATTGTATTCCCTAGCTAATAAATGTACTTTTTAGATATAAAACAAAAAGTGAAGAACTGTATAATCCTATTTGTTACATTTTGAATTAATTTATTCATTTTCTCCTTTTGTTAGCAAGTAAACAAAAATATTTTGCATTCTAATTCATCACTTTGTAAAAAAGAATTAATAATAATTTATATCTAAACACACAAAATCATTTTACGCACTTATGAGAAGGGCGTGAGTTTAAAGTTAATAGGTGTAATAATAATTCCGTTAAAAATTTCGAAGATAATAACTTAGAAACCATTATATTGCTGTGCTTCTTTTCATTTGAATTTTAAAAATCTTCTTTGACATAACGAATGCTATTTACGAAAGAAATAAATTTAACATTTTTTCAGAACAATAATGATGTATACATTATTATATTTATCTTCTCTAATATTTAAAAATTTTCCTAGAGATAAGGATGCATTTCACACTAAGAATTTGATAATCAAACCTACGATGCGCTTGTAATTTTGAATTTAATTCCTTTATTATTAAAATTTCTGACTGGTGCAATATTTGATTTTGGTGTAAAACCAGGCACCCTTTAGTTTGGCGAAAAATTAAGGCGATAGATTTTAATTTTTGATAACCCTATTTTTGTATATCTCTTATGTTAGTCATATTTTGGTGTCAAAAAATAGCGAAAAGAATTAAGAAGTACCCAATTGTAAACTTTTTTACCCTAAATGTATATATTTAAAATTTTATTTGTTGACATTAAATTTCATTAGACCAATAAATGAGGTATATGGGAAACAATGTTCATTAATGCATACATTTGATTTGTCATTCTCATCATGGTAATAACTATCAAACATTATGGGTACTCACAAGTGTGTCAGGTAAATTTTGATAAAGTATGGCACATTGAATTGCTCCAGAAGATAAATTTAAGTTAGTTTAAAGTAATGGCAGTTGCTTTTCTCCTGAGAGCAATAACAAATTATAATTTTATTTTCTTAATTTGGTATTACATATATTTTTATTAATCTTCATTTGCATTTTTACTGTTTCTAAACTAGATTCATTTTTGAAACTTCTTATATGAATTTTAATGTTGAATTTAAGATAATATATGTTTTAGACGTCACAAAATAAACCCACTTTTGTTAAATGTTTACACATTTAAAAGAATATAATTATCTTACCATAGACATGTTCATATAGCTATAATTTCTGAAATCGCATTATTTGAATACACAAATATTTTACATTTTTTTCGAAAAATTATGTATTTGAGATTAATTTTCAAGAAACGCTTTAATTACATTTATACAAGCAAAGTGCATAAACTTGTAAATACACAAAGATATAATAATTTCATAAAAATTGAAATAAAACTTTGCTTAAAATTTCTTTTTTTAAATTCAATAATATAAATAAGGGACGAATAAAATAATGAGAAAATCTTTTTCTTCGTCAGTTATTAAAAAAATATAGGTATTTGCTGACTTAGATATGCTAATCACCATGCATCCATTAGTAATTGATAATTAATGTTCTGTTTTTTTAATTAAATATAAAAGTTTATTCTGCATAAAATTTTACTGAAAACTTAAAACTGAAGTTAAAAACTGAAAAGTATCAATCATCCTTTAGCTAGTAGTTATTTAGCTCATTTCAAAAACCCTTTTCTTACTTGCTCTTATAAATTATCTAACATTTTTAATTAAAACAGTCAAAGTTAGTTAATTTACATGAAATAAGAATAGAATAATATATACTTAAATCATTTTCTAATATATGGAATTATTTAACATATTTATATTTATTTACACAGAAATTTCTCAATACATTACCATTTTAAGGAAAACATAAATAGGTGTTTTAGCACATTATACATAAAAAGCTATTTTAAACTGAATCTGATAAAAAATTTTAAGTATTTTAAGTTACTTTTATTGTTCTATGTTATTTCTTGCTTGTATAAGCGTTATTGTAGAATTTTATTATATTCTCCAACTATTCTAATATTATTAAGAAGCATATTATACTTACGTGGAAATAAAATATATAAGCCAAACGAATTAATACCATATTTTACTTAAAAATTAAATATAATGGTGAATATAAGCATGTTTAATTCTAACTTAATTATTTATGTAAGAAAAATGCCTACAAATTGTTTAAAAAAATAATTCATCGAAAGTTAAAGTTTACAAAAAAAAATCATCTTTCTTTTCTCCTTGAATTATTTTGATGAATAGCCTTCTTTTTAGTGTAATGTGATTGGAAGAAAGAGAAAGTACTAAATACACAATATGTATTAATTTAAAAGTCTTTTTACGCATTTTTAGCTGACTTTATGCTCTTCGTAGCATAAAAAAGTGATGACCTGAGACTTTAAACTAATATTTATATAGTAAAAAAATATCCTAAGAAATTAATAATTAAAAGTCAAAGTTTAAATTAAAAATGCTTTATATTATTAAAATCCTTTTTTCTAAAATTTTCCTTAGCTATTTTTTGGGGAAGTTATTTCATTATTAATAAAGAAGAATAGAAAAAAGTTCTAGGTTATTAATAACTAAGTGTACCTAAATATCCATTATCTCAAATAGTAAATATTTTAAAACTTAAAGGGATGTATATATTTTAAAAAAAACTGATATTAATACATTTTTCATTTATTTAAAAATGCTGAAATTTTTGTTTTTATAGTGAACATAATCTTGTTATATTCGTGAATTTATATTCCTTTTAATAGCGTTTAAAATGGTATTTCTTATAGGTTATTTAGAATTTATTAATATTTGTTTATGAATATGATTATTTAAACTTGGTTAATATTTTCCATTTTCTATGAGTTTTACTGACAGTAGGAATAAAATTTAAAATTCCATTTTATCTGATTTTATAAATTCATAGTTTTCTCTTAAAAATCGAAAATATAGCAAACACTAATTCAATGTAGTTGGTATAAAACACTTTAATTTATAATATGTAACTGGAAACAAGCCAATCAAATTCACAATTTTAGTCATTTATTATTCTCTCTCTTCGAAATAAAAATTCAAAATAATTACTAAGTTAAAAGAATGCCAAGACTGTTTTGGACGTCCAAAACTGGGGTTAAAAATTTATTAAAATATTATTGAATTCAGTTCAATATTTATTTTATTTTTTTAACTAATTTTCATCATTGACATGTAATTAAATGTAAATGATGGTATACTTTAAAGGTTGGTATAGGTACCCAAGGAAATATCTTTAATATAATTACTTAGTAAACAATTATGAACAAAAAATTTAATTTTGTTTTTCAATGATAAAGTAGAGAGAAAATTATCTACATAATGAATGATATTCCTATGAATTTAATATTGATTATTACCCGTATATTTCTTCAGAAATAATAATTTAAAAATAATTTTATTTATATCTATGGCTTAAAACTGCAACAGTGAGTCTTAAGGTAAAATCTTATAATTTACAGAAGAAAATTTATAAGTTAACGTAAAAATTAACACACAAGTGTTATTCAATATTTAAAATTACCTTTAAAAAACATTATTTAACATACAATTTATTTACAGATGTTAAATTAATTTACTAAACTTGCAAATTAACAAAGTTTGATGGATGCTAAACAATTGTATTATAAACTGTTTTAAATAAAGATGTTACAACTAAATATATTAACAAGAACATATATTTTTAATATGCAATTTCTATCAATATATTACAGGTAAACATGAAAGACCTTCCCATTTTTACTGACGCTAAAAAACATGACCTACAAAAAGTGTAGCCCACTTTTAATCCTAGAAGTAATTACCATCGGCATCTAGCACCTTCTGCCAACGTGTCTCCAGTTGTGAAATCTTCTTGCAGTAAAAGCGGAGCTTTAGAAACGAAGATGTCTGTGAGTCGCAAGACGCAAGTATGCTTCTTTGGTGGAATAATTTGCACTAAAATGATTGTCCAGGGAATGCAAGGGCTGAAAATCTGAAGTGGTAATATCAGGTGAGTAAGGATAATGGAACAAAGTCTCACAACCAAATAGCTGTATAGTAATTTTGGCCACCTGCTTGACATGCGGCCTCCCGTTATCCGTCAAGAGCAGTACGCTCTTGGGATTAAACAGCGATTGCTCCTTCCGTTGCAATACCTGTTTCACGCATTCCAGTCGCTGTGAGTATAGATCCCCAGTGACCGTTTGGCCTATTGGTAGCAGCTCACAGTGAACCACTTGATAAATAGTCCACCAGACATCAGCTTCATCACATTTTATTTCCGCGAGTACAGATCCGCACTGACCGTTTAGCTCATCGGTAGCAGCTCATAGTGAACCACTTGATGAGTAGTCTACAAGACACCAGCTTCATCACATTATAATTGCTGCGAGTACAGATCCGCACTGACCACTTGGCTCATCGGTAGCAGCTCATAGTGAACCACTTGATGAGTAGTCCACAAGACACCAGCTTCATCGCATTATAATTGCTGCGAGTACAGATCCGCACTGACCGTTTGGCTTATTGACAGCAGCTCATAGTGAACCACTTGATGAGTAGTCCACAAGACACCAGCTTCATCGCATTCTAATTGCTGTGAGTATAAATCCTCAGTTACCCATTGACTCATTGGTAGCAGTTCATAGTGAACCACTTGACGACTAGTCCAAAAGACACCAACTTCATCACAGTAAGATAAATTTTCCGACCAGACTCCGAGAAACCGATGCCTTAGAGTACGTTCTTTAATAGAGTTTTTGAAAAACGCGTTTCTTAAATTATAAAAAACGCTGATTTATATTTGAATGCATTTTCAGCATCCCCAAACGCTTGACATATTCAGAAACCTGATGCAGCACTAGATAAGTTTACCCTGAAGTCATAAAGTAAACAGCACAGATCGAACTCCTTCTACGCATCCATTTCTTTGCGTTACTGTACTGTTTAAGACTATTGAATTTGCGCGGACTGTTTTTATAATAAGTGGTATTCCTGTTCTCGACAGACCGGTATGTTACTACCTCATACACTAATTTGCGCACTTATCATCATTTGATTAAATGGCAACGTGAACACGACAATAAATTTCTTGTTTTCCTTATATATCTTATACTATTACGTCATTAAAAATGTTGGGCAAAATTTTATGTTTCATTTATTAGTTCAGCTACAACCCCTTAAATCCTTCCAATTTAATATTGAGAAAAACGCGTTTTTGCAAATTATAAAAAACGCTGATTTATATTCGAATGCATTTGCAGCATTATTTCAACTGAATAAATTAGTTTTATATGAATTAAATATAACATGAATGTAACCCGTCATCTCACTAAAAACTATGAGAGAATTTACCCTTTAAAAATGCAACATTTTTTTAAATCAATTTTTAGCTCATAATAATGTCTAACATTTATAAAATTTTTAACTTAAAACATATTCACCGTCCATATAATATCCCCTAATTTTAGATGTTGTTTTTTACCTCTTAATATAATTTCAATTTTTTTAGCACCAATTAGCCTTTTAATATAGTACCTTCATAAAATCAATTTGTCTCTCATCCCCTTCTCAAAAGATTTAATGGGCCAATTTAATTTGCATTTCTATATAATTCACGCAAATATTTCAGAGACATCTTCTGGTGCCAAGCATCTTTCATTATCACGCATTTATGCAATTTAGATATCATTTCACACTTGAGGTGTTTAAATTACAAAACTTATCATTTAAACTTTATTATTTAAATGATTTGGTCAATATAATATTTTCATTTAAAAAATATGCGTTTAGTATTTTAAATTAAATTTGCCAATTTAAATGTACGGTTAATTTTCCAATGCTTATAAGCTAATTATTGCACAGATACTCATTGTAAATGAGACTACGAAAACCAATTATTTTTCATATTGAATATTCCTTAAAAAGATATAAGTTTTTAAGCATATGGTATTGTTTCTAATTCATATTAAAAATTAAAGCATTAAATTGGTCCAAATAAGAATTGTCCTTAATTTTCTTTTATTTCATTAATTTTCTACTATTGTTCATTTAATAAATAAAATATAAACAGAGTTTCGTTTTAAGAGAATTTAAGTCTTGTGGATTTTAGTCTTAAATAAATGAACAAACTTAAAGCATCATACCTTCACAAAATTCATTTGTAAGCTCATAACGGTGAAAAATGATTGCTCTGCATTCACTTTCTAACAAAAAATTTCTACTTTTAAAATAATAACCATCACTAAATCAAAAGAAATTTCCATTGAATTACTTGAAAAAATTTATGCAATTTAATTGCAATTGCAAACTTCATTGTACTCATATTTTCAGTGTGAATTTAATATATATATATATGTATATATATATATATATATATATATATATACATATATATATATATATATATATATATATATATATATATATATATATATATATATATATATATATATATATATATATATATATATATATATATATATATTTATATATATATATATATATATATATATATATATATAGTGTGGTGTCCCCAACGGTCAATGGCATTACCGGCTCACGATATCGCTTGGCTTGCTCCTTGCTCATGAGCTTTACCTCTTATCTCTGGTATCTCTCCTCAGACTTTATCGTTTCTTTTCTGTTCATCTATCGGTTGGACATCTGCAGCTCTATTCTGGAAATTCGAGGCAGGGCTCCTTCTCCATGGTAGTTATGCTTCGTTTACAACTAACATCGTTTTAGCTTTTATTATGCTCAATGAGGACCCAGTCCTCAGTTGTGGACTCCTTTTCTATTTGCTTTCCAAAGTTCTGTAGTTCATCCTATACTTCTATGGGATAGGTCAGAAATCTCTCCCTCTCATTCCCGACTGGTCAGATTTACAAATAATACATATCATAAAACATATACTTTGCTTACAATTTCCTCCAGATCACTCATTCATTCCGAAAGGAAAATTTCATTGTGCCAATTTTTATTACATCCTTTCTTTTATATTATTCCCGCTTAGTTTGAAAGGAAAAGAGGAAACTCTTCAATTTAAAGTGCAATCAAAATATACACAATTATTTTCTCAGGGTTTGGTTATGTCGTATTACACTACGATAATATATATAAATATATAAATATATATATATATATATATATATATATATATATATATATATATATATATATATATATATATATATATATATATATATATATATATATATATATATATATATATATATATATATATATATATATATATATATATATATATATATATATATATATATATATATATATATATATATATATGTTATAAATATTTTTATAAATTTTTAATACAAACGCAAGCAAAAAATAGAATACCAATACATTGTCTTATAAAAATATAATTAAATATGAAGATTTATTAGAAAAAATTTGTTTATTAGTGTTAAGTGATTTTTATTTTTAAACTCTAAAGCACAGATAAAATATTTTTCATATTAATAATCTTGATTATTTATAAAATTATACTTATAAACCATCTTTGTACAGTAATAAATTTATAATTTACATAGAATTAAAAGAGTGAAGTTATTTATCTTTATGAAATCTGCTACAATTTTTATTGAATATATTAAGTTAATTTTTAAATTATTATAATATCTCAAGAAAAAAATATTCATATAATTTTGATGTTAATTGATTGATGAAATCCATTTTGCAATTAAGCATCTCTATTTTACGTGTTTTATGTATGCTACGGCGAAACACCGCAATCTAGAGAATGCCAACTTTCACCGATGAATGTCCACATTCACATACGCTTGGTGTATGTCCGAAATATTTGCTATATCCCCTTATCCTGATTTACACCGGTAAATGTCAAAATTCACCATGCACTAAAGGTGAATGTTAAAAATGTCTGAAATTTATATTTTATTCTCCGTAATTCAGTCGGGATAAATTTTTCGCCTCTCTTTCTGAAAGGAATGCCTAAGATCTTAAAACACACAGTACATTCAAAATGAGGGAGTAAAATAATTGAAGTTAAAAACTTAATTATACAGTACGTTCTAAATGAGAAAATAAAATAATAGTAATAAAAAAACTTACTAATTTAATATATAACTTACTAATTTAATATACATTTATTTGTGGAACACTTCCTTTGGCGTGTATAGCCTTGCCAACCGCTTCTCAAATTAGCTGTAGCTGTTTCTCTCTGCGAAATTTCTTGAAAATAAATATCGTCTATGGAAAGTAACTTTTCTTTACAAATTACGAACTGATTACTTTTGTAAATCTGCTTGAGGGTACCATTTTCATTTGCAAGTTTATAGAAGTCGGAGTCTTCTATTCCAATAACAACCGCTAACTCATTTTGGTTATCTGTATGACTATGGTCAACAGGAACTTGTATTCGTACAGTATCATTAATTTGAGCAGGAGGAAATTGTTTTTGTGAGATACGTAACATTTTTGTTGCTTGCAGTAGAAGATTTTCTTTCATGGCTGCTCTTTTTAGAAATTAACTCGTGTTTTTCAGTCAGCGCTTGATGTGAAGACGTGGTAAATTGCAAATCATCTTCAATATTTTTCTTTGGAATATGGTTTCTGGTATGACCACCGCTCAAATTTTACCAGTATTACCAGTTACTTAAAGTTTTTCTTCGGTTTAAAAGTATTGGTAATTTCGTCAAGCTGTTCTTCGGTTTCGATATTTGTGATTTGTTCGCAAGGCGAAAAAGATGATCCTATGCTTTTTTTCGACTTAATGCCAAACCTGGCTTCATCAGAACTTTGACGTATTCCTTCGTGTTATATAGTGTTCTTGGCAAATTGAACAAAGGGTAAACCTTCTGACCATTTATTTGTATCGTTATCGTTCATATATTTATGCAGTTAGCATATTCTGTATATACTGATTGGCCCTTTCAACTAAGTCTTGTGTTTGAATGGGACGAGGCTTTCTATGAACTATCTTAACATCTTTCTACATAGCACATATTTCAAATATGTCTTGATTACTGAATTATCTATCATTACTTGACTGCCATATTCTGCAGCAACAAATGTTAAAAATATTGGAAGAACATGATACGCTAGTTCTTCCGCCCTCTTAGTTTTCAAAGGTCGAGGCTGGACAAACTCAGTTAAATGATCTTGATACACCATTATGAACTTATATTCGCCATCTCTGTTTGACTGCAAATATATCAGATTAACTTGGCATCTTGAGATTAATTCAGAACTGATCATTGGTTTCACAACAATACCTACTTTAGGTTCACTGTGTTTCATTTGACACTGTTTGCATAAATTTAAATACAACATTACAAATTCATATATAATATTTTTGTATTTATTTTGTAACTCTTTAAGCATTTCGTGGCCAATTCTGGTGTGAGTTTCATATAGTATACTGAACAATTCCTCATTGGTAAAATAATACTGTGTATTCGTTTCTCCTGGTTTTAATGGTAAAACTAACTTCTCATCATCAATAAATCTTAAAACGTCAAAATCGTTTTAATAGGTAGTAATGCAAAGGTGTGTTGCACTTAGTTTTTTAGCAGAAGCCTCTTCGGAAAGAATTTTAGAATATTTTTCTTGAGAAAAATAAAAACAATTGCTTTCTCGCTTACCAGCAATTAATGCACTAAACCTTTCAATAAAAAGATCCCGGTTTACTGCAGTATCCATTCTGTATAAATTAGGGTATAGGTAAAAAATTAAGATAACTTCCTCTCACTATCAACCTCTTGCATAAGATTAATCAATACTTCACCGAAATTTTAATTCCTGCAAATGTTTTAAAAAATTGGGAATTAAAAAATTGTGAAAAAGTGATTCGTGCATGTATGATTTTATCTGAGATTTGTGATATAATGATAAATTATATGATACATGGAATAATTCTAATAATAAAAGTATATGTTTGGGTGAGGATATAAAATCAGTCTCTATTTCTTATAATGGTAACATCTCATCTTCTGTTGAATATACTTATATGTTACCACACACATTATTTTCTCAACTTTAACAAGATCAGTTTTACATATAAAACAGCATAATAAACTGAAATCACGTGTCTATTTTCCGCAATATTTTTCATTTATTTTTAAAGAATACTATAGCATTTCTTATCAATCTATAAGATGCAGTTAGAACAGCACAGCATCAGTTGGTGATGTGTGATTAAAATAGATTTGTTAACATTACGCCAAATGATTGAAGTGCTTAAATGTTTAGTTTCATGATGCAAAGTAAGTACCATTAAACTTATATAAAGAGTTCTTAATGAGGACAAAGCATTATCAATAAAAAAACAATGAACCAATGTAATTAAAAAACACTAAAATAGTTTAATAATTTAAAACACAAAGAATTTCTTATACATACACATTAATTTTGTAAAGTGTTAATTCCATGAATACGTAGTAAATGTAAGTTTTTTTATATTCATTAAATTTTATTGTTTAAATAATGAACAGTTTGATAATCTTAGACACTATACCGGAAATAATTTTTAAGTTTTAAGAATAATAATTAACATAATACTAATGGATAAAACAGGTCACATGTAATTAATATATTTTTACTTTCCTATAATGAAAATAAAATTAAAGCAGCTAATTAAGCAACAAATTTTAATTATTAAAAACATTATTACGAAATTAGTTTGTTAAATCATCAGATTAAAAAGTAAACAACGTTGCGTCATAAATTTGGATCACAAGATAAGATATTCAAAAAGTCTCTCTTTTTTAATACAAAAATGTATAAAATAATTTCCCAAGTACGCTTTTTATTTTTGTTCAAAAATAATTAAAAATTACACTTTGCGCAGATTAGATAATAATTTCATTAAACTATTCACAGAAAAATAAAAGTTAATTAACTTATTTAAAAAAACAAACTATCAGACAAAGCAAGGGCTCGTAATTATTAGTTAGAGATATAGTTTAGACTTATTTTGCTACAAAAAACATTATTTGTCTATTTTAATCATTGTTTCATTAGATGAATATCATAATTTAGAGTAAATTTTTCCTATAATGAAACAAGATTTTTTTATATTTATGAAAGGAAAGTGATTTTTTATTCTCTTTATATGTTTTTCTTAAATTATTTATATTGAATTACTTTTTAGGAATAAAACATAATTATTTTGTACAAATAATGGAAACATTAAATTCTAGATAATTGTATAATCCAATATATGGAACAAAATGATATTTATATGAAAAATCCTGATATAATGAGAGTAATTCTTTAATTATTTGAAATATTTTAGTTCCTCTGTAATTATATATGACTGCTTTCACATAATAATAAAAATAGACCCATTTTTAATTCTTTAGTATTCTTTGCACCTTGTGTTAATTCATTAGAATAGAATTTTATTAGTTTATTTTTATAAAATGCATAGAAAAGGTGTAAAATGTTATGAAGAAGATACATTTAAGTTTCTTTTTAAAACACTACATGTAAAAATTTTTTCTTCATTAATACATTAATCTTCTTTAATAAAAAAGGAAAACTTATTATTTTTTATTATAAAGTACGTCATAGAGTACTCAGCAACTTTTTATATAAACTACAGAAAATTACAAACTAAAAAGAATTTAAAATTTCCAGTTTTGAAACATTAGAAAGGTAAGGTTACTTTCAAAATTTTTAATTTTATTATTCTTTTTAAGCGATAGCTGAGTTGTGTTTATATACCTTCTAATATGACTTTAAAATTCTAAATTAGCATCTGGTAAAAAGTAAATGAAATAAGTTTAAAATCAGGAAATATTTAAAGCGCATTTATTATTGCTTTTAACTTTTGTTATAAATATTCAAGATTGCTTTTCATTAATAAAATATTTCAAATACGCGATAGTGACGACATAAGAATGGTATGATACAAAGAAGGACATGTGTATTCTTTTTAATACAGCAAAAATCATTGATGAGAAAAATGCAGTGATTTGTAGAAATTTATATTTCATATAAAAATAAATAGCATCGTTTAAAACCCAATTGCCTAGTAAAATCAGTAAATTTAAATTCAGTAAATTATTACGTTTCATGAGTTTACAATGTTGAATCAATCCGATGCTGCTATGAAAAATTCCAAAAATGACTGAAGAATGTTTCTACTGACAAGAGAAGTGTCAACAGTCCCTTCAATCATTCGTGTTCTAAATGTTAAATAAAATGGTTACTATGTCCACAATTAAATACCTCTTGTCGGACAATTTTCAGTGCAGACGTAAAAAGGAATGATGTGGATGGAAGTGTAGATTTTGTGACAATGTTAAATGGGGAATCTCTGAGCTGATGTAATCTAATGCAAGCTGTTACCTCAGATTCATATCAGAAAGATTCGCCCTTGTATAAGTGTCACCCTGCTATCATTCAATAAAAACTGAAGTTTTATAGCAAACACAGTCACAAAAAATCCGCAGGCTGCGGTGGTATGGTTGATTAGGATATCGTTCTTATTATGGAATGGTAGTGAGTTTGAGTCTTGGCTTAAGATCCGCAGTGTTTGCAAATAGTGGCTTGGGCAGTTTAAATATGGGAATGGTTGCATTATCCTCCATGTGAAATGATATCTCTGGGTGGCAGGCCAAGTATTGGGAGACTTCTGCTTGGTCCCTGCTTCAAAATCAAGAAAACTCCTCCCGGCTGTTTCTATATAACTGGTAGAGCCCATCTCAGGGTTAGGTACAGGGAAGCATGCTGGTGCAACAACAACAAAAACTGCGTGCATGCAATGCCCATTATGTTTTTTTAGTGCTTTGGTCATAAGTACTTAAGAAACAAAGTATTTCTCAATATGTAGGATTTTAGTTCATTTATTATATATTCAATCTTTATTAAGATTCACTGCAGAAATAAAATGCATCATTACAGTGATAAATATTTGATAATTTATATATTTTGTTTGAAACGAAATCAATATCTCTTTAAAATAATCTCAAATTTCAGATATAACACAAATTTTACAAAAAACAAAGTTAGACACATGTATATAAAATATTAGATTAAGCATATTAATATATGGTATAAATTTATTATAAGCAAAAATCTTTAATTGATGAATAAAGTCATAGTCTTAAGTGAAAAACTACACATATTATATACAATTTGTACTATTACAAATTAATATAGTTACAAACAAATTTTGTTCTCAAAGCATGTATGGTTAAGAAAACAACAAAACAATTCCTTTCAATAAATGAACATTACAAAATATCAGCAAATGTATAAAAGTACTATGAACTATTCTCGTTTTTTCTAAGTAAGAAAACAGTGTAAAGTTATAAGAAAACTGAATAATTAAAAATGTCCTTCAGGTTTTCAGAAACATGTGCTTTGGTTTCTAAATGTCTAAGTATGTAAAAAAAAGTTAATGAACAAGATTTTGAAAATAAATCAAATATTTAATGGTAATGATTATCTTTTTAATTTATGAAACTTTTATTAAATTTATGCGATAAAGAATGAAAAATGTTAAATCTAAAGTAAATAATTTGTGTATAGTAATATAGTTTTAATTGGCATTTAAATATTTTTCCTTAAATGTTATGTATTTCATGTTTCTTTAATGCAAAATCATACAATTAACAATAATATCATTTCATTAATGTATTTATGCTAAATAATAATCAAATGAAACACAAATATAAATCACAAGTTATTTAATAAAATAAAAAATCTGTTTTTAATACGTATATGTACAATACGATATTCCTTTTTACTAAGAAATTTTCTAAAATATATTAGGGGTAACTTGTATGAAAATAGTAAAGAAATAAAATTTTATTAAAGTCTAGACCAAATAATGCAACTACCTCGTTGAAAATCCACTACTATACGAAACATTTATATAGATAAATACTGAGGAACATTTAAATCCAAGTATGAACATTTTTTAGAAAAAAAATGATTGCCTAGTTTATTGTTTTATATTTTGTTTGCTCCATACATCTTTGGCTAAAATAGGCACTAAAATGACTTCATTTGCTTTAATATCATTCTCTTTTCAATTTTCGTAAATCATGTAAGGCTTAATGTTTTTATTGCAATCCCATTTGCATTCGATAGTAAAATTGTTAATCTCTGCACAAGAATTCTAGAACTTAAGATTTGAATAAGCATAAAATCCTCATTTTCATTTTTTTTGAATGAAGATTTTTTTTTGTTTAAATAATGATACCCTATTTAGGAATATTTTTTTGTGGTTTGACAGCAAAATAATCAGCATAATTTGGTGCTTTAAGGGATAAAACAATTCTGGATCTAAAGCAATACGAATTCAAACATTTTTTACTGAATTTATTTTATTATTATGTATCTTTCACTGTTTTTCATGGTACTAATATGTGTTTTTAAATAAACGATATTTTATTCAAGTTTGCAACAATACAAATTTAATTGAGGGATTATTAATATTTCGCTATTAAAATCAGTGACTAAAATTTGTCACTAAAGTTTTAAATTATGAATTCCTGATAGTTAAATTTTAAAATCCTAGTATATTCTAACTGCAATACATATCATAATATAAAAATAATATATTATTTATATAACATTGGATATTATGTACATAAGATGAATATAAACATAAATTTCAATCTTACAAATATTCAAATTAATAAATTTAAAAAAATATCAAAAGTACTTTGCAAATTGATTGTTTTTTTTTATCATTTCAAACGTTGCAAGTAAATTTTGTTCTTATTTGTGCAAAGATTGTTTAAACTGTTCAAATAAGTAAGTTTTTATAAAATACAAACTTGTTCCTCTTTTTCAAAGGCACATTGCTATAAATTTAGATTTACTTAAAAAAAAAGATAGCAAAATATTTGTGATAACAAAAAGAATAGTTTTTGTTTATTATTTGAAAGTAGTTTATTAAAAGAAATATTTTTGATTGAAATTAATTAATAATTTTAATTAATTAGTAATTAGTTCATTAATAATACTTCGTGAATCACATGAGTCTAATTCTAGGTCATTTTCTTGCATTCTTCTGAATCCTATATCCATTGAATGCCGTCGACATTCTGATGTGCAGTATCTAATATTCAAACTTCTTACTTTTATGAAATTTCTAATATTATTTACTTTATAGGGACAAATTTATTTGAAAATAATAACTTGGTGTCTACATCTCTTTATATCATGATTATTGTTGAATTACATACTAATGTATAGATTTTTTAAAACAAAACAATAAAACTTAATTTTATATTTTTGTATTTTAAAATTTAAATATTTCTAATAATTTTTTACAAATAATATTTTAAAAACCTAACAGGAATTAACATATTGAGTAATCTAAATATATCACGTAAAATAGAATAATGCAAATACAACGATATTTTAAGCAATAATATCCCTAGAAAAACTGTGCAAAAGTGATGGAAAAAAAACGAAATCTATAACATAAAAACTCGGAGTAAGATTTAATTATTGAACTACGGATGTTTGGATAGAGATTTAAAAAATTTACAACGTGCTTACATTTAGTAATAGTATTTTATGATAAAAATTCAGAGCAATAATTTAGTTAAATATATGATTTTTAAGGTTATATCTAATTTATTTCATAATTTATTTCCTCTCTAAGTTTTTAATTTGATTTATCTGTATTGATTCAATTATTATTCATTTAATTTTTATTATGCTTTAACTTTTATCTTCTAGCAAATGTATAACTTTACTTATTCTTGTTCTTTTAGCTATGCAACTTGCAGACTAATTAACTAAGTTATTCAAATGTATTTATTCATTTTCTCTTTACAATTTTATATAATTTCAAAATATATTGGAGTTTTAACTTTTGGATTATTCTTCAGGAGTTTGAAAGAAGAATCGTAATTTGTGTTATGTTTTTATATATTCATATATGCCTTTGTTAATAAGGCTTCTAATTTTTTATAGTTTTGTGATTTAAAAGAGAATAATTTTATCATACAAACGGTGTTAATTAAAATTTATTTTATTTCTTTCAAAATATTCTCATCGAACTGTAATTTATTTACTATAACGTTTCATTCTTTTCATTAAAACACTCTTTAAAACCTCCTTTCTTTAATACTTTCAAAGTTTGTTGAAAACTTAACATAATAAACTGACTCAAAACAATGACAATGAAAAGACTCTTAAGCTAGCTTAAATAAAAACAACTCGCATAGATGCTTACAGGAGATTACTTTGTTTGTGTGATCATATTTATATTACAGAAATACAAATAATATGCTAAAACTGATGAATAATAGCTGCAAAGTTGAAAATGAAATTATTATTGCTTAAATATGCTACCAAATTTGGAATTGTCATTTAACGAATTACACTACAAAATATTTAGAGAATAATGCTTATTTTCTGTAGGAAATCATAGTGGTCAACATAACAAAAATAAAGGAAATCAGTGTATTTGATTTTTAATGGGTTTGCACATTGTCTTTTTCTGTTCTGATTCAAGTTTCAAATTGCTTTAACTTCAATATTGAGCTATATTTTTCCCAAAAGCATAGATTCAAGCTTTATTATTAATATTGTATTTCAGAAAATAAAATGGATTGAAAATCTTTTCAGGTTATTTGAACACGTTTAGCTTTTAAAGGAAATTCAAAGTTCTTAGGTGCGACCGTCAAGTTCATAAATTTTCTTTTGAAATTGCTTGAAAGGAACCAAAGGATATGAGAGCATGTTCCATGATAGTTATGATTTTAAAATGATGATTACCAAGTATCAATACTCGTACCTAAAACCAATTTTCGAGTATTAATTTTCAGAAACATTAATGAGAATAAATGGCTTAATAGACTACTAATTAAAGACTGCCTACTATATTTAAGAAGTTTATGTGCATTCAATTGTGTTGTTTTTAATATAAGTCGTTTTGCATTATTTCAAATGATATTTCGAGACATTTTATAGTGAATAATAATTAAAACACGCTTATTGTTAATGATATTTCCAATTTTATAAAATCAACAAAATGAAATTTCTTTTCTCATTTAAGAACAATATAACTTACACAAGATAAAATTAAATACCTTAAAATTGTTTCGAAATTGCTATAGCAAAAAAATTAGCAGATTTATTTTTCAGTGATATAAGATTTCACAATATTTTGAAAATACATATCGAACAAAATTAAAATAAGTTTACTATAATGTTCAATCTCGTATTAGTATTTTGTTTATAATATTTTATCTTTTATTTTTATTTCATGCGATAATAACTTATCTACAACACGAGAATCAAGCACAAAATAATTAGAAACATTTCTGAAATTCACTAAAAGTCTTAATAAAAATTTTTGTTAATAAATTTAGTAAATTGAGTGCTTTACAAATGGTGACATACATATGTTGTTAATAGTTAGAGTATACAATTTAAGTTGTAGAATATAAATTAAATGTTTTTCACTATAAACTTGGTTTATTAATAAAAGAAAATTTAAATTTAATGCATAAACTATGAGTTTAGTGTAAAAAATAATATTAAAATTGCTTATTGTTTAATGATGCAATTATCGTAATATTATTTTTATTTATTGCATTGAATTTATACATTATATGTTTATTTTATTTTATACTTGTATAACGTGTGTTTCGTTGTTTATTAAATTATATTCCTACAAATATATAAATAATATACTGCAATGTTGTTGTTAATGATTTATGAAATAAAATTCCAACATACATTTTATTTAAAAGCATTATGATTTCACTAAAAATTAAAATTATTACAGTGATAAGAAATAAATAATATATAAATTGATACATAGTTATTAGAGGTATATACATGCAGTCATTAAAGTTAATTCTGAGTTAAAATTTAATAGACGTTTAAGATAAAATGGAAATATTTGATAAATTTCCAACCCTTATCTTATAGAAAATATATATCTTATTATTTTAATTCTCTAGTTAGATACCGCACATAATTCAAATCAGAAAATAATTGAATTAATTGCAACAAATGAAAGATAAAAACTAAAGTTATTTATTTATCTGATCAAATAAATAGGAAAATGTAATCTAGTTAATTTTGAAAATGGTTGCAAAGACTTTAGTGACAAATGGATGCAATAAAGTATAAGGAAATTATATGCATTCAGGTTTTTTATATTATTAATTTTTTCTATAAGAAATAAGTCATTTAAATCTTGTCGATATGTATTTCCAAATTAGAATTTCCTTAAGTATTAATTAAATATTTCATTTTGTAAATCTTAGCAAATAACTCATTTTATTTCAAATACACTGAACAGAAAATTGAATATTCGAAATTTAGAATTAATTATGATAGGTTTTATTTATATAATTTTACATTCTAGTTTTATTTATTCCCACAAATATTTTATTTCATTATGTTAAAATCTAACTGTTTTATGCATAAACATTTGTAAATAATAAATAATTTTCAAGAAAGTTGTATTTCTTTCATAATGCAGAAAGATTCACATAAATTTTCAAAACAACATTTTGCATAATTTAAGTATGAAAAAATAGTTATTAACCGACATTCATCTTTTTTATTTGATATTTATAAAACTTTGATACCGCAAACATAGGAAATAGAGTTACAACGATTATGATACACTTTTGCACATACTTCTTGAGTCAGATCTACAAAATAACTTTGAAAATATTGTATTTTAAATTACAAAATATATATTATAAAATTACAAATAGATTACAAATGTATTCTCGAAACACCTTCAATGTCTAAATATTAATATGAAGTTTCTCTTCTACATAATTGATAAAATTCTCTTATCAGACATGCTTATTTTATTTGTTATGTCATTGATATTAAAGCTTAGAATTTGGAATGAAAATACTTTACTTAAATCTCGAATTACATAATTAATTTTGGATTTTAAATTTATAATTCAAGTCAGAGCACGAAGAGAAATAATTTCTGCCATCTAAAATTAATTTAATCTAAATCATACCTGTAGATGTCTATATTCTTTGATATACAAAGAACATTATTAAAAGTAAGGGAGATTGGCGTGTAATAAGAATAAAAGATTGTCATTAACGAGAAGATTTCAAATAGAACAATTTGAGGTAAATATTTCTGTATAAAAGGTATTGGCTGTATCTGAATATTGAGCTATAAATAGGGAATTATTAATTATGTAACTAACATTTGTTAACAATTAATAGGAGGTTGTTTTAATGAACGTTTCAATTACTTACTGTTATAAGAATAGACAATGTTGAACACAACACGTGACAAAACATAGAAATCAGTTTGATAGAACAATAAGTCAATTTAAGGTAAAGAAATCAATTTTAAAGAATATATTGCTTTTCTCTATAAATAGAAATATGTATATAGATATATTATATATACATACATATGTGTATGAGTGTGCAATCTGTTTTTATTAGCAGTAGTTATGAAATAATTAAATTTACAAGCAGACATTTTACTTTAAGTAAAATATTATCAAAATAATCTTATGCAGTAAAGATTTCCAAGTCTTGGAAAATCATGTTAGATTCTTTTTAACGTAGCACAATATTTCCCCGTTTAATATTTTAGAACGTATTTATCACTTTTACAAATGTTTTAAGTTAAAAAATAGTTTATGTTAGGGATTTGAATCCTTTCAAATTAAATTCCCTGTATAAACAATTAACATTTATTAATCTGTATTAACAATTAAAATTTGTGTTGATTTACTTCAATAAAATTATGAAGTTCAAAACATCATTATATTAAATGTATGTTTAAATGCTTAGTATAAATCATGAGCTACAAATTCTTTTAAAAATAAATTTACTTATTAGATAGAAAATGCTTTGCACATTGATTTTTTAAAAAATGACTACATTATTTTCAATAGAACCATGCTATGGTAGAAATATAAACATTACCATGCCTCTTATTATCTTACGTATGGAAAAGGAATAAATCCCTTGAGAAATAATCTGAATTCAATTTGTCTGATATTTACTTGGATTAAAATTAATTGTTGGAAGTAAATGCATTATGAATATTTACCACCACTGTTTAAAAAATACCATGGAATATGTTTTACTCTGATTAGAGAAAAATAGATTTAATTAATTGGTGTTCATATGCGAAAATACAAAGATTTATTTTTTTCGTTTAAGTATACTGAGTTTCTGCTGTTAATGTTAATTTTGTTATATTTACTCATTCGCTTAAGAAAACATTTAAAACTACATTGTTCACTGTTTTCTAAAGTTCGGGTTAAAATGCAATTATTTTTACAAAAGACAAAATTTTACTTTTGTATTTATGATTGATTTAAGCAAATTAAATTTTATATTGAGAAGTATTTTTGTTTAATACTGAAAATGCATACAGATCTAAGCTAATTCAAGAAATTACTTAATTATGTACAATAATATACGATAATAATTTAAAAATAATTATAAATTATTTAAATATTTCAAAGAAATGTATATTTATAAGTAAAATGTATTTTAATGAAACTATCGTATTAAATAACTATTACTGCTAAAAATTTACAAAATTAATGATTGAATTGAATGATTCATAATTTTGTTTTCACAGATTAAATATTTTAAAACTTGGTCAATTGTGCAAATTTTCTTCGGCTCAAGTAATATAACCCTAGAATTTAAGTTTAGTCTTTTTGACTACTTAAATACACTTAAATACGTTGCATTTATTTCTGTTTTTGTCAGTTCTTATATCAAAGTTTAAAATTATGAAAATTAATTAAAAATTCGATTTCTTAATTTAAAGTTTTTTCACGTTATTTTCCACTAGTTTTGCATTCTTTCACTTCGCTTTTCATATATGTAGTATTTTGCATTAAATGAATTTCATTTATTATTACTATTGAAATAACTTTATTTTTTAATTGTTTATATTTCATAAATATTTAAACTAATCCATCTTAAGCAATTCAAGCTATTGTTTCTATTAAAACAGTTTTTTTCTATTTTTCTTTAATTTAAAAAGTAATTTATTATTCATTCGTTCAAAATATAACTATGAATTAAAATTATACGAATAATACATTGTCTTTTTAATACTACAGACTCAATTTACAGTATACACTTTAAAATTTATGCATACTAATCCATTACATGAGTTGCTACTGTAGACACCAAATTATTCAAAGTTAATTTTATAAAATATTTTCTTTTATGAATAATTTTAATTGCATCAATAGAAAATCGAGCTTTAACAAAACAATATATTATAGAATTTAATTTAAAATCAGTCCATTTTCTGTTTCTATACTGTGAAACTCTATAAATATATGGTTTATAATTATCATAGCTTAAATATATAATACAGAAACTTGAGTAATTCAAACATAATTATTTTCATAAAAGACTACATATAAATTTAAATTTATTTCTAACTCAATTAATAAATACCAAAATAAGAGCAAAATATAAATTGAGTAGCACATTTTCATTAATATCATCACAATAATTAATCATTATTTAAAACACTTTTTCTTCCAATTTACTTTCTAGTATTTCTAAGAAGATAGACATTGAAAAGCTAAAGAATTGTTTTTATCTGAAGATAACTTTGTTATTAAAATTTTATTGTATTTGTTTTTATAAGGTTTTGCATTTTTATTTTAATTTACCCCATCACAGAACTGTCAAACGTTACGTACGTAGTAATACAATTATTAATAATTATAATTATTATAAAAATACAACAATTATTACAGTATAATAAAATAATTAATTATACTTTAATACAATAATTAATTATCGTATTACTGCGTAACGTTTTTTAAAAAAATTAAAATATTGTTTTAACTTTTATGGAGATAAATCATATTGATTTAAAATATTATATTTATAATTTATTAAAATATACGAAATTATATAGGACGTATTGATATTATAAATTAATATGTACGCATTCTTTAAAATTTTACTAATTTATCTCGTATTATGAAATGAGTATTTAGTTGTATGAGCGTAAACAATTATCCTATCATCTTATTGTATTATTGATATTCTTATGTTCAAATAAATGATTATTTAAATATAAAATTACTATGATCTATTTTTAAAAATAGTAATTCAAAAAGACTTAGATATTTTGGTAAACTTCCAATATCATTATCAAGTTGAAAAAAATGAGTATAATCTTTATAAGTACTATCTAAAATATTATACAAATTTAATTATTTGTATTATAGCATATAATTTCTGTATACAAGAATTATAGAATTGTTCACATTCAAGGTATGCAATGTATATTGTTTTATGTTATTGGATATAACTACATTTTTGCCAATAAATTACATGCAGAATTTTATTAGTTGGGAATTATCAAGAAAAGAACAGGAATAGAACAAACTATTTTTTTTCTAAAGTATGCTTAAAAGCAATCTATAAAATTTTATATAAATTTAATAAATTAATTGATGATCTAATGCGAAAATGGTATTTAACCTTTTGGCTTCTTATAAATTGTATTTTCAAATAACAATAGATAAATTAATACATACAGATTTATAAATTAAGCTTTCAAATTACACCGCTAGTTGGATTAAGTTAGACATAAAAGGAAATTTCTTTGAATTAAATATGGTGGTTAAATATAAGTGTTATATTAATATACAAATAAATTTTGATTATTAATATAACACTATTTTAACTTTTACTAGTTACGTATACCTCATATTAAACAGAACTTTCTTTCTAAACAAAACAAATTTAATTTAAAATAGTGTCCAAGGTATTGTTAAAGTGTGAAATCAAAAATTACTAGATATTCAATTTTTTTCAAAATAAACATCTACATCTTAATTCAATTTTGATACACTTTGTAGCTCTCGTTATTAGAATTTTAATTTGGATATTATTTTGAATGAAACAAAACTACGAATATTTGATATTAATTAACATTATATCTAAGAATGTCATTTTTAAAATTCCAAAGAGTTTAAATTATTAGAACAATTGTAAAGATTTTTTAAATAAAATTTTTAAATTTTTATTCCTTAAAACATTTAAATTGTTCATTTTTAATTTCAATTAAGATTATTATTGAAAAAACTAAAAAGACTTGAATATAAAGAATACTAAAGAGCTTAACATTACTCTTGCTACTAGCAAATTAGCAATGCTCTGTGGAAGACTCGGGCGAATAATTTCTAATTTGTGTGGAATAATTACAATTTTTTTTTTAATTTTAATTCAAAAACTCTTTTTTCAATAATCGCATTTAAGAATCCCATGATACTTTTTAATTAATACTGACTTTTCGTTAAGATATTTTTTCGAAAGAAATTATTTCGTTTTCATATGAAACAAAAACATTTCCTCATTAACTGCAGTAATAATGTGCAATAAAATTAAAAAGTGTGTGTTAATCTACCTAATTAAATTATTACATTTAAATTTTTATTATGAAGAGCTTAAAAAATAGAAGATGGGATATACATATATTAAGCCAAATTGTATTAAATATAAAGCTTAGAAAATGCGAATAGTTATAAAATATAAATTCAAAACATAATATTTAATGAGAAAAGGTATTATTTCATAAAACAAAACATTTGGAAATATTATTTTTTAATTTTACTTACTATCAGTCTTATAGAATAATTGAAGTCTGTACTTTTTTCTGATAAGAAAATAATTTGATTAAATGACTCCAATGAAGAAAAAAGATTAAAGTTAATTTATTTAGGTGGAAACTATTTTCAGACAAAAGGAGAATTGAGTTCCTATTAATTTGGAAAATGGCTCAGCTAAATGCTAGTAAAGAGTTATAAAGAAAAGAGTTTAATCATTGCATCATTATATGAATATCTGAACTCAGAAATAATGTTTAATTAATGAATAATATTATATTTAAAAATCAAGTGTTTGCTTTGGAGGTTAATTTGTAGTATAAATCTTAGGTTTTTCTACCTAATTGTAAATTAAACATTGTGCTCGAAATGTTAAAACAGAAAGTAAGAAAGTATATTTAATTCATGACGCAATATATAATTATAGATTGCAGCTTAAAAAGTATTTGAATGACTGTAAATTTGCAATTAATTTCTTATTGCAATGATGCAATGCAAGAAATCAAATTTATTTTATAACAAATATTTTAAGACAAAACTTTTATAATTAACTTATTACAATATAAAATTTTGTTTAATAAAAATATTTTTCGTACAATTTTACTGTCATAAATAATTGTAAATAAAAAAACAGTATATTTTCTTATTAAACTAAAAGCAAAGCATTCGGATTGTAATTAGGAAAATTTTCATATTGAATTGACTAGGATAATTTTGTTTATTGATTTGGAATAATTGAATTGGTTAATTTCTTGTTGTATTTTATAAAGAGTCTGTTAAACTTTTTAAGTCATAATATATTAATAGCGAGATAAGTTTTTACGTTACATTTTGGTGTGCAGTTGGAATAAATTATTTTTTTAGTTTAAAATAACCACATATATATGACAACTTTTTTATTTCGATTAATACATACAGTAATATAAAAATACAAAACCTTCTTTAAAAAATAAAGCGAAACATCACTGCAAAATTATTTTTGCTATACATATCCAAAATTTCTCATGAATTATCTTCAAAAATATTTCTAAATTTAATTTTCAAAAAAATCGATTTCTGTGATTATTTTTTTCTTTTTAATCTTCCAAAAATAGTTCAACCAGGAAAAGTTCAAAATAATTAAGAAAAGAGTTTACTAAGAAATGTAATGAAAATTCTTTCATGTTGTTGTTGTTGCATGTCCCCAAAGACCAGCAGCGCTAGACCAGGTCCATGACGTTGTACACTCTACAATAATCCAAAACCAGAAGAGGGTCTTCAACTAAGTCCTGCCTGGAGAGCCCCATGCACTCAAGGATATGTTCTAGCGAAGCCTACTCGGTAGAGCAGTTGGTACAGGTTTCAATGGTTCGGGAACCCTCAGAAAATTTTAGGGTTTTAAGATATCCACTTCAAAATCAGGTGAGAATAGTTTGTTCCTGACGACTTAAGTCTTTGGTCAGGGAGCCTCCAGGACGGGAACTTTGGTACCAGTAATGTACCGGAGGGACAATCCAAGTCATCCTGTTCTTAATTTTTTCTCTGGAGTGAATCTCCGGGAAAGTGAGAGAAGCAATATTAACGGAGGCCTCACCAGCACCAGCTTTCGCCAGAGCATCCACAATTTCATTTCCCTCAATATCGAAAAATAGGGGTGTTCCAGGGCGGAGTGGGTGAAGTACGTCGGGAGTGTATTCTCCTGGCAGGGCCACCCATGGCGTGAAGGCCATTTCCAATACGCTCAGCTAACGCTTGGGGCAATGAAGCTAAGTCGGTCCTCTACCTATTTTTAGGTGCTCTGGTCAAGAGACTAACAGAGGCTGCATTTCTTCCCCATCCATGAAAAGTACACCTTATTATTCTGATACTACATCGGTCGTCGCGAAGTCTAAAAAGGCCCGCGTTCCTGGTTTAGACAGAGGGCCAGGTTCGAGAAGTAGCTTACAGTCTCCAAATTCTTTCATCACGTGCTTTGCTTTATTCTGAAGTATAAGTAATGTGTACAAATAATAATGTATTAATAATGTCTATTCTCATTATTTGAAAGCATTATTTGTTGATAACTGCAATAGGTGAGAGAAAATATTTTAGAAAATTACATAAAAGTAATAAAAACACCTGAGTTATTTTATCTGCAAGTAAAGTTTAAATATAAATTTGCATGAAAAAAAATATATATAAAGGGAAAATCACAAGTCAAACTAGAAAAACAAGAATAATGGAAGAATGCCAATCCAAATGTGTAAATTCATACCTCTAGTTTCAATAAAGTTTTTAAAAATTGTTAATAAATTAAACAAGTTTATTGTTGGTGAAAAAAGAAGCATCATAAGGAAAATTTTCTATTTAATCAGAGGAAAAAAATTAATTATAAAATTTACTAATATTTATTAAGAACTAAAATCCCTTTAAAACATTATTGCACCAATTAATAAATAGATTTATTTTCTTATAGGTTCATATTTAAGGCATCAAATATTAACATTATTTATTGGTGACATACTGGATGAAAATCAAATCTGAAAAGATAAGATTAAATTTTAAGATAAAATTATTTTTTATGTTATTTGAAATGATTCCTATATTACGAAATTAATTTGATAAAAGCGAAATATATATAATACATATATATACAAATTGAGGGAGAACTTAAAAACATGTGTTTGAGAATATACGAAGTAAAGTTTTATTTGATCTTTTATATTTAAATTTTACACTTGAAATTTATATACATAAATTTATGTTTAATATATAATATTAAATATGAGTGATTTATAATTCATCATAACATTCAAAATTTTAAATAAAAACATAATCAATCAAAATCTCTCTCTCTCTCTCTCTCTCTCTATCTCTCTATATATATATATATATATATATATATATATATATATATATATATATATATATATATATATATATATATATATATATATATATATATATATATATATATATACTTTTATCAAATTAATTTCGTAATATAAGAATGATTTCTAATAACATAAATAATCATTTTATCTTAAAATTTAATCTCATCTTTACAGATTTGATTTTCATCCAGTATGTCACAAATAAATAATGTTAATATTTGATGTTTTAAATATGAATCTATAAGAAAATTAATTTATTTATTAATTGGTGGAATAATGTTTAAAAGGGGTATTTATTTCTTAATAAATTTTAGTAATTTCTTATAATATTATGCTTTAAAAACTATCATTTTTGGATAAAGTTTGCACGATTTTAATGTGTACCACATATTATCAATACAATATGAGTTTAATATTTAACCTCAAATATACATATTAATTCACTATTCACTAATTATGTATAGATGTAAGTCAACCATTCAATTTGAATCTGCTTATACAAACTCTAAAATAAACTTATCATAGATGTAAAGTGAGATTAAAAAGTTCTTCTAAATATATTATAAACTATATTATTACTTTCTTAATCTTAAATTATACTTTCACTAATCAACGAAATTTTGTTGTTTTTGTTGTCGTGTGCCAGCTAGGTTGGCATTTTGGGGTGCACTGCTTCATTTTTCCAATTCTTATCAATAAACATTTTGATATTTATATTCAATACATGCATTAATTTCATAATAGATTCAATTTAAGACCTTCTTATGGAAATTAGGCAGATTTATATAAATTGTTATTTATAAAGAAGTAAAAAGATGAAAAATTATAAGGTGAAAAAAAAATTCAGTAACACAATATATGATTTCAAATTAGGAAAATTTATATTAAAATTTCATGTAAAAACGAAATAATTAATTTACAGTTAGGAAACTTAAAATATAATTTTTTGTTTGGTTATTATAATGATTTCATGATAAATTCGTTTCAAGTTAAAATGAAATTTGATACTTTATTTTAAAAATTCCACATAAAATTCATACAGCAGATTCGGAAAAATCTATATTTCTATTTAAAAAGAACTAATTTGTGCACAATAAATAGAGTCAAAGTAGTCATTATTTCAAAAATAACTAATCAATGACTAATGTATTAAGCACAGGTCGAAGTTTTATATTACACATATTTTATTATTCTGAGAGAAGAGAGAACAAATTATTTTGCCTTTGATATAGATCTTAAGATTTATTTTTATATAAATTATTACTTAATCAAGTAAACATTAATTTATGATTGACTGTTTTTTTTGGAAGAACTCCTTATCGCTTGAAAATTACGTTTATATACAACAAACGGAATTTTTTCCAAAGAAACAGAAGAAATACATTAAACTATTATTCACAAAAATATTGAATCAGATATTTTAATTGAAAAATCTATCTGTGAATTATACGACATAAAGGGATGAGTATTAAAGAAACTGATTAAAAGTGGGAAAAATTTCTTTTACATATTCCATTTATGCAGTATTAATAATAATATGCATTTATATTGAATTTATGATTTTACAAAATCCAATTTTTATAAGAATATTGTTTAAATTTCCACTTCAGTGTTTATTTTGGGGAACATCAGTCTCTAAATATAAATTATATTTACCATATATATATATATATATATATATATATATATATATATATATATATATATATATATATATATATATATATATATATATATATATATATATATATATATATATATATATATATATATATATAGATGATAAATCATACAGAATTATGTATGTTCATGTTATATTATTTACAGTGCAGTACAGTTACATTTAATGTATATGAACTATTAGTGATATATTTTCTTTTTCTGACTAAAAATTGAATATAAATTATTCTAATTTTCTTTTTTACTCAAACAAAAAATTTTCTCAGCCTGAATTCCACTTTAAATTAATTCATAATGTAATTTTTAAGTTATTTAAATGCATGTTTTCTTATAACTTTGAAAGATTAAATTACAACCATTAAAATTTCCCAATAAAAATATAGATCTTTGATTTTTCCACTCTTAAATATTGCAGATAAAACAGTATTTTTAAAGAAATAATTATTTATCTGCATATTTATGAACTCCGTTTGTGGTAATGTAAATATTTTTGCTCCATTAATAACTAATTAAGTCCATAAATGAGGAATGCAGTCTAACAAGTTGCATCTCAGAATTTCAAATTATTCAGCTGAATAATTGAAGTAGTTGAAAAGCCATCAGGGATTTAAAATCAAATCAGAAATTCAAATTACTGGAACATCTAATTTAAATTGCGGTCATAGAATTCTAATATGAATATTCATGCTTCCCTCAAACGATTAAGTAATCTGTCTTTTACCGGCTCTGTGCTTGAAAGCTTACTTCAGTTGTATCTATCGTGGATTTGGAATGAACTACCATGAAAATATTGTTAAAATAACATGCAGTTCCATCAGATGTGTTCCATATCATATAAAGTCATAAGGTATGTTCAGAAATTATAAGACGTACAATATAGATGTCTTGATTAATACTAAGTATAAAATGTAACTACCTTATCTCAGTTTATATAACATTTAGTTTGTGTAAATATGGATATCCATAAGAGGTGTGTTCCCTATAATATAAACTCATAAAATATGCTTAGAAGTTATAAGACATATAATATAGATATATTGATTAATACTAAGTGTAAAATGTAATTTCCTTATCACATAATTAGTTATATAACGTTAGAATGTATAAATATGGAGCTTTTGTACAATGAAAATTAAAAGATGAATGATACAATTTACGTTTGCAATAACATTAAAATTATAAAAAAGATATTTCATTGAAATATAGTCTACAACGATTACTTAAAAAGTAAAGAAAATATAGTACTTGCAATGAAATTTATCTGGTCTCTAATTTGAATAAATGCATTAGAATTGCAATAATATAATTCATTGCTCTAAGTAATATCCTACTCTATATTTTTAAAAACAAAAGTAAAATGTTTGCAATCTGTAATGTTTTGCATAAAATAATTATAGCTCAAAACTAACTGGTACTTTTAAGAACAACTATGAATTAAAAGATGAAATAACTTATATGTTTCATACATTTTGATTAATAATAGCAGCTGAAAACATGAAGAAAATTAACATTGGCAAGCACATTTGTACTTTAAATAGCTATTATTTACAGAAATTAAAAATTTATCTTTAGTTAACGTAATATTTTTAACTTTTATTGGTAATAAAAGTTACTAGAAATTTCACGATAAATATCTCCCTTCCTTTAAGTTTAGATCAAATTTTGTAATTCTGAAAATACATTAACGCTATTAAACGTATTTTAATGTTATATTGATGATGGAATTATCAAAAAAATTTAAAATATATTTTTCATAACATATATATCAACAAAAATTGTTTTCTGAAAAATTTCTTTTGTTTAACAATTTGTCAATTTCTTATTTAAGTATTATGCTGAGGGTTAAATTGAGCTGTCAATTTTTAATTTTAGATTTTTAAGCTATTTGGCTTTAAAATTATTTTTGTACTGGATACAATATCCCAATTTAAAGAGTATGGTATGGCTTACTGAAAAATATATAAGAGGAATTTACATTGCAAAATGTAGTATAAAATATTTCATTTATCATTATAAAGTTAACAATCAATATTCACATAAGCGTTTATGTATGTTTATTTGCAATTTTCTAAGGCAGTTAGAACTGAAACATATTCTCATAGACATTTGAAAACGATACATTAAAAACTACAACAATAGAAATAAAAAAGAAATTTAAAATAGTTGTTTTAGATAAAAAATGAAAAAAGTTGCTTTAATAACATTAAAATTAAAATTTTTATTTAATATAAAATAATTGAAAACTACCATTTCTAACTACATACAAAATAATTACAAATAAAATAGTCAAAATTTATTATAAAAATTAAAATCAAAATTTTCTATTGCAGTTGAGTACTTTTAATATCTTAATATTTAGACAATAAATAATAGAAGTCTACTACATTTTTCCGGCAACATTTTAATATCCATTAAGTAAATTGCATTCCTTGAAAAATCCAGTAAATTCTCAAGCAGCTACCTAACAGACGTGCCACATCAGTTTCTGAAGTTTTTCAACAATGGTTGGCAATGGCCTTATGTATTTCAATAAAACCTTAATATATACTAAAAATGAATTTAATAATATTAATATAAAATAATATTATTAAATGGATCTCTGATTTATAATCTTATGCGGACTATGCTATTTAATTCATCAATGATCTAATTTTGGTTATGAAAGATCTATAAATGGCATGGATCAACAGATTTCATTAAGTTATGGCCCTGCTGTAATCTAAAAATAAAGATAGGAATTACATTTAGCTTACAATAACTGATTTTATGGAAATATTCAATTTAATAAATTTAAAATGTTCATGATTTTATTACTTTTGCTCACAAACTAATCATTACAATTTTGTGAGAATTCAAATCAGACTGATATTTAAAATTGATCACCAATATTAATTCTTCTTAAACATTAAATTTTGAGTTACTAGGTAGGTTTAACAATAAGCTTTCAAATATAATTACAAATACACAAATATAATTACAAATATACACAAATTTTAAGGAAGAATTGTGCAGAAATATCATGTTGTATACTTCACGGTGCATGCTATAATAATCAATTATAAAACAAATCATTCTTTAAATGCGTCTACAATTTAGAAAACAAAAACATTTAAATCAACTCATAACAATAAGAGGGTACCCACAATTTTTGTTTTTTATTTAATCAGATTGAATCATTTTTATGTAACATAAAAAGTATAAGTAGAACTGCCCACAGGGTTCCTTCTGGTATTGGTGCTAAGCAGCAAAAGGGTCTTGTAGCCAGAAAGATTTGGTTAGATATTTATTTTATTAAATTCCCCATCATGTAGTTTATTATTTTATGATAATTTTCACAATAACAGAATATCATATGGCAGATTATAATTATATGTGTCAAACATATTAAAATTTATTTTGCAAAATTTCAATTAATGCAAAAAACAATCAAAACTCATTAGAGTTATTTCAATTTTTCCAAAATTTTTTTATGAAACAAATGTATTTCTGTATATTTCTGAATACACTAGATGCAAGAATTATTTAATTAATTTATACATTCATACAATTTAATATATTCTACCTAAACACTTTAACTTACTTATATTTCACTTACTTTAAAACATGCATCACAAATTGAATACACGTTTCAAAACTATAAGTGCGAAGCAAATAAATTTCCATTTCTATAACTTTTACTGATTCAATATTGAAACAAATAGAATCGGCATAATAATTCATTGAAATAAATCATGAAGACCAATTTAATAACTGTCGCTTATGATTTGAACTAAATATTCTAAGCATGAATTGTTTAGTTTACTCAGAGATTAGAATAGCTTTTTACCCACTTGAGTCCGGAAGATAAACATTGAAATCAATTGGAAAGTAAACAAGTCTTCAATAGTTTTAGACTTATAATAAGGAGTTTATATAACAAACACAGAATGAAAAGATGCTTTACTCTCATGAGACTTTCTGTACATAATATATGATTTATTCAGGTGTTAAATGACCTTGTGGACTGTCTTAATGAAAGATATTTATGAAATCTCTTATTTTTCTGTTCAATTATAATATAGTGACTCAAGTTATAATTGAATTGAGAAAATAGTGAATGAAATCCAGAATTAAAGCGAGATAATTGTTGGAGTTTCTATTACTCTCTGTTGAAAAACGAGCTTATTAATTAAGAAATAATGAATTTTCACTACTAATTAACATATCTTTATACTCTGGTGAAGAATTATGTTGATTAGTTTTCTATATTAGCAAATATACAAAATGTATTCACTAAATAATATATTTATAAATAAATATGAATAAAAAAATATTTTTTGTTAAAATTTTAAAAAATTGTTCAGCATATGGATTTATCTATAATGGTCAATATTCTTCAGTTCACTATTACGTGCTTATTTGGACAAGCAGTATTATAGTATATTCATTTTTATTTTTAATAATTAAATATTTTTAAAATTCATTAATTTCTCTGAGATTAAAAATATGTTAAATATTAAAAATTATATGCTAATTATATTAAATTAATAACTAATGAATGTTTTACTTGGCAATTATTAAATAAAATTAACAAATTTAGAAACAATATTTTCGCAATATAAAAAAATTATTAGTGAAAATGACACACATAGAGACTAATAAATATAAGCAATTAAATCACATGAAATAAAGGCAATCTTATTTCTTTTGAAAATTTTGAATTAGAATAGATCAAACTGTCATTATTTAACATAAAACTTTTTAATGTAACTTTATATTTCTTGTTTTAAATCATCTGCTTACATTTTCTTATTTGCATGTAAAATTTTTACACATTTATTTAAGGCAGATATAAATTCATAGTAATAAAAAAAGGTAAGAATAAGCTTTACAAATAAAGCATTTATGAATTTATCATTGTGTTAGTGTGTCATACAATTTTATGAGGTGAGCTAATAACATTAGGACTATCTCTCTTCTCTCTTATATATATATATATATATATATATATATATATATATATATATATATATATATATATATATATATATATATATATATATATATATATTCCAGACGAATCGTTTATATATATATATATGTATGTATGTATGAATATGTATATATCGTTATACAAAATAAGTAAAATATGAGCATTATGAGCATTATTCTGATGATGACAGAGAAAAACATTTTGACTTCTGATGAATAAGAAATATTTATATTCTTGCCCAATTTATTAAGCATTTGCATTACAAATATATAAAATAAAAAAATAGAGAAGTTTCATAAAATCACCATTTACATACCTTATGTTTACTATTATGATGCATTACGTTAAATACATCAACATTAGATGACAGCAGTAGCATTTTAATTTTACAAAACAGACCTGTTTGAAGAACTTTAGAAGCAATTAAAAACTTTGGATCTATCCAACTGTTTTTAATGAAAGTGTTTTGACTTAGGCTTATAGTACGTAATACACATCTTTCTCTATACATATAATACTTATTTATATATATAAACAACTTAAAAACAATCATGTATTTTTTCCACTATTGTGATTTTTTTCTTCTTCTTCTGTAGCTCTACAGATTGTTACAGGCCATGGCTAATAAGGTTTCCTCCTTAGAAAACTATCATCTTCCACTGACCTCCAACAGTTGACTCCAATTTCTTTTAGAATTTTTTAAGACAAAAATATCTCAACAAAATCCCTAATCTATTTAAATGCAAAACAGGTAATAAAATATGTATTTCTTCCTTCACTATTCACCTTAATGTGTAGCAATATTAATTATTTCCAATTATTTTTTAATTACTTCTAATTAATGAAAGTATTTTTCTAACAAATTAAGCAAAGATAATTTGTTATATATATTAATGTTAAAAGATATTTTTACTTGAATAGAAGAAATACCTTCTTTCATCTAAGATATCTATACTAACTTATTGTATCTCATTTGTATCTTTTGTTGTTGTTGTTGTATCTTATTAACAGCAGTAGTGCTTTATATGGAACGGCTTATTTTATTAATTAGTTATTATTTTTAACTGTAAATAACTTCCATTTTTACACGAGTATGTGACCAAAATAATTGATTGACTGTAAAAATCTGATTAATTTATGAAAACTTTAAATGCATAGAAGATACAAAAAAATTGAAATTTCCTTCTAAAATATGTCAATAAAAATTAAAGAAATTCATAATTAATGCATGTTAAAAGTGAGTGGTTATTGATGATTATTCATCATTAATGAAAGTTATCTTATAAAACAGTTTTTGCTGTATAACTAGTCTTTCAATATAATATAATACAGAAAACTCAATTTAAGTAGTTTATATATTGCAAGCAAGGAATTCAAGAAAATAAAATATTTGATTACATCTTATTTTTAAAATTTTAAAATCCATAATACATTGCACAAGTAAACTAAATTGAAATAATCTAATGATTTTCATCTCTAAAATAATTTGATACATTAAACCATGCAATGTGTATACACTTAAAAACACAAATGGAAGCACTTAAATCAAATTGCTTGAATTCAAACTGTCTAACTATCTGGAAATTTGATTGTTCCTTATATAATCATTTAATAAATATGAAAATTAAAATACTACTTACAACTGAGAATAAGTTATTATAAACATTATCGTTTGTTTTAAATGTACCAATGTATTACCAAATGATATCCTATCCATATTAAACAAATAAGTTTTGGATTTTTGGGGAATCAATACAACGAAAAGAAATGAGATTCAGAAATAATCTAAGAATACCGGATCAAATTATTCAATCATTATATTTGAGTTCATGTTCAATAACGTTAAGTATAAGTTAATGACCCGATATTTCGATTAGAAAAAGATTTCATTGGATTCATATAAAGTAACAAGAAGAATCAACCAATGATATTCGAAAAATGAGACATTTTGGTGATTCTATAATAATCATTTTTACAATTTTCAACAATTTTATAATGTATTTCATGTATACCATAAGGATAAAGTACAAGTACGTACATGGCCTAGTACAAGTGATTGATTGCTGATACAGTGATTGATATTACGTGCGTTGAATCATATATAAAAATGGCTAATGACCTAGAATGTCAAGATGGGGTTTTACTGTTAAAAATAAGATTAATGATTTTCACAGTAGCTTTCTTTCGCCATAAAAGAACTTTCATTAATTTCTTTAATAAAAATGTGTGTTTTGATATTTTCGGTATTTGAATTCTCAAATGCAAAATTTTTTTTCTTAAACTGCGCCCTTTAATCGTTTATATATATATATATATATATATATATATATATATATATATATATATATATATATATATATATATATATATATATATATATATATATATATATATATATATATATATATATATATATATATATATATATATATATATATATATATATTCAATAAAATATATATTAGCTTTCACTCTTTTATTCTTGAAATATCTTTGAAATTGTTACATCGTGTCAAGTTTTTGATAAAGTATTAAAAATTATATTTTCAAAATTTCAAAATTAATGTATATCACAATCATTGAATAATTCATTTTTTAAAAAATTCTTTATCACAACCAATAAAATTCTCCTTACATTAAATACTAAAAATGATATAAATGTATGAAAAAAAGATTTGTATAATGTAAGGTTATTGTTTTATCATTGTGCTATAGGAAAAGAAGTGCGTCGTTTGAAATGTAACTTGCCATTATTTGTTTCTTAATATCTGATATTTAAATTAACAACATTGACAGACGCATCTGTAATTTTACAGATTTTTATTTTTTACGAATAAACTAATCAATGAATACTTAGTTAAAAGTTACAATGAAAATAGTTTAAGCATTCATTAATTATTCGGAATATGAATTAATGTGCACCTTAACATGTTAAGATTCAGCAAACTTCAAGGCATTATTTCCCCTCAATCATGCTTCATTCAACATTTTTCAATGTATTTGAATATATGTAATTTGATTTCTCTTTATCTCGTCTGCTACAAAAATAAGCCAAAAATAAAAGATTTTCTTTTATCATGTGCAAATATCTATTCAGTTCTTATTCAGTTTCCTCTAAAAGCATATATAGGCTTTACTTAGACACAAAAACTGAATTAAAAATATTTAAATAGTTAAAAATAATCCATAATCCATCTTTATTAATGCAAAAAAGTATATTATTTTTGATAAATCAACACTTTCCCTAATTTTACGATTTTTTTCAAATTTATATTAAGGTTATCTTTGAATCTGAAGCATATTTAAGTAAATAATAAGCTCAAAATAAATCTTCATAACATTATAATTTATAAGAATTACATAAAAAAATTAGTATCAGTAACAAACAAATATTTTGCATCAGTAAGGAAATGAAAAAAAAAATAATAAATGTTGTACAAAACATGCAAACTTTTGCATGCGCTTTTCCACTCAACTTTTACCTTATTAACAATTACAAAATTCATCAGCATTGCTGAAGTTCAATTCATTTATATTAAATAATTTTTATTTGGCTTCATTCATCATATTAAGCATTAATAATATATATATATATATATATATATTCAATGTGTAAATTGTATTATAAAAGTAAAAAATTTAGTTCTTTGTTGCACCAAATTATTTTATAATTCAATTCAAATATTAAGCTAAAATGGATTTCGTATTTCAATATTTGAATTAATTATTAAATTTCAAAATATTAAGACTACATTGTGCAATATACTAAGTATAGTTTTTAATATGATTAAAAACACACTGCTGAAAGAATTTACCAGAATAAATAGGGAAATTTTTTAATGATACAGTTCCTTTCCTGTCTAAAAAAGTGGCTATTTTTTATAACTTGAAAAAAATTCCTTACACAATCAGGCATAAAGTTAATATTAAAAATGTTTTCTAGTTTAAAATAGATCCTTGAAAATTACAAAAATGCTTTTGCATGGCATTGAAAAAATAATCAAAAGTGAACTGAAACACACAAGGGCGCTTCCCTATTAGGTCAAAAATTTCTCGAAATCGATTTTTCTTATATGTTAGCTCAATGAAATCTTATAATTGATTATTGATATTTAAATAGTTTTAAAAAGTTTAGGCAAAATTATTATTTTTTATATCTATAATATATATAGAATTATATTTTTTTCATATAAAAATTATATTTTTTCTTTATCTAGAAGTGAATAAAATATCTCAACTCTCTCAAAATATCTGCTCCTTAATATTAAGTATTTGGAAAAAGATTTAGAATATTATTATAAGCGTAAATTTCATAAATTTCAAAAATATTTATGATGGTATTAATTTACATTACACTATGCTGTCTCAGTTAAGTTAAAATGGGTTAATTTAACAGTTACAAAAATAGTTTATTTTTATCAAATATCATTTCTAATAAGTCATTTTAAATATTTCTATCTTAAAAGTAATTATTTGTATCATAAAACTTATATGATTTGGAATTAAACTAACTGAAAATACATAAATATTTTACTTACGGAATTTAGGGATTTAAGTGAATATAAATACAAAGAATATTTTGTTAACAACTATCTCAAATTATAATAATTTTAAAAAAGTAAATCACAGAAAATAGTAGTGGCAGTTAACATTATTTAAGTAAATTTGTTTGATTGAAATATTTCATTAAATTATAATCAAATGTACATTTATGCATTTTAGCTTTCAGAGAAATTTGATTTCACATTTTAATGTGCGTCAGAATTATAATTAGAAATTTTATTTATGGATTAACTTTACAGTACAGCAGAAAATAATATCGTTTCTGATGTGTATTAAGAAATTTCTAATAGTGTTCTTTCTTCTACGGGTAAAAAATTCTTTCAATTATTTAATTCTGTTTAGTGTTTTTATCATTGGGGTAAGATGAAAATGCTTAAATGATGTAGTGTAATCTGAGCTATATCTTTAATCAACTATATTTAATTAGAAAAATATAGTATTTTAAAAATTGAACAATTAATCATGAAGAAAGGAAATGAGATGATATGCGTAAAGGACTCAATATTTCTAAGTACTTAATAATCAGTACTTCAGACTTCTCATTGATTACTACATTTAAAACACTTTCATTTGATTTAGCCCCATATGATATTATATCACATTTAGTGGTTAACGTTACTGTAATTATTTGGTTTTCTTAAATATATATTTCTAAAAGCAAAATTATATCACATTTACCATGAAACTTTTAAATATTTAGTAGGCCAAAGATTTTTGGTATTAATTTTCTTACAAAATATTTTATTGCGTATTTTTAAATAAAATTGGTATGCATTGAATAAATAAGCGAATATATTAAACATTTATTTTAAACATTATTTCTCACCAATCATAAAACACTTACCGATTATGCATACTTTGGGCTTATTTCATCAAATTTGTCAACAAACCTCTGAATGGAAAAGTAATTAGCAAACGAGTTTGAATGACAAATGACAGAAACTTTAGCTTCACAAGAAAAAGTTACTTTATACTTTTATTAAGTACATTAATCTCAAAATGCAACATTTCCTATCTTTATTATTTCCATTATATGATTCTATTAACATAGTCATGAAAATTGCAAATAAATTTGAAGAGCTTATTTATATAAATATTCTGTTCTAAATTGTGCAATTAGCTGCATCATGCCATCTAAAATGAAAAAAGAATATGTATATATAAATTCAAATATTGATTGCATTTATTTCCAATAAGTATAAATCATGTGGTTTCAATATAAAATGCCCGACATGGAAAAGGCAGCAGTAAGAAAAAGTTTCCAGAATGTGATGAAACTCGGCAAACAGCAACAAACAATAAATTATGTTTGTTTCGTAATGATATGCATAATTTAGAGCGAAAATAGGGTCGGGTCATGAGGTTGTAGTACCAGCGTGGAAGGCGAAATACGAAGCAACATTTCTAGGCTTAGATTCAATGAGAGTACGGATGGCGTCTTGAGAAATTGCTCTCCATTCTCTGCCAACCATTTGCTTAACAACTTCTTCTGAAGGAAGAAGTGGTAAGGCCTGCAAATAACATCCAATCATATCCTATACGTGTTCGAGTCGTGAGAGATCTGTCAGGCATGATGGACAGGTAAGTAGCTGTACACATTTCAGGCATGGTGGATCATGTGAATAATGTGCGATGGGGAGCATTATCCTACTGATAAATGGCATTGGGTGCCCTAAAATGTAAGGGACTGTTACTGGTCGCAACACATCATCCACATAACGTTGAGCTGTCATTGTGGAGTTAATACGAACAAGAGGTAACCTGAAATCGAAAGCAATGGTGCCTCTAACCACGGTGCAGCGTTGATGGCGTGTTCCACAATTGCTGCAGGATTGGATCTGTCTCTACGTCGACGCCATACTCGTTCACGGTGACTATCACTGAAGAAACAGAAGCGTGACTTATCTGAATAAATAATCCTGTGCCACTCCGTCGTCCATTCCAGACGTTGGCGTCTATGCTGTGGAGTCAACGGAACTCTTCTTAACGGACGGCATAAACGCAGGTGAATAGCAACCAATCGATGGAAAATGGTTCTAGCTCTATATGAGAGCATCCAAGGTGTCTTGCACATGCTGCAGAATTTTGATAGACGTGCTTTGCGGAGATGTCACCACCTCCCATCATACGCGTCGATGTATCCACCGGCACTCCTCAAACATTCTATAGTTTTTTGTTCCACCCCTCTTCACTACAGCCGGTAAACTGTGGATGTAAACCAGGTATCTGTCAGCTGAGATTTGTCGTAAGGATCAACTTGTCCATCTCGGTTCGGTGATTATGCTTCTCGTATATTTGTCTGCCTTCTGTAGCGGACTCCGTGGACGAGTTCCTGCTATTCTCTGCAATTTATAGGGATCAATCCCGACAAAAACAAACTTTTAACGATTATTTTCCAAGCAGCAATAAGGACGTGGATATTGGCAACTCTGCACGTTCCTTACCTTATATCTTTATTTATATCACGTGCACTGGAGAGTTACGCATTTAACATCTTTGCATTTCTCAGTAAGATGCCTCAAATTTGAAATTTTAATAATGGTCTGGTCACTCCTTTTTTGTGTTTCGTTTTCAATATCGAGCAGTGTATAATTCATATAAAGGGTATATTATACATTTTAAAACTTTTTGTTTTTTTCTTTACAAAATTTATAGAAATTTTTAATGAGGTTCATTATGTCTCTTTTTCCAGTTTTAGAATTCTTATTAAGAACGCATAACCATATTGGTTAGCTCAAAATAGCTTTTCTTACTTCTTACAAAAATATTCCTAATTGTTATGATTCCCATCTTTTCTAAATCATTAAGAATATTTCCCTATAGTCTATTTCGAGAAAAGTGTTTTATATAATGGATGAGTAAATTATTTCACTGATAGCTGCTATCAATATTTTTCTTATTGGAGAGCCAATCTATGGGAGGAAAAAATTATAAGGTCTTGTTTTGTAAAAAAATAATTCTAACTGTATTATTAATAACTAATAACTTTTTGCAATGTACTTCTAATATATAACTATAAAACATGAGTTGTTATTAAAGTGCTTTTTAAAACGTAAGTGTGGCTTTATGTACATATTACACCGAAGGAAGTGAATGATTTAAATTAAAAATCATGGCAATAATAAAAATGTTTTTGTAACTATTTTTGCTTTTTTATTAGATAATTATGCATATGTTAATATTTACATTTACAAGCGTTAATGTAAATATTCTTTAAAGCCTCATCACTGCTTGTCCCAAGGATGAGAAACAACAAAACAGATCATCATTTATACGTAACTTTAAATTCTAGAAGTTTTCAATTACATAATATTTAACTTTAACAAAAATTAGGAACTGAAATATTTTCAATGGTGGAATTATTTACTAACATTACGTTCAATTATATTCATTTCAACACTCTTCATTTAATACTTGACACGCAAAGCATTTTATGACACACAGTAATTTATGATACGTTTTAACAATTATAAAAAAGTCTATTCTCAAGTTTTACTGAAAAATAATGATTACATTCATTTCTGCTACAAGTTAAATAAATTATTTTTATAAGATAAGTTTTTTCTTAATTTAAATTTTATATATAAGTAATAATTTTTAATCATTACTTATGAATAAAATAACTACCATGTAATGGTGTATCATATATGTATAAATTATAAGTAATCACACTATTTTACTGTATCAGTTATGTCATTTAGAATTTTTCATTGTTAATTGATGATAAACTGTTTTCTTAAAAGCTTTATCAGCATGTTAAAAAGAACAATGACAAGTCCCTTTTGTTTTTGAATTTCTTGCCTGTTTATGGACTTGTGGAGTTGGTCTAGTATTGAAATTAAGCTATCTGGGTTGAGTAACAATAGCAACAACAAATCAATTGCACTCAATATAAAAGATTAAAGTGTTATTAATCAAGATATTCGTTAAAAATGTATTTTAATGAATATCTTAAAATTATTTTATATAATTATTATTTTAAAACATTTTACTTTAAATAATTTATTGACATTTCTTACCTTAAATTATTGAAACAAAGATTTGCTTCATCTTGTACAATCCAGTATATAATTAACCTTTAAATGATTTCAACCATTTAATCTAGAAATACTATTCCGTAAAATTAATTCACCACTTCATTGGTTTATATAACTGATGGAGCACACAGAATTTAATTCTGCTAAGAAATTGTTATTGACCCAAGCTGAAGTTTAATGAGGTATCTTCCTCATAAACTAAACATTCCATATGGAGATATTTGTGAAAATTAGCAATAACTTCATCCCTTCGGTAAACTGAACCTAAGATTAAAGTCATAAATTGTAGCAAAGGGAGGCCAGATTGCTTCTCAAGATATAATGTTATTCATGTGGCTGATTAAAGCAGTGAAAAGCCATTACAGATTTAAAAGTAAATCGAGAAATCTACAATTAGTATTTCTAATTCAGGCTACACTTCCGTAAGGTTCTGGAATGAATATTCATGTCTCATTCTTAGGGTTATAAGCGTTGATTTATGGCTTCCAGAAATCTGTTTTGGAGTATTAATTTCTAGATAAGAATAAAGAGTTAGTTCCGCTTTTTGACTTGTATAATTTATAGATTGGAAATGAGTAAATAAAATATCATGCTTATTTACATTCTCACATGCTAAAAAAGAAACTTAATGAAATTTTTATTTTCAACTTTCGTTTTTCTTTAATCTAGTTAGAGTTTTCTTTATGTAATTTGCTTTATTTACCTGTAAAATGAAATATTAAGAAAATTTAATAAAGTAACTAAGTCTAAATAAGTTTTCTCAATTCTAGTAATTTTTGATAAATGTGCTACCTGCATTAAAACTGAAGTAGAATTGAATTGCATGTTTTCAGAAATTTATATCTGAGAAATACAAGTGAAATGCAAAAAAAAAAAAAAAAATAGAGAGACTAATTTAAATTTATCTAAATTCATAAGCAGGAAATTTCATGCTTATTCATTTCTTTCTTATCTCAACATATTTGAGATACATCAAATATACAAAATATTTTGGTATTACTAAATAACTATTAAGATTGGATATATTGTTTTAAAAATCTATCAATAATATAAAGATGGATGTAACTTTATTTTTGAATCCATATTAAAAGTATCAATATTTATATAAAATACATTGTTTTAATTTTAGTACAATCTAGTTAATATTTACCGGCAGATAAATTCACTGTTATTTTAGAGTCTTCAAATTGTTTGAAATTTACTTAAACAAGACTTCCTCAAATTTAGGTAATATTATTTATTAGTGAATATGTGCATGTAATTTACCTAGATATTATAAGGTTTTAATTTTTTTGCATGGTTCATAAGCAAATATGGGTAATTTTCATACAGAAATATATAATTAGTAAAAGCTCAAGTTTTTGAAGAGCCACGTGTGTGTTAAATCCAGTATTAAAGTACCTAATTATAATTCAAGAAGATTTTTTAAACTCATTTCAATTACTTATTTAATTAATAAAAGAAATCAACTTCTCTATTAATTAGTTATAAACGCGATTGATTCATGAAGCTAGAAAATATCACTACGAAGTAAGTAGAAAAACATTTATGAGCTATTTTGACCAGCAAATAAAGCTTTCTATCCATTTAATGCTTCCGAAAATGCCATCTATTTCTTATATTCCCTCACCATAATATTTTAATATCCCTATTGTATTTAAAATATAAATATCTATGTAAGTATACGTAGATGCTGGATGGAAATAGAATATTTTTAAACACACACAGAATTATGTTTATAAATTATCAAACCACCAATATTCTGAGATAATTTTTTTATACTTTAAAAACACTTTTTATTTTACATCTGTAGAGAATTCTACTTTATAAATTTTAATAGTTCTAAAAACATTTTTAATAATATTTTAGCATTTTCTATCTTTTTTTGTCAACTTCCATTTGTTGCCATTTAACAAAACGTATTTAAATAATTTGTTAGTTTAACTTTTTTGTGCATCTTTTTAGTTATTTTGTTCACAAAGATTTCATTTTATCAAGTCTATACAGTTTTCTGTAACTAATGAAACCATTAAAATACTCATTAAATTCAATGACTCTTTGAATGAACTATATTAACTTAATATAAGACGATATACAACTTAAAGTCAATTAAGAATTTAAATTGGAGCAATTTGGTAAATGAATTATTCCTGAACAATTAAATTTGACGCGACTATATATTCAAAAGTGGATTAAAAACTGATATAATCATACAATTCTCTAAATTGTATAAGGAAAATCATATAAATTTGACATCATAATGTTAAGCCCTTTCCTTTTTTGAAATTGCTAGATCGAAAAGATGCAATTTTCTGTTACACATTCAGTTATTATTATTTGAACCAGTTTCTAAGGATTTCAATCAATAATCGCTTAAGGTGCAGCTCGTATTTGACAATTAAGAGATAGAGGATGAACAGTAGTAAATACATTAACCGTGATTGGATGACTAAATTGCATTTTAGGGTGTGCAATAATTTAATCGCGGACGCTCACATGTTTTATCTAAAACAAATTTTCAAAATGGAAATCATATATTTAGTCTAATTAAGTCATGATTGAAATATTTTTGTGTATCTTTGCGAAAATATTAAATGTGAAAAAGAAAAGTAAATGAGCTTTATGAAAATGTTTTAAAGTTTTATATTCAACTGAAAAGTGAATCTATCTTTGCAGTATTTTGAATCTTTTTTACGATACTCAGGATTAATATAATAGAAAAATGTTTTAATTAATTCAAATATTTAAATATAAAAAGAAAATTTAATATATTATGTTTAAAGAAAATACTGAAATTTGTATCTTTAAAATACATCTAAGTTAAAATTGCAAATTAGAAGTGAATTTTGAATGTTGTTATTGTTTGCCTCAAAATATTGAGGGATAATCTGTAGAAGATTTTGCAGTTTCTATCAAAATTACTTTTGTTGACAATGAAAATCTAAAATACTTCCTGATTTGATGTCAAGAAATTTTAGAAAAAAATATAATTAATGATGATGACAAACGAATTCTTTTTGTAAATTCAATAGATGTCTAGAAAGGAAAATTTGAGATAAATTGTTGATTCAGGATTAGATCATACTTTTTACATAGCATTAAATAATAATAAAATGAAAGCAATTTTTGATGATTAGAAATGCTACATAAACAGAAAAACACATATATTACCGTTTTTTTTATAAAGAATACGCAAATAATAATACTTTTGAACAAATCATTTAGTCAAAAGTATTGATGGGTGATGAAAAATTATATGACACAAAAGGTCATCAATTTTTCATCAAACAGTAAATTAAAGCAAATTTATGATGGGTTAAAGGCACATTTCATTGATTAGTTTGATACTTAGATTAAATATACATTTACTCTTTGGCATCTGATTTATTATTATTTAGCTAACATAGTTAATTTGGAAGTCATAAGGCATAAATAAATACTTATTTGTATATTGATGTTTTAGTCATTTGCGGAAGAGTTTGCAATAATTTCCAATTTATGGCAAGCTTCATTATAATAATTAGGTACTGCAATTAATTTATAACAAAATTATGAATGGCAGTAATAAGCTATCCTTTAACAATCTTTATGGGTTTTTAAATATCAAAATAATATTTTAGAAAAAATAATTTTAATTTTGCCGTACATCGGTATTTATAATTTTTATTATTGTTATTATTAAATATTCCTCCATTTTTTTAAACGAATTACTGCTTATATGGCATGATTTTAAAAAAAACGTGAAATAAAGAAATATGTTATATATTATGAAAATTTATTTAATAAAACATATATGGTTTTAAAAATCAAAAGTAAGATTATACTTTTTTGTACTAAGCATGTAGCTTAACAAAATGTGGTGATACTATATTTTTCAACAATTATAAAGGAATGGTTGTGCGAGTGTATTCCAAAATTACATTTTCAATTATATTTTTAGTGATCAAAGTATTTTATTATTCATATTAATAATGTAAATAATAATGCAATTATAAAATACCTAAAAATATTTAAGAGCTTTTATTATACGATTTTTATCTTTCATAACACTTTTTATTAGCAAAGTTGGCTTAGCCTCGCATGTCCTATTTTTCTATGCAATGACTGAATTCACAGGATTCTATGACATAATGCATTTTAAATCATGTAAAATATTTAATCCGTAATTTGAGAGATAAATAATTCTTCTGACGCATAGGAAGTCAAAATAGTGATTGTTTATCAGTTGGATCAAAACATTTTGTACTAGAAAAGTTTTTAAATAGCCGCGTGAATTTAAATTTTTTTTTCATAGAAAAAGTTTAGAAAAGAACCATATTACAGTTTTAGAAATTATAATTTAGAATACTTGATTTAAAAAAATGAATAATGTCAATTCTATAATATTTTAGTGCAATTGATTATTACAATTGGTAGGAAACTTTGCCAAAATGTTAATGTAATTATATCAATAATTTACTTTTCAAGCTAACATGAATTTCAAGACAAAATCTTGTTCTTTAATTTAAATTCTGAAGATTATTTATTAAAATGTACAGTTAAAATAAGTCAATATATTATATGTATGCATGTACAAGTATCTGTTTATATGTTCTTTCTCTATATATACATACGTGTGTATTTAAAACATTTTACCACTGAGATTTTATTGTATTATCTGTTACTTCACACTATTAAATCAAAATATTAATAAAAAAGTTAATCATAAAAGCTGAAATTATTATTTTTAAAAGCTGAAAATATGAGAAAATAAGATTTTATTTCATTTAACCGTTATGATTGTCAGATTTATATAAAAATAAAACGAAAATTTCATTTTCAAGCATAAGTATAGGTTTTTACAATTTTCTTGTCTATAGGTTGATTCAATAATAGTTTTAATACATATTCTACAATAATTTGATGCATTAAAAAGTATTTAAAACATATAACAAAATATATGATCAATGCATAGTGTTGAAATAAGACAATTTCAAAAAATAATATATTTTAAGGTTTATTCACCAATTATGTGGACGGAAAGATTCAATTACTTTTTATTCTACATCAGAGATTCTCCACCTGTTGTGCGTGACCCCTACGCAGGCCGTGAGCACAGTAAAAGGGGAGCGTGAACATATCCAAGAGAAAATTTTATTTAAAAAATTAATTTACTGAGACTGAAAAGCACTTACAAAACAAAGTACATTTTGACACAATTTATAAAAATAAACTTATTAAAGTAAAACAATTTACTATATAAATCAAGATTTTTTATTATTTTACTTACTTTAGTAAGTTTTGATTAAACATTAATTAAAAGTTACTAAATTATAATATGTTTAATTATTCCTTGTGGTCTATTTTGCGAAGCTATTGAAAATGGTGATAGTGAATGCGGAATACCCTTTAATTTTTTAGTTAAGAAACACTCATCATCTACTCTTGTCTAAAATTCAAAGAAGGACATATTACTAAACTGTCTTTTGATTACAATATTGGTAAACCCAAAATTTTAGTATTCTTGAGACAATTTATTTGATTTTATTTTCGGAATAACCTTTGTCCGTTTACTTGTTAATCCTTGACAGTCGTCTCATGCTTGCTTAAGACCACTTAAAAACTTATCCATGTTTCTGAATAGATCTTCTACAGGAATATTTAATAGGGTGAATTGCAATTAACAAAAATTATTCTCATACACATTTATAACACGCATATTCAGATACATTCGACAGCAATAAAAGTAATTGATTTGAATGAGATTTCCATGAATTGAAAATAGCGTTATCGAATATCTTCTTTCTCAATATAAGAAAACGTTTGCTTACATACTGTGAATATTCAAGACGAGATCTTTTTGATTATTCAGAATTTTCGAGACAAATAGGAATTTCTCTCAATGCCACGTGAATATCCAGCATGGTGGTCACAATAGCAAATTGCTGTGGAAAATAGCATCGGATTCTTGTTTTGTTAATGCTGAAAATCTGTGTTGCCAATTGTCAAAATGTTCCATATTCTTGTTAGTTTGTAAGGCTTAAAATTAAGTTCGTAGCATATATTTACCTCCTAAATACTCAAAATGCATTATTATTGTATATATTCTTACTGTACATAGGGGCGCAATCAAAATTATGAAGGAAATTGAGTGTGAAAAATGGTGAGAATGATGATCTATAGTTTTTGTAGGGATGATAAAAAGAAGAAAAATAATTTACTTATTATTTGTAAATCTTTTAAAATACTTTATTTAAAATTATAAGGAAATACTAATAAAAGTAGATATAGATACATAACATTTAATTTATTATATCTAAGTATTTGATGTATTGTAAATATAATCCCTTATAAATAAGTAAAACTGTATGGTGCATACCTTGGGAAATACGTAATATAACTAGTTTTTTTTATTTAACATCATAGGTATATATATTTCTATATTTACATACATTAACTTATAAACCTTCATTTTAGAATAACGAGTTGGTGAATAATATGTTTATTTACAGATACTGTAAAGCATTGCTAATACAAAAACATATTTTTTTTAAAAAAAATAAGCATAATCGCATTTCAATATTAATTAAACTTACCTATCTTTTTTTAAACCTATTTGACATTTATTTTAATATAACTTTATAATATTTTTTTATGATTGTTAAAAACAAAACAATTTATTAAATTTCATATTGAACAAAACTGAATGTGGTGAATGGAAAATAATTTTCTTATATTTCTTGGGATCGAGAACCATGATCCGGAAAAATATAATATTTTTAATGCAGCTATTTGCGTCGCTATCCAACTGTTTGATTTTAGGTTGAATCCGTGATTAATTTTCATCCAATCATGGATAGAGAGCATTTCATTAATGATGATTAAGAGGGGATAATTAAAGTGCGCATAATTTGCATAGGGGAACTACAACCTGGGAAATGACTTCTCGTTCACTTTAAGATAATTCAACAAATACTCAACCACTTAATAATCAAAATCTTGTGAACAATTTCACACTTTCTTAAAATAAAGTAATAAAAAATAATATTAAAGAATTCAAAGGATTGAGCAAATTATAATAAGAATACTTTTATGAATCAATAAAAAAAAAATTTTTAAATACCAAATTTATCTACATAAATAAGAAAATAATAAAATATTTGTAAAATCATTGTAAAATCTTTGTTTTTATTCTTAAATATTTTATTGTAAAAAAGATATTTGTTCACCAAGAATATTTTTCTACATTTTATATTCGCATTAAAATCAAACGCAATATTAACTTTCTGTCTGTAAGATGGCTTTCTATATGTTAAATTTCTGGATATTACTGAATAGTATCTTTATTTCCTTATGTGTGTTTGTATGGCATAAAATTCATTAAAAAGTAAATAATAAAAAAGGCAATAATTTGTTTTTTTAAATCTTTCATCTGATTTTTATTAATATTTATCAACTATTCCCATTCGTAATTTATGAAAACAAAGCAAAATGTAGTTAAAATTAGAACATTAAGTGATAAAACATATTTATTTCCTATAAATTTAACATTTTAGTATCTTTCGTTTGCTACATAAATGTGTTATCCTAAAATTGTGAGTTTTATTACTAAGATTATTAATATGAATCGAATATACGTTTGAGTGATTACACATAGAAATAAACACGACCACGATTTTTGTAATCAAGAATGGTCAATTTTCATTTATGGATTCATATTTTTTAAAGTATCTGTTCATTTATTATTGAAAATATAAGTATTATCCACAAAAAAGAGATTTATATCTTTGCCAAACACATTCCTAGTTCAGATATGCCTTGATTCCGTGTTTATTTTATCATATTAAAATACATATACGTGGATATCAAAATTAATTAAACAAATATGGATAAAAGCGATATTCTTGAATGTGTTTTGTAAGTATGGTTAACTTCTCTCCTTCCTTTACAGAATCAATTATTTCAATTTTACGGGAAATTATGGCTAGTTCAATATAATAGTAGTTACCAGTTCCTTTTGAAAAGTCTATGTATATATTTTGGGAGTACTTTTCTATATAAAAGTCCAAAGAGTTTTTCGAAGAAATTAAATTTCTTAAATATTTTCAAAAAAATAGTAGGCCTATCTAGCTGAATAAATATGACTGAAAATCCCAGCCATTAAGCATTTTTAGAAGTATAGTGTCTAAAGTCATGACAGCATTCTCATAATGCAGCAAGAAAAACTCAGCAAAGCCTAATAGTTAACGAAATAAGAAGATCATTAAAAACAAGTGAACAGTTTCAAAGTGAATGAAAAGATCAATCAGCATCTTTATTTTCAAGTGTCTATAATTACAATTTAACTTTACACCTTTATAACCAAAACATTTATGATAGATCAGCAATATCCAATCCATTTGTCCTAGATGTTAACTTCTAACAACGTCTACAGTAGTGCCACTCTTACAAAACCTGTGGATTGGTAAATGGGAAAAAGTAATTTAGTCTGACGAATCAAGTGTCACACTTTTCAATAAAGAAGGACGGGTGCACTTTTTAGAACATTTAACTAAGCTTATATCCGTGACTATGTCTTACAGACAGTCAATCATGCAAATAGACCTGTTATGATATAAGAATTATATGTTTAATTTTCTGATGTATAAATCGTAACCCTGAAACGAAGGATTACGAAGAAGATGCATCCTATGATGCAAACTTTATTTACTATAAGAGATGTAATTTTTCTGGATGATAATGCCCATATTCAAGCAGGGGACTTACCAACTCTTGGTTGGTTAAACATCAGGTGGAAATTAACCCTTTATTTTGGCCCACACAAGCAACCAAAATCAATATACTTGAATCATAGTGGAATATTTCAGAGTTTTGTGAATGCGGAATCAATATATATCTCTCCCAGATTTTTCATAATATCTCAGTGAACTATGGTTTTATATTCCAATAAAACACAATTCGTCCTACTTCAAGGCTTTTAAGAAAAAACCTTATATTAGTAAACTATGAAAAATAATTGCTTCCAAAGAGAAATTTATTTTTTTCAAAACATTTTACATTTTTGCAATAAGAATCATGATTAATGTCATTCAAAGCAATTTTCCCAAATTAAAAGAATAGAACAACATAAAAATTTATATTATATTTCCTAATTAGATTTTCAAACGGATTTTTTTAAGCAATAAATATAGGAATGTTATTGGAATCTTTAAAAGATTTTTCTAAGAATCGAAAATATTGAAAACTTAAATGTCATCATTATAAACAACATACAATGTCAAAAATGTACCATTCTATGTAACACACACACACACACACACATATATATATATATATATATATATATATATATATATATATATATATATATATATATATATATATATATATATATATATATATATATATATATATATATATATATATATATATATATATATATATATATATATATATATATATATATATATATATATATATATATATATATATATATATATATATATATATATATATATATATATATATATATATGTATGTATGTATATATATAATATATAAAGAAAAAAATTTTATATCCAACATCTGTAGCTTCTTTACTTGAAGTTCTAGTTAGTTACTCAAAATAAACTTAACTATAAGCGAATGATTCTCAAACAAGTAACACAAAATTCCTCAATGATAAATAAATTATTGAGTTAATTTTGGCATTAATTGTTTGTAAATTAAATAACTAAAAATAAATAAAATGAAATTAATTAATAATGTTAATATTCTTTCATTACATATAATCTTCATTTGTTTCCTAAAAATAACGTTTTTATTGGAAAATCATTATTGCGAAATTTCTTGTCAAGTAAAGTATAATTTATTAATATTTTGGAAATGAATAATATTATTAGGTATTAAATATCTAAGGTCCATTTTGTTTTTCATGTAATAAAAATAACACCATTTTGCAATTATGTTTCAGGGTAAAATTTTTAACACAATTTCAAATTGAACTATCAAGACAGGTAAAATTTATCAATGCATTTCAATCAACAAATATTTGGTTGTGTAAAAGAATTCATAAATAAGATTTAAAAATAATTTGATTCAATCCTAACACTTTTTTTATTGATGGTGTATATATAACGCGATCTCTGAATTTACAGTTCTTTATTAAGAAAATAATTTATAAGGTTGTAGTTTGTGTCAATTAAATATTCTGCAATAAGTTTTTCTTAATTAAAGTTCGTCTTCCAATCCTCATTAATGAAATCCGATGAGAAGAATTCAACTAACCATAAATGTGTTTATGATATCAATGCCATATTTAACATAAATTGTTTTTAAAAAAAATAAACTCATTAAAAATGTTCAAAATTATTTTACGATTTTTGTTATTTTACTTATATGAACGTGTTATTAAAAATTACACCCTCATAAATTAATGATACATCATATAAATCATTTTAAAACCCTTTTATAAAATTGTAATATAATCTTAATATGTTTTTATTTATTTTAGAACGTTTTTAACTTATTTTAATGAAAATAAATGTATTTATTTTTTAATTTCATAATACTTTTTCCCTCGTTCAAATATTCTGAAATAATGGCTCCATTTTTAATGCAAATAAAAAAAGACTTTTTTAACCAAGAAACCGCAAGTAAAAAATAATTATTTTCGTTAAATTAAAAAGATTTTGAAATTTTAATTGAACCTTTTATTATCAGAAAATGGATTAGATTATTTATTTAAATAATATTATATCGTTATAAAGTTTATCAAATAAATAATGAATAATATTTCACATGAGAATAATCTTAATGTGTAATATAGCATAAATATTATTGGGATATAATTTGCATCAATCATTTATTTATGTAAACAATTAATGAATTTTTAACTAAAGATTAAAGGAAATTACAAACCATAAGATATTCTCTCATGAAAACTTTACTAACTGTGATAAATTCATTTTTCATAAAGGAACAAAAGTAATACACTTTATATATTTAAAAAGGGCGTATATTTTTGTGGAAAGACTTTTTTTACCACAAAGAACTTAAGTCTTATTTATAATTAACCAACTTGTGTTCTTCCCATTCATGAAAACAATGTTTTCCCTGCAAAATTTTTTTCCTTTTAATGACGTGTTGGTATTTCTTTGCGATTTTCATTTAAATACAAATAGAAAATATAAGAAAACTTAAGTGCCTTATTAATTAAAAAGCAGAGGAAGAAAAGATATTAAGTTCATAATAAAATCCATATTAAGCACAGCGTTAATGTAAAAAAAGTCAAATGCTTTATTTAAGAATGTAAAAATGATGAGAAAAGCTTAAAATTTAAGATTACTAAAAATGTAACTTTCTTTAAAAAATAGTGCTACATTTACTTCTTTAATAACCATTTTTTATATTTAACTGATCTTCAGACATTCTTAAATTTAACTAGAAATTAAAACTAACTTATATTTCGAAATAAATTTGGTAACGTTTTCACAGTACGTAATATTTATAATACTTTCTATCCCTTATTTAACAAAAAAATATTTGTTATTTTATGATCTTAAAATTTTTATTTGTGTTTTTTTTAAGATAAAAAAATTTCTATTATTAAAGAAATGTAAATATTCTCTCTAAAGGATATTTCAAATTATGCTGAAAATCTTAAAAATATATAATAGAATTATATTTTCGTCACTATATTAAACGGTTCAAGTAACCAAAATACTATTATGAGAAAATATTACAAATGATACCGAACTTTTATCTCACATATTTTTACAAGAAGCAATTTTAGGGTAGATATATTTTAACATTGAAAATTAAAATTAATTTTATTGAATTAAATTTTACATAACTCTAGCATTACACTGTTTATATTTGTCTTTATGAAATTTTGAAATCATTTGAATGTAGCAGCCTCAGATGGATCTTTATTTCCAAATGTTAATTAAAGATGTTAAAAACATTCTTCTTGATAATTTTCTAAGTCGCAAAATGGAACACCAGCATAAAATAAAAAATATGCAGATAAAAAGAAAATAGAAAATATGAAAAGTTCCAAAACTTCAAGTCAGGTTTGAAAAAAACTTTAAAAAAGTGTGAAGAATACTGATAAATTATTTATGGTCACAAAATTAAAAATCTCACAATAAAAAAGTACTAACCCATAATTTTATAATTACAAGAAATAAATATATATTTTAAAAGCTAGTTAATTTGAAGTAAATGCGTATTCAATTTCCATACATTTTAATTTAAAATTTTGTTCTGGTTATTACTTCTTTAAATGTTTGTTTTTACTATATATATATATATATATATATATATATATATATATATATATATATATATATATATATATATATATATGCATATAAATATTTTGCCATTTAAAAATGCTTGGTAATAATAAGAAAGAATAATATTCTCAAACATTTTATAATACGTAATGTGCTATTTTAAATATGAAAACTGTAATCTATTTAATTGCTGACAGTACCTCACAAAAGAGAGATGAAATCCGAGCAAAGAATAATAAAATATGAAATGGAATGAATTTCTTAAAAAAAGTAATAAAAGTAATAGGTATAATACTTATCATCCTAATAGGTATAAATTTAAAGTTCAAATATAAAACTCTAAATCACAGTTCAGATATGGTAATAAAATGGTGATTTCACATGTATTACTTTCAGTTTAAGTTTCTTCGAGATTTTCTTTGATTTGAGACTTCCAGATACAACATTTTTGCAGCGTTTAGGGTCTTCATTTATCACTAACCCTTGCCTGAACAATTTTTTTTATAACGTCATCATAGATTTACAAGTAAACAAATTAATATCGTACCTAAAATAAGTTCAAAGTATTTATAATAAAGAACAAATTTGAAGATAGTATTATTTAATTTATCAATTGTAAAGAATGAAAAATACTTAAAAAAATTTCTGTTAATATTCAAATTAAAGAACATAATTAAGTCCAATAATTTCCTACAAATAAATTTTAAAATAAAATTAATTTAATACAAAATTATCGCGCTTAAGCGTAATTGTGTATTCTTTATTTTTGTACTAAATACAATTCTTGTTTATGTTTCAAAGAGCAATTTCGGTAATAGTCAGCCAGTAATATTTAATATCAAAACTTAAACTCAGAATTTGTTAGAAAGAATAGTTCCTTATTTATAATTAATAAATTACACAATACCATAAGAGAACTTAGTATCAAAACATTTCTTGAGTTTATTTTAAAATCGATGAAAATAACATGCGCTAGAAAGCTGGAGTGTTTTTTAAACAACACAAAATATTTTTGGTTTGGATATTTAATAGCACAAAAAAAAGAAATACAATAAGAGGTTCACATGTAAATCGCTTATTAATGAGAAATATTTTACACTAGCTAGGATCAATCAGGGAATTTACATGAGATTGTGTGGGTTGGAATAAAAGAATTAATTTTAAAATGTAAGATTTACAAATTTTTATATAGAAAATATATTCTAGCTACACTTCTAGTGTAGCATTATTTTTCATTTTATTATCCGGCATATATATATGTTTAAATTTTTTAAATTTCCCTATTCGACGGCAGGATAAGTATAGTTAACTGAGAGAAAAACAGGCGTGTTTCAGATTGATGCCACATTTTTTTAAAGTTTTTTTGCTTTGTTAATTACAAAACTATAGGCTAATTTAAAGGCAAATTGCTATTTTTTAAAATTGGAATAGCATTTCAGCTGAGATAAGTGAAATTCTGGGAATAAATACCGCATGCATTTTTTGCTTACCAAACATAAGTTCGGTTTTCATGATGTTATTGGATAACTGTTCTACGATCATCCTTAATCCATTACATAGTTTAGGTGAATTCAGATTACTGAGTACTATTATGGAAGATCATACTTTCAGTCATTCTGGAATTCAGAAAATTTCAGAATATTCTGAAATCTTGAGCAACGATCTCGAATGTTCTGGATTTTTATAGAAATTACTATAGGGCAACGTCCATCCCCAATATCTTCAAAAGTACGCCCTTCAGACAAAAACGGGAACCTTTTTCATCGACGGGGTTAGGATTAACACGCCACATTCATGATGATTTGAAGTATGGTTTTTAAATCTATCTAGTTCAGACAGACAGACACACAAATATATATATATATATATATATATATATATATATATATATATATATATATATATATATATATATATATATATATATATATATATATATATATATATATATATATAGATAGATAGATAGATAGATAGATAGATAGATAGATAGATAGATAGATAGATAGATAGATAATATCATTTTAATTTGCAAACTTTTTAGTAACAATTTCTTCATTAATAAAATATTAAAAGTTTTCAAATATAGATTATTCTGATAATCCAGAGGAGAAAAGAAATTTACTTTCCAAGAAACATTGTCACACACAAATATTTTCATGTAAATATATTTATACTCAACTAGATTTAAGTACATAATATGTACACTACAATAATGCATGTTTATTCAGACGCCCTATAACATAATATTTTAGAAATACTCACTTGGCTCTGCATTTAAATTCATTAATACGTTCAATGTTACTAGTGCTTCAGATATTGCCATAAATAAATATAAATGATATAATTATAATAATATATTAAAACACCTAGATTTAGTGGTTCTATTTTCTTGTTTCTGAGTTTCTAATTATACTTTCATCCTGTAAATAAATTTATCTTAATATAAACTCCAAAAATATTAACAAGCATCATAATTTCAATGTGTTCTTCAAGATAACATCACTTGCTTATTTACATTTGTTTAAAAATTTTAAATATGTATAAAACATCATTTAATTAAAATCGGGATGAGCTTTCTAAATTAGTATATTGAAATGATTATTCACAAGTTCTATTTCCCTTTACATTAATTAAAAATTCCATTATATTTATTTCTTCCTATTAAGAATAGTTTATTTAATACGAGATGTATTAGTAAATGTATGTAGCTAAAGAAAAATCATTTATTGATGTTCTTATTTAAATTAATGTAGTATAAGTAAAACAAATGAATTTATAAAATGACTGACTCAAAATCCTTGCTTAAAAATATTTCGTAAAAGAGTGAATAAGCATCTTATTAGAAGAAAAATTGAAATTAGGCAAATTTTAGTTTTATATTTTATTAATTGAAATATTAAATACTCTATTCTTTAAAAAGGAAATATAGATACGTGATATAAATAGATTTTCATAATATTTGATATTTACAAGTAATTTATTACAGCAAAGATTTTCAGAGTTTTTAAAAATTACCTTCATATCCAAAATACCTGTTTCTTTTCGATAGCATGCTAATCCATTCTAATAACATCTTCATTGTAGTAAACAAATTAACAAGATAAAACATAGAAGATAAAATCCAGAAATCAGTTTTAAAAGCAATATTAATTAATTTTTCAAGCAATGATAAATTTTTACTTTTTATCATTGTGAACTACAAAATATTCTACATCTTATTTACTTTAAATTTACAATCATGAAAAAAAGTTTCAGGTGATAATTTTTGAAAATAATTTTAAAAACAATTTATTTCATATTAATTGTTAAATTGAGGAAGGGATTCATTTTTATGAATAAATACATGGCATTTTCTTATTAAATGACTTGATTAATCTTCATATGAATCTTTACTTTATTTTAAATGATGTTTCTGAATCGTTACCATAAAATTCCTATTAACGGAAATAGCTCTGCTCTACAAGTTGACATCATCATGATTATATCATTGATAATGTTAGTTGAATGAAAATATTAGTCTAGTCGTCATCCAATGAGATTCTTATCGGCACAGATACTTTATTTGACAGCAAGAAATAGTTATATTAAAAGGAAAATGCATTATGATTTGAATTTCACGCTGTATAAATATATTAATTAAAATATCTCACTTACGTTATAGATAAGGTGTGTAAACTTAAAATGCTAAATAAAAACCTGATGACCTTCACTGAATAATGGTATTTTTCCATTCAGTCATTGAAAAAATGAATAGATATTCTTAATTTCTCTTATATACATTTTGATTTACAATTTGCTTTTATCTAGAAACAGAAGAAAGTAAAGGTATTCATTACAACAATACTTCCATCCAGTTTTCTTTTATTTTTTGCATTTTAAATTTTATTTAATAAATCGTTAAAAACAATTTCAGTAGAAATAATAGTAAAATCTTTAAAGCTCTTGATACATGATTTAAGAGCAAAATACTAATTAGATATGATTCGCAGTAAAAACTAAAACTTAAATTGAGATACTTTTACACTAAGGCCAACATTTTGGCATCCTGTTTTGTAAAAAAAAGTACTCTTTACTTTTTTATTTCAATTTAATCTAGGTTTTGTACCATTTTTAATTCAAATACCAGTATATAAATGATAATATAAATATTTCCTAGTAGATGAACGATCAAAACTTTCATCGAAATGAAAAAACATAGAAATTTATTAATTTCTGTAATTTTTTCCATAACTGGGAAATTTAGGATTAAGTAAATATAAACATTTATTATCACCATTTGAAAATTATGCATGAAGGGCAGCATTTAAGTAGTGATATGTGACTACAAATTCTAATTTGCATTGATAAATATTATCTTCGCCATTTTGAAAGCAGACCATAATATTACCATAAATATTTCAAATGCTTACAAAACACCCTATGATGTTTAAAGATTTTTTATTTTTTATAAAAATAAAATGTCAATAGAATTATTTAGATTTTAATTATTTTAATCATAACTCATCAGTAAAACCTTTAAATTATCTTAATGAGTTTTCTTAGTAACGTAAGAAAATCATTTATAACTAATTAATTGGGGAAAGAATTACCGGGAATTTTGGATGAATATTACTCGAAAATTATGGCTTAAGATTTTTACAGCCAGGTAGCCATGTTAAAATTGAACATTTTAGGAATGTAAAATTTATTTATTTCATATTACATTGATACAATTATATATGAGAATATACCGTCCTGAAAAACAACAATTCTATAATCAATTATCATAAAATTAAGTTGTAAAATCTTATAAATAATAACGCATAATTACTGATATTTTAAAATAAAGCTACAACTTCAAATTATTACACGTATTACTTCAATTAAACGCATGCATACACAGTTTATTCTTTCGATAGTGATTTTTTTGATATTATTAAACCTCTTACCAAAACTGTATTGATAAAAAAATCCAATTATTACTTTTAATCCAATTTTCGATTGCTGGAAGGTAAGTTTAGGGCATATAAATGTGTCCAACTAATTTAAATATATATAGCTGAAATTATTTTGCTGCTTTTATAATTTCAACATTTTGTGCGAATAATAAATACAAATACGTACCAAATAATAAAATGATAATTTGTAAGTTTAATAATGCAATTTTTTTACTTGTGAATAATTGTTAAATTAACTCGAAAATTACATGTATACGCACGATTTCAATGTGTCTAATAAGATTATGTATATATTAAATTTCATAACGATTTTTTTAGAAAATTCAATAATTTAATAAAGTTTGTATTAGTATATTCTGAAAACTGTTTTATTTTAATGAAACACTAATATCACAAATTAACTTTAAAAAATGAAATTTTGTTACAATATGTGTTTTGCTAGTCGAAACTTATATTATTATAAATACATGTAAAATATTAGTAGCCTTATAAAAGATAATTTTCTTTTGTTTTGAAATTTAAAACATTTAGATAATAATCATATATAATTGTGTTATGTCTTTAATTATGTAAAAATGGAAAACTTCTTGTCATTTTAAATTTTTGAATTAGTTAAAGAACATTTTTCAGTTTTCTTATGAATATTTCACCTTAATTAGATAATAATAATAAGTATTTCGAAATTCATAATTTTTGACAGAATTATGCTTTTATTTAGTTGCTTTGTTATTAAATGTAAATTTGTAAATTACCGGTAATTAGCAAAATTGACATAATTTACAGCATATGGTTATCTTGCACATTACTATGCATAAATACTTAATATGTAACGTATCTAGCGTTATTTTATATGTAACATGATTAAAATCTAAATATTTAATATGTAACAGAATACACTATTACCATTAGCAAAAATGTAATTTGTAAGTTCTTTATAATTACTAATTTGAAGCATAGCGAAAGTAATCAGAAAAAGTGAGCATGAAATTTTTATTTCAAAGAATGAGATTTGTTTATTTTCTGTTAGCACATATATTTATATTTTGAATGGTAGATTATTTAAAAAAAATTAAAACTAGCTTTTATTTTAGACTAAATTAGCTCATAAATTGTTACATGCTGCGATTAATTTCATAAGCATATTTCAGTTTTTAAAAATGTGAATAGTGTAAACATTTTAAGATCACCATCTCGCATGTAACATAATGGATATTATTGTTTAAAATACGAATACGAAAGTGTATTTTCTGTTTAAAATATGTAGAATATATTAGAATGTGTATTTTCTGTGTTGTTTAAAATACATGTACGAATGTGTATTTTCTTCTTAAAATATTTATTATATTATAGGATGAAATGCCATTTTATTTTAAATTATCAATTACAACATTTTAATCCTATTTTTTGTTACTAATGACACTTGAACAGACCAAGCTCGCTATGCCTTGGCTATGCGAATTTAAGTCAATTGGGAGCATCTTTCGTTTTAATCAGAGCACCATGAAGGTGAAAGTATGACTTTTCTCTACACACATGCCAAAGGTACCCGTTTATAGGGTAGGCAACCATTCACACCTCATTCATACAAGGAAAGGACAAAGACAGGATAGATAGAGAAAGAAAGTACATCCATGCCTTAACCGGGATTTGAACCCAAGACCTCCTTATCCACAGTCAGGCACGCTGACCACTAGAAGTTGGGCAGCAATCCTACTTTTTTATTCTAACAAGTGTTGAAGGACCAGGTCGGGATTTAATTAAATAACTATTCTGCTCTAGACATACATTTAATTAATACATAATATTTACAAATATACAATAACAAGATATTTACAGTTAATCAGCTTAATCATATTAACATAAAAAAGAGATTTAAATGTATAGAGAGAAAGAAGCAGCCATCTTTTTGCTTTCATATGCAACATCGTCCTGTACTAGCTGGCTTGGTCAGGAAATCTTAGCAGTGGTCATCCCCGCTTCTTTTATCAGTCTCGCCTAACCTCGTTGTTCCTCTTCAATTCACTTCACTTCATTTTATAAAAATTATAGCCACCATCCCACAGTAATTCAGAAAGCAGATTTTTGTTATAAAGATTAAGAATCAATAATGTGTGTGGAGTGGACCAAGAAAACCACAATTATAAAATAGGTATAACAATTTTAAAGACAATAATATAAATATTTAACCACAATTGTGCTTGAAGCAAAGTTGAAGAAATGTCATGTAATTACGAATGTATGTTTAACATTTTTAGATTATATTATGTTTTACTTTATAATAACATTATCATAGTAATTTTATTATTATAGTAACATACGTTATGCATGAAGTTTTCATAAATATCTAAGTCGTACAACTTAGATTAATAAAATATAATAACTAAAAGTTAAAATATTTTGAGAAATAATATATTTATAAGAAATACATGTACTACAGTACTTTCAAAATTTAATTCAAGTTAAGTAAACTAACTATCTGTTTTGGAATACTTTACCATCAAATATTTAATTCAAAAAATTTCAAATTGTCACGCTAACATACTTTTGAATTGTATATGTTGTTTTACGATTATTCTGTATAATAATTTATCCTTTACAGAAACAGTCAAAATAAACATGTGTGGCGACATAATTGAAAACGCAATAATTGACAGCAGTTTCTATATTTGATGACAAATACGGAAATATTTCATTAGTTACATAAGCGTTGAAACAATACAAATGGAGAAAATCTTATTATCTTCTGAAATGGAATGTAAATCTCGATTTACTCTATTAATAATGACTAAACATCAAATTCAGACAGGCTATAATCATCGTCTCTTAATTGTAATTTACTGAGTGACAGTTGTGAATGATTGGTGGAATGTTAATAAGAAAACACAGGAGAGACAGAGCAACGATGGAAATGTTAAGATTAGAGCTAATATATGGAAGATTGTTAAGGTAGGATATTTCTTCACACAAACTATCATTAAATAAAATTGTTTGTTAAAAAATACGCACCTTTTTGTCATTGCATTTATTTTTAATAATAAAAAATAAATTAGGTGGTGGTTTAAGTATTTAAAATAAAGAGCAATTTTTGATGGTATTTAAAAGATCAAACTTGATTAGAAAGGAGAAAGAATCAAGAGAAAGTAACATCCATGCCCAAACCAGGATTCGAAACCGGGACCCACAGCTCTGGAGTCAGGAATGCTAAGCACTCAGCCATTGGTCGGCAAATTTTATAATTTTGATTAATCTTACTGGATAGATTTATATTTCTTGAAAAAAAAATTGAAGTAATGAAGCATATTTGTTAAAAAAAAATCAAAGATGCAAATGCAATTTAATAATTACATATCTGGACACATTAGAAAAAAATTATATCAGAATGAAATATAATCTATAACTTTATTTCAAATTATATATGTAAACAAAAAAAGTCATATTTTCCATTGAAGAAATAACTTACTCTATTTCAGTAATTTAACTTTTATTTTATTAGGATAGAGAGAAGTATTATGTATATATATTATAATATAAAGCAAAAACATATATAAATATAAAGTAATAAATACAATACTGAAAATATAATGTAGGAACTACAATACATTATAAGAAATCTAGCCAGCGCAAAAGCAGCTAAAGAAAGATTTACTTATATAAATAAGATAAAACATGAAGAAAATTGAAACAAGAAATATAAAATTGGAGAGATACTAAAATATTTGATGCAAAAGACAAGAAGAATGCATAGGGACCACGTCTTCATCAGGAGGGAGATGTCCAGCTATGTAAAATGAACACTTTTTTCTGACATGCTCGAAGGACAAATGTCTAAAAATCTTCGAGCAATTCCCCCGAAGAGTGTTCGTATTGAAAGAATAAATATATATGCAGAAAAATAAAAATACTCACAATCGATGAAACATAAGTACAGTAAAAAAATACATACATAGAAATACATACAGTAGAAAAATACATAATGCAAGTGCCAGTAAATCAGATTGAGAGTTTATATATGAGAATAGTAGAAAGTTGCCAAAAGTAAATTTGAAATTAGAATAAAGAAATATTGCCAGAAGTAATTAAATTCAAAATGTTAAAGTGGGTTAGAAACATGTAGTAAATTTGAAATTAAAATGTGTTAAAGGGGATTTAAGCTTTAGTTATGTATAAAATAAAATAAAGTGTATAAATGTGTAGGTGTTTTCAGGATTTTTGTAAGAACTTCAATGCTTGGGTGGCCCTTCTGTAGTTCTAAAAACTACGCATTACTTCAATCTTACAAGCGATTCCATACATCCTACATATTTTAAAATAAAATTAATTGGAATATTGTTATTTTTAGCTGAGCTATTGACGTTTAATTTGGTTTTTAGTACATTCATAATTAATACAGATTATATAAATTCGATTAAGTTCATTAATTAGAACGTTTCTGTATATTTTTAAAGAAATATTGGAGTTCCTGGAAATTAACTTATTAACATGAAAATTAAACTGATTAGTTTTGTCGAAAACGTCTATATATGTAGTGGAATTATCTATAGTGATAAATAAATCCAGAAATTCTGTTTTAGTTTCACATAAATTAGTTTTAATTAGAGTTTTAATTAGTGTTTTAGTTTCACATAAATTCAGGGTAAATAGTTTTAGAAATATCTTCAAATTTTAAATTATTGAAAATAATGAAATCATCTATGTATCGAAAAGCAAAAGGATATTGATAAAAGAAGTTTTTTTCAAAATAATGTAGAAATAAATTTGCTAGTGTGCTAGAAAAGTTGGATACCTGTGGAATTCCACAATTTTGAATAAAAATATTTTCACCGTTAAATATAAAATTATTATAAATACACATTTTAACTAAATTATTCCAGTAATCAAAATTAATATTTAATAAGTTTCTATAGTCCTGATAATAAAAGTGTAGTACATCGCTTAATTTATCAATGGGAATACTGGTAAAAAGGTCTTTAAAGTCAAAAGAATTATTACAATAAATATAATTTTTTGATAAAATATCCAAAATAGGTTTATAATTATTAATGATCCAAGTGGCTTCTGATTTAACAATATTGTCTAATATAATATTAAGAAATTTAGCAAAAATGATTCCAGGTTTATTTATGTATGATTTAGTACCACAGGTGATAAATCTAAACTTTATAGGAATTTTGTGAAATTTAGGAATGACTGTTAAATAAGGAAAATCTAATTTATAGTTGCTAATATTTAAAATCATATATTTTAGTATCTCTCCAATTTTATATTTCTGGTTTCAATTTTCTTCATGTTAAATCTTATATATATATATATATATATATATATATATATATATATATATATATATATATATATATATATATATATATATATATATATATATATATATATGTATATATATATATATATATATATATATATATATATATATATATATATATATATATATATATATATATATATATATATCAATGATATTTGGGTGTATTCAAAATTCAAAATAGCCATGTGAACTTAATTTATATGTTTGGATGGAAGATTCAATTTTTTTTGCGATTAACATATATGATTTCAAGGTAAAATACAATAAGTATTTGGGTACTTCGCATGTGATCACAAAAATATTTAAATAAATAAAATGTAAAAATTTAATTTTTCAAATAATGTCATTTGCATTTAATGTACTGGGAGAATTACTATCTGGAACTTTAAACTATTTCAAGATTAGATTTTAAAGAAATTAAGATTTATTTAAATCTTATATCAAAAATTGTAATTTTCACAACTTGAAGACAATTGTATAGAATTTCACTCCTCCTTCATTATTACATAAATACATTTTTCATACATGTAAAGTGCATGTTATTCATACACGCTCACGAAACAATAGTATTATTTGTGCATGGGAAATAACCTAACTCTGGAATAGTTTATATATTTTCTTCAGTATTTCTCATTAGTTTTGATATTTCTCACAAGAATTTATTATTCTTATATCTTAAATCTCTAGGCATTTTATATTTATTTTGGCCCATAAAGCGCACATTCTCATCCAAAACCACATCTAAAATAAACTTTCGTATTCTCTCTCTCTCTCTCTGTATTACTTCAAATGTACTTAACTGAAAGAATTATTAATTTATAAACTGAAAATAATAAAGTTAACGAAATTTTGTTAAACAGTAATATAAATATTTCAAGAAAAAATAGGCAAATATATTTCATTTAAATAATTTTATCGTCATTTTTATGGAAAAATGTGAAAGATGATTAAAAATGATGTTAATACAATTTTGTATTTAGAAATTATGTTGAAAATGCAATAAGGTATGAGACAATCATACCATATGATTAGGAAATGCCACACATTTTCTCTTAATCAGAAAACAACTTTAATTGAATCTTCACTAGCGGAAATATTTCCTCATTTATTTTCGTTCATTCATTTAGAGAAGGTTCAGCGTAATTGACGATTAAGTGGTGATAATTACAATACATCAGAGAATCACAGGGTTGATTAATGTCTTGGTAACAGACATGAATCAGATTTACACTTGAATATAATTAAGAATATTTTTTGTGTGTCATGAATGTTATCCTATGCATTTAAAACTTTTTTTTACAAAATATTAACCCATTTTCACTACATTATTCACATGAATTTGCTAAAATATAAAATTAAATAAAAACACAATCAAATAGCATAAATGTATAAAATTGCAAAATAAATACTAAGTTCCTATTATTTTAATACCAAAAAACGTATGATAGCATATAATCTAATCTTAAATTATTTGCAATTGTCATTTTTAAGAAAACTTAAATAACTCTTTTTCAATAAGTAACCTTGAATGTTAAAGCCGATAATATAAGTATTTCTAAGTAAAATAATATGTACAGTTTTTAATAATATATTATCCTAAATAGGAAACTAATAGAACAAGATGAAGTTCAAAAAATAATTGAATATTTTATGCAAGGGGCAATGATTCATCTTTGGACCTAGGCAGAATGCGAAGGCGTTCATTTAAAATCAAAATAGACGTTCCTGATAAGGCTATTGATAAGGCATTCCTGATAAGGATATTTTGAATAAATTTTTGTTATGTGATACATATGAACATGCATAGTCCCTTATTGCCACAAAATTACTTTTTTGACAGAATCATGTATTTCGTTTAACCAGAGCATCACGAAGGTAAAAGTATGACTTTGTTCTAAGAATCCTCTGATAGATGTCACCACCAGAGATTCCACTCCCTCAATTTTGACTATGATCTGGAAGGCGAAGAAATTTTCTCATGGCCATTATACCCATGGTATCTTCTCAACGACTAAGCACACAACTTTGGATTCCATAGATTCAATAAGCACATATATCGCATGCACTCAGTGGGTTTTACGCACCACACTTCTCGACGAAAAGGGTACCACTAGGTTACCACGGCCCACAGTTACATTGATATTATAAATGCAACTCATTACCATAAATTACATTCGTATCAAATGATCAGGTTAATTTTTGGGAAAAGACATATCACTCTTTCGTCTAATTTTACAATAATTCTTTACTAACAATTCTTTCTTGAGAATACTTTCTTGATTAACTACTTGTATATGTTTATTGAAAAATAACCGTATAGCAAACATTTTTAAAAATGACGGGAACTAGTTGCCAACACTATATTTTCTGTATTATAAGTTTAATTTAGCAAATTAATTTATGTGCTTCATCAGACTTCATAAAATTTGAGTTATGCATGCGTTGGAAGTTTAAAGTTACATTTTAGTAGTTACATTTAAAATATTCTTAAATAAAGAAATGGACAAATATGCTAACATTAAATTATCAAAATGTTGTAAATAAAAAGTCCTTATACACTACTGGACATTAAAATTGCTACACCAGGAAATCGGCACACCACACACGTGAAATTTGCATGACAGGTAGAACTTGCTGTCATATGCATATGATTAGATTTTCAGCGCATTCATACAAAGCAGGCAACAGTAGCGACATCTACAATGTGTATAAAACCAGAGATTTGAGAGTAGTTTTCTCATACTCAATTTCCGTTTCAACGTTGTTTTCGGCAAAGAAAGTTGTTGTAATGCCTCGTGCAAGAAGAAGAAATGCCAATCAGCACGTGTCTGACTTTGATCGAGGAAGGATTATAGCCTACCGGGATTACGGTTTATCGTACCGCAATATTGCTGCTCGCGTCGGTCGAGACCCCATGACTGTTAGCAGAATATGGAAGCGATGGGTTCAGGACAATCATACGGAACGTCATGCAGGATCTCAGTGACCCCCCATCACTAACAGCAGAGAAGACAGACATCTTATCCGCATGGTCACTAGGGATCGTACTGCCACATCACGAACCCTGAGTCGAGAAATGGAGTCATTTGCAAGGCAACAAGTTTTTGCTCGAACAGTTCGACGACGTTTGCAGCAGCATGGATTGTCTGGAGGCATCGTGGAGAACGCGCATTGCCAGCTTGCATTGGACATCGCCATACTGGCCCATCTGCTGGAGTGATGGTATGGGGTGCCATTGGATACACGTCTCGATCACCTCTTGTTCACATTACCGGCACTTTGAACAGCAACCGTTATATTTCCGATGTGTTAAGGCCCGTGGCTCTGCCCTATCTTCGAGGCCTCCCTAATGCTTTGTTTCAACAGGATAATTTACGACCGCTTGTTTGCCAGACTGTTCTGAACTTCCTTGATACAGAACAGGTTCGACTGTTACCCTGGCCAGCACGTTCTCCTGATCAGTCACCAATTTGAGAACGTGTGGTCAATGGTTGCCGAGCGATTGGCGCGCCTTCACTCACCATCCACTACTGTCGATGAACTGTGACATAGTGTTGAAGCTGCATGGACTGAGATCCCCGTATATGCCATACAATCTCTGTTTGACTCCATGCCTAGGCGGATAAATGCTGTTATTGCAGCCAGAGTTTGCTACTCTGGGTACAGATTTCTCCAGATCTATACATCCTAATTTCCTGTAAATCTAATCACTTGTTCTTTCCACTATAATGTATGTGTCCAATAAATATCGTTCTGCGTTCTGTTATTTGCATTCCTTCTTGGTGTAGCAATTTTAATGGCCAGTAGTGTATATATATATATATATATATATATATATATATATATATATATATATATATATATATATATATATATATATATATATATATATATATATATATATATATATATATATATATATATATATATATATATTATATATATATATATATATATATATATATATATATATATATATATATATATATATATATATTAATTTATATGAGTCAAAATTTGAACTACAACATTGCAAGTACTTTTTCTATACTATTTTTATTATGAGAATGATGAATTTGAGTTCCGTACCAGAGTGTACATATAATACCTAATTTGCAATGAAAATTTAATCTTAATATTTACGTGAATAGATACTTACTTTTACTTGTCCTGAATTTCAGAAACATATTTAAATTTTATTATTTATTTAGTGATATATATATCAATGAAAAAAGTAAATAAAATTACAAACAATAAATATATAATTTTAACCCTTACTTCAACATAAGCCTTCAAATACTCACTAAATCTCATTAATGCTTCATAATTTTCTATTTTGAGCTCTTAACGAAACTTCCTTTAATTACTTTTCAAACTAATTAACATACTTATGTCTTGCATTATTTATGCAACATTTTACAATTTATTTGGTGATTAGAGTTTGCCTTAGATTAATTTATTAAAAATGTTTTATGGTTTAGAATGAAGTGGTAAATTTTTGGAAATTATGATAACGTTTCTATTTCTTTAAATAGGAATGAAAGAAATTTAATATTCTGTTAAAATTATTGGTATCTACGATTAGGAAATGTTATTTGTCTAATAAAATAAGCCATGATCATTTTACTTTTTACAATTTATAGAACTTCTGATTAATTTTTTACCACCCATTAAACACCTTTTGGATCAATTATTTATTTTTCTTAATTGTCTGTTAAAAAGGATGCATGTGCAGTACATTGTGTTTTCATAGCAATATAATTTCTTAGAAACACATGCATGTCATTTGTTTGCATTTGGAGTGTACATTTTTTAATATTCTTTTAAAATATTCTTTTTCGCTATCATGGAATCAATTTTTTCTTACAGAATATATCATATATTATAACTTTTATGAGGTGTTGAATTTTAGGTCAGAAAAATTACTTTCAAATCATAATTTATGATTTAAAAAAAGATATTAAATAGTATATAATGTAATGTTTGGAAGATATTATTAATTACTCAAATTATGACGTTGAAAATCCTTTTGACCAGTTCAAACAATTGATGTGTTTCAAATATATTGTCGATAATATGAAATGCTAAACGTTAAACAATTCCTTCTGCTTCTTATGAAATTAAAATTTCATCCCAAATGCAAAGGATTAAATAAGGAATTTAAAATTTTATTGAACATTACTTGAATTGTTAAATTTTACCAATCTTGTTCTCAAGACCCTTGTGATAGTATTTTATAAATTAGAATGTACGTTAATTCAAGTGTAGTGCTATTTTTCTTGAAAGCAAAGAAAATTTTAAATTTTATCAAGCCATGTTAATATGTGTAAAATTGTTTTTGCATACTTCTGAATAAAAAATGTTTTACGTAGTTGAAATTGTTATTTTATAAACAAATTTCTTTCTAAATTCTATATATGTTTATAAATGTGCTTTTTTTTAATTGATAAAAAATTTTCAATTTGCCTATTGTTCAAAATATAATACATAACTTTTAATTTTATAAATATTTTCAGCCAATAATAAATATATTTCAAAATGTAATTTTTAGATAATAATTAACTTATATTCCAAAATAAATTTATAATAGATTTATAATAGATTTATAATAGATATTCTTCACTAGATAATAATTAACTTATATTCCAAAATAAATTTATAATAGATAAATATATTTGATTTTCAGTTATAATCAAAATATATAGAAATAAAATCAATTTTAAAGTACCTTGCAGTTTTCTGGAATATCTTGAAAAGATAATAGATAATTTATAATTTTGTTTTTAAATTTAACAATATTTGGTATAAAACATCCTTTTGGTTTCCATATGATAAACAAAATATATTATGCTTACCAAAAGAAAGCATAAATTATTTTAGGTAGTAATTAACTTTAAGCAACTTTATAAACAGTTTATCCAGTAAATGGAACGTAGATATTCAAACTCCAATAATTCATAAATAGCTCTTCATTTGGGATCAATAATACAGAAAATAATAAATTTTATATACAGAATAAATTAATTTGTAAAATGATTACGAATATATAATCAATTAGATAGAGTAACTTGTGAAAAGTTACTTTCTAAAAAAAAATAAAGCCCAAAAAATTATGTCGTTAATATGAGACAGTCTAAGTTTTTATTTTTTATTTTTTTAAATATTCCAAGCTGAGTTTTTTTAAAATAAAAATCAAAGATAATAAGAACTTAAGAAACGAAGAAGAACTTTGATAAAATAAGTGTGATTTATTAAAATTTTAGTTCATGATATCTGAAACTAATCAAATTAAAAAAGGCATTAATTTTTTAGATTAATTTATTTTTAAGCCAAAAACCAAAATTAAAATTAATTTCTGCATAAGAAATATGTAGCTTATATTGAAAAACAGGTGTTTCGCTAAAACATTATACACCTTTGTGTAGTTTCTCAGAAAATTATCGAAGTTGACATTTTGACTTTTACTTTTTCACTTTTGTCTCATGAAATAATGCCATGAATTACAACTTCTGATTAATACTAAATATCGATAACTTATAAATACATTTATTAAGAAAACCCAAATAAAAATGTGCAACTGATAAAATTTCAACGCCAGTTAAAACTGGACTTTCAATATATCTAAAGACCTTAGATTAAAAATATTATATAATAAATAATTGAAGAATATAGTTTTCATGTACAATGTTTAAGATCATAATGTTAAAATATATTTTATTTTTGAAGAGATAGTCTTGAAAGTTTTGAAATTGTTTGCGTCATTTTAAGTAAGCATTTCAAAGTCTGAAATTTTATATAAGAAGGAAAAAGTAAAAATAATATTTTAAAATTGGTATATAATAAAATAAATTAATATCAAAAACACCTTAAAACATTGGTTTTAAAAGTAAAATTATATATATTCCAATCACTTCACTTATTATAGATATATATTGCTTACTTTTCTTACAAATCATACAAAATTTAAATAATCCTTCAAACGGAAAACATCGTAAATTAATGTTCTGTGGATTTCATTAAAAATATATTTGAGTTGTGACTTATAATTTTTATCATTAGACTGTAAATAAATATACACTTTTTGAGTAAAATAGTATATGCTCAGAATTTTGTCGTCAGATTAAATAGTCATATTCTTATAATTAATATACATTAGTTTTATTTAGATAATATGAATGAGAGACTATTAAAACTAATGACAAAAAAATCTTAAACTCAACTTAACTAAGAAATCCTACATATGTTACTAATATGTTTCAGAGAAATTCAATTATATTGAAATGCTTGCAGGCTATCTTTTAAATAAATACTCCAAAATGGTTTTATATGTTTTAAATTTATATATTTATTTTGCTAAATAATGTGGTTAAATATAATTTTAATAAGATGTGTAGTTTTATAAGCATTTTAGTTTCATTCCTTAAATTTTGAATCTTTATATTCGATCAAAGAATATTAATTAGTAATTGATATTCAGCTTCATCGTTTGTAATTTTAGTAAACATTTTTTCTGTTTTACTGACAGATTAGCGATCGATGTGTGGTATATTCACTTGTGTACAAAACTTAAGCTACAATGTAAACTATAAGCAAACAGTCATGAGAAATTAAATGAAAATTGTTTTTGCGTATAACGAATACGCAGTTCAGTAAAAAGGCCTTGTGTATGGGAATCTCTTGAACAAAATGTCATAAGTTGACGTGAGGGAATATAAAATGTGTGGAATTAATCCGAGCCGCTTAAGACTATAATAAAAGAAATAATGGAGGCGGAATTAATGACATTCGCTAGAAATGCATTTCGGCAAATATGGCTAAATGCAATGATTACAGCTGTAGTTAGAGTTGCATAATTGGCTGTAACTGCTGTAGAAGGGGAAAAATTAAAAATTCGGAAAAGTGTCATTTCACGCACTTGGAAAGCCTTCCAGACCATATGTACACATCTTAGAAAGGTTGATTTTGGTCACTCTATGGAAACAACTGCAATGGATGATGGGTAAATAATCCTGCAGAAAAATAAGCCCTAAATCAGTCAGCACGTTTCACTATTCAGAAAATCTGTACAGGTAAAAGACAAGTGTCACACTTTATTGTGTACAAAAGCTTTCAACAATATCACATATTCGCTCGACTTCTTGAATACTGCATTTCTTTGAACGTTGGTCATCGCCACCACCACTTAGAGTTGTGTAAAAAGAAAAGAAACTGGACATTTCGACAATAGATTCATATTCTCTTTAAAAATAAGAATCGTTTCAGTGCCATACGCGTATTTCTACACCAGTTGATATGGAGAGGAATCGGGACCTGGTTTTATATCATTAAAATTATGAAAAGCAACCATTACGGTGTCATAGAGATTTTTCAGAGCAGCATTATACTGAATGGGTGAACTGAGATCCACGTATTCAGCAGAAGTTCAGTATAACCAGCAATAGCTATTGCAAGGAGGAGATCCATTCCCATGAGCATCTGTTTTGAGATGCGATGCTGTTTGCAACAAACTTTATTCTTTTTGGATAATAATGTACGGCTACACCAGACTCTTGATGTTCAGCAATTACTGCCAAGAGAACACACCACTTGAACCAATTGGCTAGTATAATCTCCTGATTTATATAACATAGAACATGTGAAATGTGCTTTAGGAAGTCGCTTTGTGGTGTTTTTACATCCCCCATCTACTAAAATAGATGCTGATTGAGAATAGGTCATTCCTACTTCAAGAAATGCTAGACAATTTGTTACTGAGTATGGAAAGATAAAATGAAGCAATTATTGCAGTAATTGATGGGGTGTTCTATTTTAACTTAAATTTGCTTATCATTCTTACTCTTAGGCAGATAAACATGTGTAAGGACTCTATGACTTCAATAAAGCATTTATTTTTTGCTTAATTCCATACTTTCTACTATGCATTCACTTTTGTGCAATTATTTTTTCGTCATTCTCTAAGTACGAAATTTCAGTTCTGAATTTGATTCCTCAAATTATTTCAGAAATGGTGGATAAAAGTTGTCTCAGATAATTTCTAGTGAAGTAGGAAAAAAAACCCCATCTCCTTAAGTTTTGAACACAATTAGTATAATTAATTATCTTTCAATCTACAAATTCATAAGTGTAAATGACTACGATTTTCTATACAATAATTTAAATATTTGAATTAAATCTCACACCCATCACTGATATTTTATAGTACAACTTTAAGAGATTATTAACACATACTGTGATTTGCAATACTCAGTCAGTTATCTTAAATTTCATGATAAATTTGATTAATGTTCTAATTATTGTTTCATTTCAATTAAATAAGGAATTTTTGCACCCATTCATTTGATTTCCCAAAGGAACTTCTGCCAGAAATGAATTTTCCTGCATATTGTTAGATACATCTACAAATTGAAACATATGAGATTAAGATTTTTGTAAGAAATTAAGCTATGCGATTTTACATTTCTGTGCAATTTATTCATATACTGCCGGTTATATTACTTAAATGAACAAAAAATTTTAATTAATATTACTAATTACTACACATTACGAATTATATGATAACTCAATTTAACTATTAAATACAGAATTTCTTTAATAAGAAATAAAATATAAATTCATAGTTACATAAAAAGCAATTTTAATATATTAAGCTTAAGTATGCATTCTAGTGTAAAACATATTTTAATGATTTCTACATTTGGAAAAGTTGGGTTTTGATTTAAGAAAACATTACGTTTTGAATACTTCTTCAACATAAATGTAATGATAATATAAAAAAAAATAATATTAAGTTTCTTGATCAACGTAATTTATTCAAATGAGAACACAAACTGATTATTTAAAAACGATCTCTTTTATTCAATTTTTTGCTCAATGAAAAAAATATTACTGTTTTTTCTCAGTAAATTATTCATTTAATACATAAAACACTGAACATTTAATGAAAGGATTATTAAAAGACTTCTGCAAAGTGCTTTTAAATTAGATGTGTATGATAGAGATCTATATTTATTTTCAGACACATAATTAAAGAATTTAATATATTTCTTCTTATTGTTTTATTTAGCATCAAAAAAATAATTATAAACTAAATGGAGAAAAATCAAAATGAATATTTGCTTTTATTTAAGTTGACAATCTAAATGGAAAAATTTAAGCATCAAATTAAGTAATTCACTTTTCATTAGTAACTGAAGAATAAAATTTTCTGATAAAACATTATACGTATTTTATTTAATAAATAAATTTATCTAAATTTTCTGCTTTCAAATTTGATCATTTAATAAATTTCATACACATGATAAAGTATTTACGTTGGAAACTTCTCTGTACAAGATAAATAACATTACAACATTACAATATTTTATAATATTATTAAATAAACACATGTGAATTTCTCTCTCTCTCTCAAAAATTATTGAAAACTTTACTTATTTAACAATTAATAAGGTAAACGATACGTAAGTATTACAGATATTTGATATTTTTATTACATATTTTTCTTTCGATAAATATTGAGTTACCTGAATAATATGTTTCTACTTCTATAGAGCCTTCTTTCTGACTGAAAATATATTATTGCAATATAAACAGAAATTTCTCGAGTGATGTAGTTGAATTCAGTTGTATTTCTATTTACACATACTCTTCTAAAACAGTAACAGACTTTCTTCTAGAATTTCATTCCAAGATTATGGAGACAGATATGATTTACTGTGATAAATTAATATTAAAAATTATTGTTTTAAATAAAAATGAAGTAAATTGTTGGTAATTATATTATAACTTTGTATTTTTTTATACATTGTAAAAATATACTAAGTTATATTCATTTGAGTAAGTTGTGAGATGGTGTCTGAAAAATATAAGCAACAATTAAAAATTTATTTTAAAACTAAATTGTAAAAATAGAAAGATAACTAATAAGATAAATCACGCATATAGATATGTGTCATGTGCTTACATATATGCGTTTAAATACACATATATACATATGCTCGTGTGATATATTTTCGTTAGTTGTTTTTCTAATTTCAATGTTTACTTTTAATTCAAAATTTTGAATTAATACCTAAATTTTCAAGGCTAACTCCCATCTGAATCAAAGTATTCATTTCATACATGTATATATCATATATATATATATATCTATATATATATACATATATATATATTACTGCCTTAATCTCCTGAGAATGCATGCCACAGGTGTTTAGATATTGGACAGTGTTATTTTCTTTCACCTAGTTTGGCGAACAAAATGTAATATCTTTCTCCGATTTTGAAATTGCTTAACCGTCTGGCCAAGCCAGTTCAACCGGTTACTCTGTTGTCATTACACGAATCTGTAATAGTCATCGCAACATGAAAAGTTCCGTTGTCATCCTGCAAGTAACAATGATAGAAATCGGAAAATTGCTACAAATGTAAGAGCCACATTATATTGTTCTTATAGAAAGGGGATTAGAATTTGGCATTCAATCTTCCGTGAATTGGGTTCAAAGATTTAGGCAATAACACGAGAAAAACATATGCAGACTACAATTGCACACATCCGCCAATCTATAAGCAAAATAGATTCTGTCTAAAGGGATTCTCAAAGCACATGCCATACCCAGTCCTTACCTCCTTGTTTAATAGAGCTTGAAGTATAATTCATCTTTCCAGAGTCCCACTCATGTCTCCCATCCTGAGTGGGGTTGAGTGGGGCTCTGAGAGTCCCACTCAGAGCCCACTCATCTGCTGACCAAGCTTTTAGACCATAAAGGACTCATTCGACGTGTTTCGTCCTATTCAACTGAACAGCGTGGTTGGGTTTTGTAATCAAAGTCTTGTAGAAAGCAAAACCGTCCATTAAAACCAAGCAAATGAGCTTCTTTACGGATGATATTTATTGAAACAAATGTCTCGGATGCTTATTGAACTCATAGTGAATTCTAAGTCATCGGTTCGATGTTGTGTTTCAAATTTTTTTGTCCAGAGTCTGCTGGTCTCTATCTCTTAGTATGATGAATCTGCATTTAAGTCCTGTTGAAGTCTTCTTAAACAAACACCTTCCATTTCTTACTCACAAAAGCCACTGTCGATTTTGGAATTTTGAACTCATTAAACATGTTCACTAAAGATCGGACGTTTCCATGATATCCGTCAAATAGGTCTTATGTGTGTATGCGTGCATGTATATTGTGTGTTTGTCAGTATATACTAATACGCAAAACTTAAATTAAAAAGGAAGCGACATTTATCAAAATTTATTTCTAAGGACTAGCAAAAATATTCTGAATCCTAAGAAAAATTTAAAATTTATTGGATGGTCGGTAAAGGAACATAATCCTTTATGTTCGCTATCCCAATTATTCGTTAACTGATCATTCAATTACCATACATTTTTGTGAGATCTGATTAATTCGTTCAGAAGATTTTCTATAAATGAAAAATTAAAAAAGGAGGTATAGGTTCTTATTTAAGTTTGTAAAAAATAATACATACATATAGTCCTGCATATTAATCAGTCCTTTTCATTTTTTTGTTCACACGTTCTTAAAGAACATGTCTACTGTTAATTGCTTTTTCTCTCTTTTTCAGGATTTTCTGGAAGTAATCAATAGCATTGCAATTGTAAAGTGATTAATAAAATTGTTGTTGCCGCTTGAAATTTGTTATTCAAGACTTCGTATGAGACAGTGATTGAACAAGGGAAGGGTATAACTCTCAAAGTAAAATCGGTTTCGGTTTTGAATGAAATCAAAATCGAAACTTATGGCTATAACTATTCTATTACGTTATAAATATTCTATTGGGAATTTTTTTTTCCAATATAGAACTTTGCAGTTCAATATGCAAGCAACATAATTCAAGACAGACGAAAAACAATTATTGTTTCTTTCGGTTTTGCAACCTTACAAATTTATGCTTCGACAGCCGAGAAATTTTCATTAGAATTCGTTTTAGTTCATTAACCGAATATGCATTCGTTGTCCAAACACAAAAATGTTTCGCCAAAGTATTCGTTGTCTGATTTGTTGGCAGTCCTAACTGTTCGTTAACCAATCATCCACTGTATTTTAAATTAAGTAACAGTTTTAAAATCAAAATAAGTATGAAACTTTAAAGATGCCGAAATAAACAAAAATTTTATGTAATTAAATATAAAGTTGCAGAAAAATTCAGTGATTAAAAAATGCAATTGCACTAATTTAAATTATTTTCTATTGCACCCGCATGACCTTTTATACATCCAATAATTATCTGCCGATAATTCATCAAGAATTTAGTAAAGTTGATTTTGAAAATGATACACAAATTAAAATAATCTAAACTTTACTATCTCTAGGGAATACAAAAATCCTCTTTTTAATTCCTAGGGCGCATCATATTAAATAAACGTCACTTCTTTTTAATTTAAATTTCTGCTCTCTGAATACGACATCATTTTTTTTTTATAATATCAACGAATATCTAAGATTGTATGCTTGAATGAGTGGCATGAGAGACTTTTGTTTTATAAAGTTTCAGTTAACAATGGCTCGAGTTTAATTAAACATCGAGGCAATCTTTGAAGTTTAATTGAAGCATAAAAATAATTTTCTTGCAGGAAGAACTGAAATATAAGCATTTTCTTACTGGAAATATTAAAGTAGCTCTTCATTGTTCGAAAATCAGTGTTTTTTTCTGCTCTGTTTCCTCTTATTTTAAATTAGAAAATAAAAAAAATTGTTATTTCCCACTGCGTAGATAGCTTTTATCAGAAATTTATTTTCTTTTATTTAGTTTTATTATAATAACTACAATGGTTATACTAATGTCCTCTATTATTATATTTTAAACAAATAACAAATATGCTTTTCTTTTTTCAAAATATGTAACTATCATTTTTTTCAATGATTAAAATTTTAATGAATTGAGCATAGTTAATGTAGGAAGGCTTTAAATGTATTGAAAGTTATATGCATAAATGTTTACATAATTTACTTTGAATACAGCTTAAGCTGTGGGTTATGTTACTCAACATAAGTTGTATAGTGAAATTTATATTAAATGTTTCTATTGCACACTAGAAATAATTTCAAAATGTTAAATTTCTTTATTTTAATTATTTCATTTCATTATGTTGATAGTGTTGAGCTAATATTTTTAATCTATTCTGTTTTTGTCTTAAAAAATATTAAGGTTATCAATTTCCATTTTCAATTGCTTTATAGCTTTTTAAATATTATTAATTATAAATATGATAATCATTTATTAGTTATTAATTATAAATATGATTAATAATATTTATATAAAGTTAAGTTGAATTGTTTTCTATACAAATCTAAAACATTAATTTAGAAAAACTTTCACATTGAAAAACACAATTGACTGTAAATTTGCGTAATTTTCATATGTATTTTCACAGTAATAATTGATAATGGTGTTATTTCAAATAAGTTTAGAATGTTTTCTTATCTTGTATAATTTATAATTCTATATTTTAATAACTTGTTATATAATAATTTTGTAAAAAATTTTAATATATTGTCATTTTATTTAAACGTATTGTATAAGTTATTGCCTATACCGTGCTGTATAATAATTTTTTTTTAAGTAAAATAACATTAAGTTCAATAATATACTCAGTTTTGTAATGATAATTAAATATAACAGAGTTGGTTACTATTAGAACATAATAAACAAATAGTTTTAACTAGTAAAAGATTTTGAATATTGGCTAGAATTACTTTTGTCACCTTTGATCATAATTTTCAAAAAATCATTTAATGATTTTTGAAAGAAAAAACAACCTAATTTAAGTTCCTCTCATAAATGATTTTCAAATATATTTTCTTGCAAATAATTACAAACTCAGTTTTAAAATTTTAAGACCATGTAATTAAAGTTAAAATAATGATATATAATTTCAAATAACTAAATTATTTGAAATTATTTTTCAAATACACTGTTAGCCACCCAAATTGCAACAATATGAAAGACAAGAGATAACACAACAAAATTTATTTTATTGATAACATGATGGCAAAGTATCAAATTATTAAATATATAGACTTCTGTGAAATGTGGTTCCTGCCAAATCAGTACCCAGAGTAGCCGCCATTGTTGAAGATCACTGCTGCCACACGCTTCGGTATTGATTTAAAGTGATTTTGGATGTGTTCTTGGGGTAGAGCTTACTAAGCAGCTCCACACGTTGCCAAATTTTCTCTGGTGTGGCAGCTGGGTTTGCAATCTGTGTCAAACGTTGAGCAACCATGGATCCCATGCTTTCTATTGGTGAAAGAACCGGAGAGGGAGCTGACCTGGGAAGCAATTCAATCTGATTATTGATGACAAAATCCTTGGCCAATGCGTGCCGCGGATGTTGCGCATTATCCTGTTGAAATATGGCTGTGGGCAAGCCCTGTAATTAAGGAAGTAGAATTGAATCCAACTCCTTGGAGATGTAGCACTGGCGGTTTAAAGTTCCTGAAATGCCTACTAGAGGAGTACAAGAATGATATCCAATTCCACCCGATACCGTATAATAGCCGGCACAAGACCAGTATGGTGGTGCATAACGCAGCTGTTCAGCATCCGTTCTCCACGAGGTCACTGCAGGCATAGCATAGCATAGCGAAGTGGCAGGACCCCGGACTTTACCAACTGGTTATCGGGTTATGCCCCACCATCTCAGAGAGCCTTCCGTAACATTTACGGAGGCCCACTTACAACCCAGCTTTAGGTTTATTTAAAATTATAGTCACATTGGTAGGGCTTGAAAGCCTGCAGAGATCTTAGCACAGTAGTTGTCTGCATCGCAGTTCAGTTCACATTGAAACTAGTTATTATGAAATTTAGTGAAAGTATTATATTAAGAAAAAGTAGAAGCAATTACAGGAAAAGTAAATAAGGAGTTATACAATCTTAAATTAATAGCAATTTGCATGAATTGACAAAACATTAATGTATCATGTTACTTGAAGCATTAAATTTCAATAACAAAATAACAAGATATTATGAACAACATATGTTATATATACAGAATTAAATGAAAGTATAATTATATAGAATTATTATGCATCGATAACACTATTTACAAGATTTATTTGTTTTTATTTTTTAAACATTTGACTCAATTAACATATTAAGTCATGATGTTATGGAGCACTAATATAATTGGTATAAAATACTCGTGTTCTTTATTTCATTTAAAAGTTTGCATGAATTGACAAGACATTAATGTTACATATTACTTGAAGCATTAGTTTTAACAGTTAAAATAATTACACTATTATGAACATCATTAGATATAAATAAATTTTAAAAAAAGGAAATGGGAGCATTATTGTTAATCTGATGAATTTGATGACATCATCTGCTATTGTTGATGATAGTACTGGGTCATGGCATAGTGTGAGTCCCTGTACTATTAAGAATTTGATTATTTGAATTATTTTTTCGTCTAAAACCATCCTTTAGACAAAATTTCACAAATTGAACATCTGCTTGACTTTGGTGCCGTTTTATGTGGAGGGACTTGGTAGATGGACATTTCACTTTGTAGTAAAGGGCAATTCCAAAATCACCACATTTCCAGATGTTCGAATTGGATTTTCCATTCGAAGGGAAGGGTCCATGATTAGTTATGAGATAGTTAATAAAAGGATTCGAGATGAGGAACTCTGTGGAGACTGTTGAAAGTAAATGGCGGGTGAACCTACCATTTTGCGACGTCTCCCATGTTTTTTGCCAACTTCTGATGGTTGTATTACATAGGAGAAGTTTTAGGAAGGAGCTTGGTTTCGGCAGATTTATGACTGACACTTCCTCATTGGTAGCAGATTCTTTTGCTTCTTTGTCCACCAATTCATTCCCCAATTGCCCATGTGTGCTTTAATCCAGCTTAGTTCGATTCTGCATGGTGTGTTTGTGTGAAGACACTCCTGGATATCACGGATAAGTTGTGATTTGTGCTCTGTGTTGAGCAATGATAGAAGAACAGACTGGCTGTCAGTCCATATTGTTGTCTTGGTATTATGTGTTTAAGTTTTTTTTTTTATTGGTAATTATGTGTTTTACCACTTCCCTGACCGCTAATGCCTCAGCTTGAAACACAGAGTTATAATTATTTAGTTTAATTTGTTGGGAGAAAATGTTTTTGGTCTTTTTGTGTAACCACGAATGACTGCTCCTGTTGCCTCGTCATGTCTTGATCCATCTGTATATAGATTTATTGCTGTTGGTATAAACTTTGGAGGTTTACATAATCTTAGGAATTCTTCAGGAAGGTTATATACTGTTAGGTTTCTGAATCTATGGAAGGGATGGATAGAATCTTTGTGGGCCGGATCTTCAAAATCTTTCGGGTTGTAGTGAGTACCATCTATTTGTATTGATTTTTTAAGCAGTAAGATGATTGTTTTTAGGGTAGCAGCTTCGATTGTTAATGGTAAGGGTGGAATGCCTGATATAGTATTTAGAGGTATGCTGGATTTTGTTTTAAATGCTCTTGTTATCATTATTAGGAAAAATCGTTGAATATTATTTAATAATTTTTCTTTCCTAGCTGTCATATGATTTGCCCAAGTTGAGCATCCATACATAACTGTTTTTTTGATAATGGTTAAGTATATTACTTTAGAAATTTTTCCTTTTATACCCCAGTTCTAGTTGATCATTCTACGTAGCCTTTGGGCTATTAGTAGAAGAGTGACTCGTGAGTAAAGACAATTTCATCCCATTCTGCCGTCCACATTCTTCTTTCATTACACCATTAGCGACGGAGACGTCTGTGGTTCTGCTTCAAGGGTAGAAGAAGCATTGGACGTCATGTGGATAGACCACTGTGCTGTAAACGGATTGCAGATATTACATGCAGATTCTGGATGGTGCATTATAGACTGAATGTTCGTGATGTAGCTGAGCGAATCTTTCACTGTGATGCGCACAATTTGCCTATCATCAAGTGAAGTGGTGCATTGAGGTGGATGTCGAGCACGTCATTCCGTCATATCCTCCTGCATCCAACGATCACATATCTGCATTACAGTTGCTTGGTTCCGTCCATCCCGACTACCGATTTCCCTGAAAGATAATCCAACATCTCTGTAAGGCCACTATCCTCCCTCTGTTGAACTTGATAGAAAAAAGGATTGTTGTTTTCTGCGAGGCATAATTAATTTAAATATAAAAAAATAAAAAAACAAGAATAACAGAGTTGCCGAAATGGAAATCGTCGAAATCTCCAAGCCTTAAATAGTGCTTTGAAGTGACGTCACAGGCGCGCGTGATGTGCGTCTGGCCTGAAATTCTAACCATTTGCATACTCCACAAATGCATGTTGTAAATTTCATGTTATTTGCGTGCTTCCTTCAAGGTGTTGCGTTTAAGGTACCAGCAGTGTATTGTAACAAAACCGGTTTTAATTTATCATATGGAAATAATTCTAGATATTTTGAAGCAAAATGGAAATTTTAAAATAATGTTGATAATTGTAATTAACATTAATATCTAATGTTTAATCTTATTTTAAAATATAAATTTTGGAAAATATTTTTATTATTTGTATTTTTTGTGCAAAGCAAACAATCCGCTTATATATTTTTGTTAAAAATTTTCTCTTGTAGGTTTCTTTAAAATAATATACAAATTAAAAATTAACGAAACAGTAATCAAAGTTTCTTAAAAAAATGGCAAAGAAATTACATTAGAAACCAATTGCTTCCTTAGGACCGCTATTTCCTTCAAAATAATGGTTAAAATATCTGAGGATAGTAATTTTTTAATATTTTTTTCATAAGTGTTTTTATAAATATTTTTGGAATACCCTTAGAAACAGCCGCAGAGAAAATATTTTTGATTGTTTTTCATAAACATTTGTTAAAATACATGATACTTACAACTAAAGTTCATAATTATAAGCATATCTGAAGATTATAAATATTTTCTTTAAAAACTCAGTGCCTTTTAGATTTTTGTAAAACTTAATAATCTATTATTATTCATTATTTTTAAGCCCTAATTACGTTAAAATTATCCAAAGAAACTAATTGTATGTATACTTTGTGAATTCGTTTTATATGCATGTTTATTTGTGGGGAATCTGTTAATTTGCCAGAAAAGATAAAAGTGTTATGATTTTATTACATCAACAGTTTTGAAAACTATTAAATATTTTCTTGTTAATATTAACACTATATTTTTTTAATATTTTAAAAATCTGTACAAGGTGAAGTCTTCTTTAAGTTTCACATGAACTTAATATTCTCTAAAAACATTAAAAAAATGTAATTCTTCGGTAAAAACAAAAAATACACTTCGTTTTATTTTTAATCAGAAAATAAATTGAATAGTATTCAAACATTTATTTTAAGAAAATTTTTCATGAAGGAGATATTTAAAATTGATAAAATCATGAAATTGGTAATAATTCAAACACTAAATACATTCATCACAAGTTTATTTAATTAGATGTTTTTGGATTGCAATATTACAAGAAATCGGACATTTCTTCCTATATTTCTCATATAAAGTATAGTAAGTACACAAATCTTTGTAGAAACTAGTACAGCACTTGCTGTTCTATATGACACTTACGTTAAAATCAGAGCGTATTATATGCTATAACTAACTAGAAGATACGTTATAAAATAAATAAAATTATTAGTAGATATCATAATTCAAGACAGAAAATAATAAAATAATGTGAATATCGTATTAAATAATGTATTGAAATTTAAACTAAAGTATACTCAAGTGTTATCATGATTAGAAATTTCAGATTTTAGAGTTAACTAGAATGTTAAAATTGAGTAAAAATCTCTCTTTAACTGTATACTAATTCTCTGTTTTTCAATTAATCTATATCATAAAACGTCTCAAATTTTAAATCAATAAAAATGTTAAAATGATGTTAGATTAGTATAAAATTATTTGTTCATGTACGTATTATATTATTTTTATATACATTTTTATAAACATTTTATTAAGAAAATATAATTTATTTTAATATTTAGAATTTATTTTCGCTTCATATTTTCCATTTTATGTCTTAAAATAATCATTAAAATATTTCCAAAGATTTTAATGATATGTATAACTGTTTTATGGGTTGTTAATCCTGAAACCTTATACACACTTATAAATATAGTATTCCATTATAAAACAGAATAAATTTACAATAAATTTCTCTTTTTTTATATTTCGCAATACATTTCAATTTCTGAGAAAAATATTCAGTTCTATATTTTAACTTCTTATTAAAATATTAAATAAAAAAAGACTT